>VWZI01004069.1:386065-463779 GCA_013396835.1 Psilopogon haemacephalus | reverse complement strand
CTCCTCTCCTCTCCTCTCCTCTCCTCTCCTCTCCTCTTCTCACCATTTTCTCAATTTGCTAAGGGATGATGTGACCTTGTCGGCATCAACCATACTTGTGATGTTCTTATGGCTCATAAACTCAAGGATTAAGGTATTCTGCACTAACTTCCTGGCTCTTGTCTGTTAACAAGATCGCAAAGAGGGAGAAGAAGATGGAGAAATGAACTGTACATGTCCAGAGAAGCTGCTTTTTCTCTCCAGCCTGATGATGGTTCATAAAGCATTCTATAGGGCAGTTATAAAAGAATATGGCGTACCACCTGTTTCCTGGTCAGAAATCCCATTTTACATTTAAAGCTATCTTAGGTTAACTGTCATTAATTTTGCAGCTGGCCCAAGGGATGTGGCTAAGTACACTACTACCACACATATTTTTCTGAAGTTGTTTCCAGGTGTTTAAGGAGCAAGTCTACATTTCTAAATGTGATACAGTCCCCATTGTACCTCCCACATTAGTTACACTACCCTGGGTAAACATAATTATCAATAAATTAGGAGATATCATAAGAAAGGCATCATTAAAAATCTAAGGAAAAAAAAAAAACTACAAAAAATATTACCCACAAGTTAGTAGACCTGAGATGCAAATTTGCATTTGCTTTGGCCATAAGTATCTTGCAATCTTTTAATGGATGTCCAAGCAGATTTTCCTTCAAACATTATATTACCTGATTTCCTTTTTGTGACCACCCCAGTGAAGTATAGCTGCTTTAAGTATACAGCTGAGACTAGAACGGAAAGATTCTATAGATTAAATGGTTGCTAGAAGATGTTCTGAAAGATTGAAATAGGAACTGAACTAAAGAAAAAGGAGATGCTACCCAATCACGCTTAATATAAAAGTAATTAAAACACTTCATAAAGAATAAAAACATGCAGAAGATAAAATTTACCTTTATCTAATGGTGACTTTGTTCACATCAATGTTCCTTTTGTTCTCTATTACACTCCTAGACATCAACCATAACAGCAAAAACTCAAATAGTGAATTAAACACAGTAATATTTATAAGATGTTAGTTTATTCCGTAGATATGAACACTTCGTTTAATGTAAAAATACAATGAAAGTAAAATTTCTTTTTAAGGATCAGAGAAGCACCATGACAGTCACTCTTCAGTTGAATACAGCAGTAATTTGTTTTCAGAGCAGTAATATAATTTTAATAAAATGACAAAGGCAGAATGCTATTAACAGAAGCAACAATATTTAGTAATGACAACTGGCAATAGCCTCTATATTAAACTGCCATTTTTGAAGTACAAGATTTTTTAGGACACTGTATCAAAAGGGAAAAAACAGCTTTCTATTTTTTTGGTTTGTTTTTGTAAAGCAAAACATAGTGGAAGAGTTTGGCAGCAAAAAAGAGGAAGCATCTCAGTACGGGAGGCAAGTCAATTTTAACTGCACTGAAGTCTGCACTGCCAGAAGTAATGAGGATGAGAAACATGAGGTAAAATCGTATTGCTACCACGGAAGCCAGAAAAAGCAAAACAGGCTAGAGGGGAAAGTAGGAGAAAACATTGTAAGCCCAACCTCTAGCAGTAGTGCTACAACCATCCAAAATACTTATCATGATGACTGGTAAGCAACACATGGGTGGAACACACCTTTAAGCTTCATTGTTTGAGCTGACCACAACCAATTTTGTTTGCAAATCAGCTACAGCATCTACAGAGGACTGGCTTTCAGTCCTACTGCACTTCCATGGAGGTCTGACCAGACAATGAATCCTGTGAGAAGAGTTATGCCACATGCTTCTGTGCTTTGCTTCATTTGTGATCCTGGTAAAATTCTGAACTATTTTGAAGAGCAACAGATGGCATGGAGAGTGAGGAAGGAGTAAGAAATTAGGGGAAATTAACTGAAGAGATCTGAATTTCAAATAATTTGCTTTGTTACTGATCATGAACTATAAAGCCAACCACAAACTTGTTCCACTGAGACATTTTTGGACAGCTATGATTCCTTCTTTTCACTTGCTTATTCATGGACTTATTTTAGTGTGTTCTGTCAACTTCTGACTTCAAACTCAAAAGTAAAAAAAAGTTCAATTAGTAAATTCAGATCCCTTTAAAAATTTGAGAAGCATGTGAAACAATAGACATTCATAAGAGATGCTTTCCATCAATATTCACCGCTGAAAATAAATTCTATTAAAAATAATAGAATAAAAACACATGAACACCATTGCATAGAGAAAGTAGAATGAACAGATACTCGCAAAAAAGGAAATCAGAGCCGTGGAGCAGCTAATACTTAAAGTCACTTACAGTAACTATGTTCCTATGATTATATGCACAAATACACTCAAGCAAAACACAACTGGGATTTTTTGCCTACATAAAACTTGTCAGAGTTGGTGCAGTTCTGCATGTGAAGTTGCAAGAGCCTAAAATACTTTCAGAGTCTCAGATAACAGTGTTCAAAGATTCAAATAGCATTATGATAAAATTTGCCCCTTGGGTGTATGTCAGTTTAAATATCTCTTCTCCCTGAGTTCTCAGTCTGCACTTGTTCTCAGTGGAGTGATCGAGATTTAAAACAGCTTTCAAACTTAACTTGATCCATGTTTTAACAGAAAGTAGCCTTCCTTACTCCTAAAGTAAAAAATCCTAATTTCTTTCCTGTCTAAGCATAACTATTTCTATTAACAGTGATAGCTGTTAAAAAGCCTACTGCTGCCAGAATTAATCAATATACAGTATCTAGAATCACAAAGGTGTAAAAATTACAGAAGCATACTATAAATACCATTGAGACCTTGGACTCTCTGTTTGCAGCTTCAATTAAAATACCCCTTTTGATATTTTTGCAGTAAATACTAGAATATGCTGGTTTAAAAACATACCTGTTTTGTAACAGGACTGAATGTTGTGCTTGATAGTATCTGCCAAAAAACAACTTTTAATGTGTGGCTCTCTTTATTTTGTACTTGGTAGTGAGCTTAAGAAACCTGAGATAAGGTAATTTTTAGATTCAATTGAGAAAAAAAAATAGGAGTTCTGCTACCATTTTAGAAATCAGGCTTGTTAAAGATTATTAAAACTACTCTACGTACCATAAAAACAATGCTGTCAGAATTTGTAGCAAGTATGCAAGAAGATTGATGGATATATCAGAAAACCATTGCTGTGAGTTAAAAATGGGACCAAGTTTACATAACTAAGACTTCAGGGACACAATCTCATGAAAAACTAGCAAAGTATTTAGTTAACTTGTGACATATATATAAGTTTTCATAGGGCTCACGTAGCATGTCAAAGAGGTTTAGGACAGAGCTTGTGTTCACAGCCAGACACTGTCTGCTTAACTTCATTCCCTTCTCTATTAAGGTAGGCTCCTGCCCATTAAAAGGCACAAAATTAATGACTCAGGAGAAGCAGTTTCCAGTAATATCAGTGAATCTACCATCTGTAAGCTGACTATACATTTCAACAGCTCTAAATCTCTTTTTAGGCACCTCTGATGTCTTTTTCACTTTCCATCATTCAGAAAAAAAAACTCCCTACAACTACAAAAAAAATATATTCTAAGTATGGCTCTCCCAGATACATTACACTTAAATTCTTCTACCAACTGAAAACAACTTCTGAAAGCAATGGTAATTTGTTACTAATGTATTTACAAGGACATTGGCACCGTCATGCACCTCAGTCATTTAAAAATTCGGTTAATATCACAATGTATTACTCCCAGAACAATGGGTTAAATTTGTCCCAGTTGCCTTCGTTTAACACAGGCTGTGGATTTCCCACCAGTGGGAAAAATCTGCACAGCCTCTTTCCCTGTAGACAGCTAGCATGGCCTACAACAGGCTCACAGATGCACAACAAGATGAGGCTACCAAGGACATTATTTGATCTACAGCATTTCCTGGAAGCTCTGTGAATTCTTACGAACAGCCAGCTGGAATAGAACATTCTTCCTCTGGAAAAGAAGCAATAGTTTTGACACATGCCTCTCACTGTGGGTGCACTGGGGAGAAAGCCCTTGTAAAAGACCTGACCAAACAAAGGCTTTCAGGTTCAGTTTGCTTGTGTCTAACGACTCTAAAATGCAGATTTTATGACATTGGGAAGGGGAGGTACTCAGTGAACATTATTTGGTATGCAGTGTATCAATTTAAGATTGCATTTTCTTAGAAACCAAAAGGCAACATTCTGTATGTAGGAGCTTAAAAGGGTATTTTGGCTTTGCATGGGTTTTTGAAAGCTTTTGCTTACCTGAAGAAAGTTTTGCTTCCAAATGTCATAAAGAGAGGCACCTTCTTGGCAAGACACAATAAAAAAACCCTGTATCAGAATGATACTAAAGATATTAACCTGTGATTTTCTATCTATGCTAAAATTCTCACATAAAATTTTCCAATGAATTCTCAGCCCGGGACAGTACTTTCAATAAAGCTTTTCTGCCATGACCTTTGTGATACCCTTCAGTAGATCCCATTTATCAGTGTTTCTCCTTTTTACAATTAAGACTCACTGTAAGTCAATCTTTTCAGTTTTCCACATTCAGGCTGTTCTTTTACCAATGCCACATTCAGCTACTACAGTTATTCCAAAACATCTTTCTGTTTCCTTTTATTCATTCCTTCTAAAATAGTGGGTAAAATTAAGGTTTCACCTCTAAAATGCTACCTGAAGATAGTTTTTGTTAGAATGATGGCTAGACCTGTGCACATTCTAGGTGATGCCTGTAAGATTAAAAATACACAGGTTTTAAAGCAAGGTATTAAAAACTAAGGAACTCTAAGTGTCTAGGTGCACTAAAAATACACAAATATTCCTCATTCTTGCTTCTTTCTTAGATTCTTCTCATGTTACACCAATACAGATTGCTTTGATTAGTTTGGAAATTCTTAATGGATATTTTCAGTTCTATACTTGCATACCAACTAATATAAAAAGAACTCATTTGTGATTCATGCTCCAGACTTGTTGCTTGCAAAATCAGAATTTTGTCTATTGATTTACAGGTTTATTTGATTTTTAAAATACCACTATCTTTTCTATCCATTTGACAAATTCATCCATGACTTAAACCCCCACCAGAGAGGGAGCCAGATCAAGAATTCTGTTATGTCATACACTAGAATATGTATAGCCAAGCAAATTAATAGCCGTAGATGCTTTTTTTCCTAGTAGGACAGAATTAATTACATTCTTTGTACTAATGAGTGAGATCACAGTATCTTAAGTCTAGACTTCCGAAGTTCCAAAATATTCAGAATTGAAATGTCACATGAATGATTTTAAGCTGTTCAGCTGTTAGGCACAATAATACTATCTATGTACAGACAGCATTGTAAATATTCAATAATTTAAGACTATGCCTCAATGGCAACATAGCAGAACCTTCTATTCTAATTACAGGAAATCACTTCTTCTATTGCCATCTTTTGAAGCAGTGAGTGGTGAGCGACTCACTTGCTGAAACATTTTCTTGGCACAGAAAAGCTTCAGTTTTACATCTGATTTATAAGATGTTGTATTCATGGCATAAATATCTCATCTTTAGATGGGAATGTTGGTCATTATAGACACAATATAGAAAAAAATATGAACTTTCTGTGTACATTTCTTTTCTGGCAAAAAAACCTTGATTAAGCCATAAGATGAGCATAGCCCAGGATGGCATGTGTATCATCAACTGAAATTCCCTTTCCATGCCTGTACAATGCCAGGGAAGGAAGTCTGATTTTCATTTCATTACCTTTCAAATTGTTACTGACAAAGTGATGGCTATTTACTTGACATTTTACTCCACAATATTAAGAACATGAGACGCAGGACCGCGTGTATCCATTCGATCCTGAATTTGTGCATGTGGAAGACAGAGAGATCAAGTTAAATACATAAATTCACCTTGAGGTGTGAAGTCCCCTGTGACTTAAGAAACTCCAGCAATCCAAGTAAAATGATCACTCCAGCACATGATACTCCTGCCCTTTCACTAGAAGCAACTAACTCAAGAAAACGAGGATGAAAGCCATGTGCCATTTGACAACTTCAAAGCACTGACCACTACAACAATATATGCAATGTTCCAGTTGCATATGCTAGACACTAGAAACCCAGTTTTCACAGTAGCCATGTAAATAAAACCACTAGACTCTGAAATCATGCCCTCTGTTACCTGCTGATAATATCTGACTGTCCCAGTAATGGACTCTCCCTGGTTTTAAATAATGGAAGACATCAGAAAACATACCAGTGTGTTTGCTTTGATATTACAGTGCATGCATTGTACTGCAGAATAGATGTCTAGAGCTGATAAAAGACACTGAGAAAAAGGAAAATATCTACCCACAAATATATTTCTCTGCACTGATTGCATACCATCTGTAATTTGTTTTGTATCAAAGTATCCATCTAAATGTTGTAGTCACATAGCAGCATGGCTAGGACAAGTTACAAGTCTGAAGAAATAAAAGACAGATTCTTACCATTCTCTAACCTTTGCTCGCACAAATTCACAAATTCATCCTCAAACTAAAATACTGAGCAGGATGGAATTTTTCTGGACTGCAGTGTTTAGTCCATTCACTTGGTCTGAGACAAGTGTCACTATAAAACTATCAAGAAACCTTCTCAGAACTAGTATCAGTACAGTATGGTATCCCAGACTCTCATAGATATTAAACAGCCTCACCACTCTTGGTTTTTCTCACCAAAACCACTCTTCTTCATACTAAAGACTGTACAGAATTGTCATAAAAACTAAAATTATGTACGACAGAGTGGGAAGTGATCCTGGAAGTGTGAGTTGCTTTAGAAGATATCAAGAGCAAATTAAACTACTTTGGTGTTTTTTCCCTTTATGCAAAAGTTTGCTTAAGCACTTCAAACTCTGTTATCCTGAACCATCTACTAGTTCTGTGATTTTAGGTTTACTTTATGACACATATTTTTACCTCTTTTTCTAATACTCTTCAAATCCTTAGTGCTTCTATCATTAACCCACTAAAAGATCATTAAAGTTAAAACCATCTTGCTTTTCGTCTGAGACAACTAAGTCAGTTTACAATGTTTGAAGTATTAGGCTCAGTGCGTTAACCAGCTTCATGCTTACTTCTCTGAAGTTGCGATGGGAAAGTAGAAATATGTTTGTGTTGGTTTCAGCAATTATTATGGAAAGAATTGTCTCCAGAATTACAGCAAACCCTTATTCTTTCAGCCTATTGGTCTTTATGTCCTGATGTTATGATCTGAACACCAAAATGCCCAAAACTTAAACATTTACTTTCCCAACAAAAATATCCAGCTAAAAACAAATTATATTAAAGAACTACCTGTCCAAATGTCTTCTGTGAGCAGAACATACAACTGACCCTAAGAATGCCATTTCATACAATTTTGAATGAAGGAGAATGGCTGCTATGGGCAAGTGCTACACTTTTCAAGGACATTAGTGACACAATTTAATGTATGAGCTCTTCAAAAAGCAATGAACTTTTCCACCAAACTACAAGTTAAATAGATCAGTGTAATATTCAGGCAGTAACACGCACAGCCGCTAGATAAGAAAGAACATTTTCTAATACCACTTTTTGCTGTTTACTGAAAGTAATATTGTTCCAGTAAGTCTTTCCTAATGGAGAAGAAGTGGCCCAGTTACAGAGATCAGTTACGAAACAAGTGGTCTCGGACATCTCCAGAAGGTGGGAAAAAAAAAAGACACAAACAAAATAGTTTTCCAGATATTATAGAATATTACTTTCCTTTCTATCGGGAGAAAACTTCTACTGTTAGCTAAGTGTCTCAAGATTTTGAAATACAGTCAGACGTATTGCATGTCATGTTTGCTACTCATAATGTTACATCAGTACTTGGAATGTAACATGGAAATTCTGAGATTTATTTTTTAAAGGTACTTCTCAATGGGGTAAGAAGACAAAACCTTGTATTCTCCAATTTAAGCTGAATGCAGTCATCATTTTTTTTTTGTGAAAACAACAGAGTAATAGTTCTAGTAAATAAAGAAGTGATTTCACTGTTTTTTCTAAAATAGTACAAATAATGCAATACATTAGGAAGAGCTTCGGCATCAGAAATATTTAACATCCCTTAAGTCTTCCAAAGTAATCACTATAAACTGTTATGAAATATACATACAATAAAATGAAAAAAAATCAAAAGGAGAATCTGAATTCTTGAATACACATGTTGACAATGTATTTCCAGAGTGCAGTGTTCCCTCTCTCCTTTCCACTCTCCATTGCTTGCATAAAAGATGGCATAGCACTATGAAAACATGTTTTAAACGTCCTAAGGGAAAATTTTCCTAGGGCCTTTGAAATTCCTCCTTTTCCTATTTCTTTACAGATTTCTAACACCAGTGCTATTCCTGTAGTTTCTCAAACAAGGCAAAAAGAAAAATACCCTCTAGATATAATCTTTAGATTTTTCTATTATACTTCTAAGGTTCTTCTTGGCTTTTGAAATAAATTCAAACTGAAAGCCACAGTTATGTTACCAACTGTATTTTAATTTTAGTTAATCTTTCAGCATAAAGAAGTAGATGTTATTTGACCGGCACTATAGCCCATACTTCCAAGAACAATATAGGGATGTGATTTAGTTATGAAATAACCCAAAATACTTCTTGTCTGCCTTTTTTTTATCTGTCTGCTTTTGTTTTTATTTAACTATAGGCACAAAAAAATCTCCACTGCTTCAGGTTCCTATCTCTATGATAAAAAACACAGGGCAATGAGCTACCACCTATCTATAATGAAAAATGTATTGCAACATAAACCATGCTTTCATTTATTCCTTTTAAGGCAAATATTTTAATATAATTATTCCAAGCTATGGATCATAATCTTCACAGCAAAATCAAGCTGGATTTTAGAACACATTTTATGTGATAATTTTGATAAAACAGTTAGAATTTTGGCCATGGATAGAACAAGCTGTACAGAAACATAAGGTCATATTATTGCTGGGGTTGGAACTTAACTCTGAGATAGTCTTTTTACTTTAATAAACATAAATATGAAACCAAAACTTGCTCTGCTGTCTGCTATGTGGCACAGGAGCATTTCCCACCATGTAAGTGATGAGGGCTATCAGTCTAAATTGTGCCCCCTGCATATAGGTCTTTTCCTTTATTTTTCTTTCATTGTTGTCTCTTCCTCCTCCAACAGTTCATTCTTGCTATGCAGAATTATGGTAAGAAAATGCCAGAAGTTTTCATGTAATCCTAGCCAAAAGTCACTCTACAAACTACTCTCTAGGAAACACCTCATGAATTGTCTGGCATCAGAATCTGAAAAACTGCTCAGCACAACCATCTCTGGTATTTCTAGGAACAGAAATCTTAAATATTTTGATAATTTTCAGTCAGCTGCATGAGAAGATCTTAAGAGTTATTGCATTGCTCTGCTGCATACACTTTGTTTAGAATGCACTGGAAAAATCATCACTTTCCAATGAGTCTTCCTACAACCACCTCTGATTACTGTGATGGTAGTGATAGGTCATGGGACCCTATGTTACGAGTTTCTATTGAATGTAGTGTGTTTACAGTGCCTGTACCTATGTGAAAAAACATATTTGGTATTTAAAACACTGTAACAAACATCTAATTTGGCTACTAGTTAAGTACTATATACATTAATAATTAATAGTCACAAAATTATGACAGGTCTCAATAACTTACTCCTAAAGTACTTGTTGTATTCAACACTATGTTCTTATGGAGGACTTAAACTCAGAATGAGAAGATCTGTGAAAAGGCATATGACCTTCTTCCCACTACAATGGCCATCCCCTAATTAAGCAATGCATCTGATAGTCATTAACAGGAATGAGATAATGAATCACTTTCTCTCTTCTTTGTTAATTTGCTGTAACCAAGCGGCTAATGGATGTCAGAGCTGAGTGATTGCACTGATTATAGTGATTTATAGTTGCAACAAAACAATTTAAAACCATTCTGATTATTCATGTTAAAGAAGCTTTATGTTTTGTTTACTAAATGTTTTATGTTGCCCCTCATGCCCCTCTGCACACAATGAGGCAGGTCTTCCTGGAAAACTTGAAAGTTCTAAGATTTTTTTATTGTTTCAGAGTAAGGAATTTCATTTTGTTTATATAAAAAAAAAAGTTTACCCAGTAGAAATGAAAAGCCTTAGGGTGGAAAGAAAACTTCAGTGGTGCATAGTTCAAAAGAAGACGGAAATAAGAGGAAATAAGGCAAACTTCAAGCCACTTACCTTAGGGCTTCCAGTCCCTTCCTCATTCTCTGCAGACACATCAGTAGCCAGTATCTCTGCTTTGATGATATCCAGAGCCCTAAGAATCCAGCTGTGTTGCCGTTTGATTTGCCTCTGTAGTTCCTTCCACTGACTTGCAATCATCTGCAGCATGTCCTTCAGTCCTCCAAAATGAAGAGGAAGAAAGTAAAAGCTGTAAACTCAACTGCATCTTTAAATATTATTCTTAAAGAATTAGCAGAATATTTAAAAGAATAAAAGAAATGTCCATACTGAAAAAAAAAAAAAAGTATAGGGTCAAAACATTTCTTTTAGCCATCATATTACAACATTTTGATTATGTTTCAGCTGACAATTTCAAGAAAAGGAAAATCCCATATAAACTATGGTTTCTACACAGTAGCAAACTCTATGGTAATCTCACCCTCTAATATCTAATCTTCATCTCAAAACATTTCAGAATCTTCCAAATACTTTTTTCCTACCTTCAGATTTCATAAATACATTCTGTAGTTTACGCATTACCATTTTCTAAGTATATGAAGACATGCACTACCCTTCTCTGCTGTGGCTCTACACATTTTGGAACTATATATAAAAGTCACTAATTTCCTGCAGCTTACACATTATATGGATCTGTCTGTTGCTGTGAAAAAAATACAGGCATAGCTGATCAGAAAACAGTAGACCAAAGAATATCTTCAACCTGGATGAAAAGCATATTAAGTAGGCCAAAATTAAGGTGGCATTCTCTAGCAGTATATGCTGATTAAAAGTCTATTATCATACTAGTCATGCAAATGTCTGAAAATAAAGAGGGCAGTAGGGATAGAAAAAGAGAAATCAGTATATCTCTCCCCTTCCTCTCAATTTTAGACCTCTACAGAAAAAGACAAACCTAACCAAAGGAAAAAAGGTATTTTTAATTTTAATCTATTCCTCATAAATATATTTAAATCAATGTAAGAATTAGTTTAAGTGGAAAAATTAAGCTTTACCAATGTAATTACCCATGCAGAGTGTGTTGAAAAATATATATATTTGAAATCCTAATTCATTATCTTAATTTTATTTCCATAGCACCTACATCAAAGAATATGTCAGTGTGAAGTTTTCAGTGATGTGATTTCAATTGAAACTCAGCTGAGCAGCAAGACCAAAATAAAATGAACAGACTATTTGCAGGCAGTATTTCATCTTATAAGTATCACTGCATTGTATGCAGTATATGAAACATTTATAAATCTTGAAGGTCAATCTGATAATGTAAATATTAATAATACATAAGGAAGTGAATATATGCAGTAATTTACAGCAATGCTTCTTCATTCTTTAATAGTCTGCAGACATAAAGACTTGCAATATTTCAGAAGGGTTTACCTGATTTGTGAGATACAATAAGCTCGAGAAGTTGACGTCCTTCTTCTACCACTGCTTCTTTTAAAGCACAGTGGCTATCTACATTCNGAGAAAGAAGGAAAAAAAGAGAAGAAAAAGAGAAAAAAACCTCAGCATCAGACACTGGGGAGGCAGTTATCATAAAACACACGTACAAAATGACTTGCTGCTTTTTATCAAGAACTGCATCCCAATAACTGAACTAGTTTGCAATACTAAAAGCTACTGATATTTTGGATCTGGGCTCAAAATGTTTCCATTAGATCAGCAAAGTTCATCTGTGTTGAAACAGCTGACAAATCTAGACATTCATTAGGTTTTATGAAAAGTCACAACCCATAGGCTATATCTGGAATAAGAGTGTTCCATAAAATACACTAAATTTATTCCATCACAAAAGAACTCTGTTTTTTTTTTCTTTTCCCAGATTTCTTTGAAATGTTGGTGATAGCACTATTTATGAAGACATTAAAAATTACAGCATTCAATATATTTGCCTTATGTGCACTCATACACATCTATTAATATTGTGTTTCTGAGTTAATTGTCATATACATTTTCAAAGAACAAATCTGGATGCTTTAGATCTCTGCATTCTTAGTTTGCAAAGAGTGTTTTTCATCAATTTTTGCACTAATATTTTTATCAGTTTACAAAGGATCTCAGTTTTAGCAGTGCTGAAAATATTGTTTCTTTTTTTTTTTTAATTTATATTTTGTTTTTACAAATTTAATTAAAATCCAGTCACAGAGATAAAATCTGGAAACTTGACCTACTATATGCCATTTCATACACCAGTGATAATGGACAAATGCATGAATTATTTGACATAGCTTCTTAGTCATACCTCCATGTAAGAAAGAGCAACAAAATGCAATAAACTTGCTGTAGGTAATTGTAAATCAAGTGCAGCCCTGAACACACATACAACTTTTGTTCTCTTTGAAATGTCAATGAAATGAATGAAAACAATATTTGACTCCTTGGAAGATAAAGAGTTTTGCTTCTTTTGTCAGTGAGTTAACTAGCAGAGATTAAAATACACTTTACAAGTGCACATTTGTAGCTTCTGGTTTTTATAAAACTTATTTATATTTCTCCAAATCCTAGTGGCTAGTATTTAAGTAGTAGACACCACAAAATACTTCAAAGCCGTCACTTCCCCAGAAGGCCACCATTTCCTCTCTTTCCTAACTCCTGTAGTCAGGCTGATTGGCATAGCAGAAAAGAATATTGCCAGAACTGCAATAAAATGATGTCGGCTTACTGTATTTGTCATGGTTGAAAGAAGCATGTTGTTCAGACAGACTCTTTACAGTCTTACAGGCAGCAGTGTACCTGACAGTGACAGAATGTTTTTGAGAATTCTCCATTCAAATAAAGAGCAATAAACAAGAATTTTGCTACTTTCAGCATTTTCTCTAGCCCAATTTTCCTTGTATGGGCAACTAAACATACTGTGTTGTACCAGCTGTTGAACAACTGGGTCGGCCAAAAGAAGTTGAAAAGGAAAAAAGGATGCCTAGTTTATGTCTGTCTTTCTTAAGTCTAGAGTTTCATGAGCCCAAATCTAGAAGTTCTTTTTCCTTCACAAGAGCACATCTGAACAAGAACTGACAATATTTAATTTACTGTTTACTTAAAACAGGCTTGCACTGAATAGTTTGTAATCATGCACTTCACAGGAAATGCACTATCTGTGTGCCTCACACAGCAAAAGAGAACCTAAAGGACCTGAGAGTAGGTTGTGTAATTTTATATAATTGAAGTTGAGTATGGATGCAGCTGGATGTGGCAGTGTCTCGAGATGATGTGGATGTGTTTGATAGGAAAATTGGAAAAGATGAGGTATTCTTTTTCATTAGGGAGAAAAATAAAAAAAATAAAAAAAAAAAAAAGAGACTTGCTGGCCCAGAAAAGATTCATTTAATGTAACACACAAGATATTACAATATAGCTTGATTTTCAGGTGCACCTATTAACTAGTAATAATGTTAAAATAAAGAAGGAAAATATGATGAATAAAGATGGGGCCAAACTTTTGCGTTTTGACTAGCAACATTCTCCTTGTGCAAAATTCTGAATTTATAGATAAATTATTTGTGTCACAGATGCTGTGAGCATACATGGAATTCAGCAGAAATAAATTCTTATCAGCACAGAAGTATCAAAAGAAGGGAACCATTCATACACGGATAAATACAAAGGAAATTGTCAAGTAATGTAGAAAAGTGTAAGCTTGGGGGTTAGAATTATTTATGTATAAATCATGGTGGAAATTTTCTAAGGAAATGGAACAAATGGACAAGGAACACTGGAAAGAATAGTCCTCAATTAGTGCATCAGTGCTCATGGTTCTTCATACCTGCAGGGCTCAAAATGAGACACATGAAAAGGCAGGCAGAGTTGAAGTTGTAGTAAATATGGCAGGTTTATACAATGAAGAGACACAAATTTGAACAGCTCAAAATAAATTCACACCAAATATTTGGAATGGAAAAGGGCCTTCAAACACAGGTTATCTCCCATCCTGAATATTTCCTATTCCCTACTGTTCACTTAGGGCATTTGGAAAATTGTAACTGTAAGAGTGTGTGACCCAGGTACTCTGCTCCCCTCCTCCTCTGATCTATCCTGATAATGAATGGAACCTTTGCATCTGAAGAGAGGAAAGGCAAAGAGGAGGGAACTCAATTAATCAAATCAATTTTTCCAGACACATTTGCAGCTATGGAGCAGCCTAAGTATCACACATGAGTACATATACATTATGGAAAATGCACGTGCATTGGCCTGACAGCAGCTTTGTAAACAACACGTTAATGTCATCCCTAGCACTATAGTATATATAATGCAGTTTACAAGCTGCAACAAGCAAAATTTCCTTATGATCTTCTCTGTATTTTTCCCAGTCGCCAGCTGTTCTTATTTAGCAAGAAATAAAAAGTGAGGCAGGAATCACACAGTTCTATTAAAGCTACAGTACTTAAATAAACAGGAATAAAGACTCCAGAAGTCTAAGTACTAAGTCCCAGGAGTGCTATCTTCTGTTGCCTGCATGGGACAAAGGAGCCCAGCTTTGAAAAAACTAAGCTATCACCTAACTTCTAGGAAACCGTTTGCTCCACTGGACAACAATACTTCAGAACTTCTATGGAGAAAAAATAAGTACCTCCTGATCTATACTGGGCTCTGAGCACACTAAAAATATGACAGTGCTTTTCCAGCATCCAATCATCTCACTCATAGAATCATAGAATCAGTCAGGATTAGAAGAGACCACAAGCATAATCCAGTTCCAAACCCCCTGCCATGGGCAGGGACATCTCACACTAGATCAGGCTGTCCAGAGCCTCATTCAGCCTGGCCTTAAACACCTCCAGGGATGGGGCTTCAACCACCTCCCTAGACAACCCATTTCAGAGTCTCACCAACCTCATGGTGAAGAACTTCTTCCTAACATCCAGTCTGAATCTACCCATTTCTAACTTTGTTCCATTCCCCCTATCACTACTGCACATCCTATTTGTACAATTTGGGATGAGAAAAACTATTTATTTCAAGTTCCCCATGGGATTTATTTTATGGCTGTAGACTACTTAGATTTTTGAAACTTTTACTTAGTAGGCCTCCTACAATATATGTATAATCTCAAGCTCTGATATGCAAAATTTCACTGATTTGTAACCCTCTGTTCTTAACAAATCTTCATAACTCCTAAAACACAACCTGGGTCTTGACCTAGAATCATAGAATCAGTCAGGGTTGGAAGGAACCACAGGGATCATCTATTTCCAACCCCCTTGTCATGCCCAGGGACACCCTACCCTAGATTAGGCTGGACAGAGCCTCATCCAGCCTGGCCTTAAACACCTCCAGGGATGGGGCCCCAACCACCCCCCTGGGCAACCTGTTCCAGGGTCTCACCAC
Source organism: Psilopogon haemacephalus (assembly GCA_013396835.1). Taxonomy (NCBI): domain Eukaryota; kingdom Metazoa; phylum Chordata; class Aves; order Piciformes; family Megalaimidae; genus Psilopogon; species Psilopogon haemacephalus. The sequence goes on along the minus strand of VWZI01004069.1, from coordinate 448,188 downwards.
TCTCATGTTGAAGAACTTTCTCCTCACATCCAATCTGAATCTCCCCACCTGTTCATATTCGTTCATATTTGACCTGTTCATATTTGCAGTAAGGAGAATTAACCACTAAATACTATTGCTTCCAGAAACAGACTTTGAATAAACATCACTGGATTTTTTATGTCATGATATGCCCAACTAATTATTTCCAGTGTACTTTGTGTCTCTGAAGCACAAATACGTGACTGAGTATGATGTGAATCTACAGCGTATACATAAATATAGGTTAGTTGGAATGATGCAGCAGTTTACACCTCTTGCCAGATTAAGGTACTGTATTAAAAGAAATATTTAAATTCTCTCACTCAATCATAATATTGGCATTTGTCGTGTACTGAGGTACCCCTGAGACCTAATTTTCTTGAGGTTCATTTTTTATGTGCTTAAATACCTTCCAGAAAAGTATAACTTCTTCTAGGACATTTGTTTTTTGTAGAGCAGTGGTACAGAAAATTAATATTATCTAAATGACCAACAATTTAAAATAAAAAGCTTAATTTAAAAGTTCCTAACAGTCATTATCTTTTGGTGGTTTTTTTTTTTTCTTAGAAAACCACAATATTACTAAAATATGGGTTTCAGTATTTAGGTATAGTTGTATGCATATTGTGGCTCAGAATGTAGCACTTTTAATTATGATACTCACTGTGACAAATATACAGTTGTGAAACTTAGCATGATGGGAACAATTTCTAGTAGTAAAGAAGAAGAATCCATTGGCTGAAAAAACCCTGGAAGGACAACCACACTCCCACTAAAATTATCAGCACTGTTATGTTTTGTATAGGAAGAATTTCAACACACAGTAAAGTTCTAGGAAAACAGAGCAACAAACGTGTGTCACTTATCTATTAAACAAATGCTACACAGTGATAACAAAAAAGTGTGGGCTTTCTTTTGTTTGTTCATATTGTAATTCGTACATATTATTTGTCTTAAAGGGAGTATGACTTCAGTTTCTGCAATTTATTCTTGTATTCTTATTCTTGCAACTCTGTTGGTCCTGGCACAGTTACTTCCCAATAGTTTGCTATGACAAAATAGCAAGATTTCAAGTACCAAGGCTGGATGGGGCTGTAAGCAACCTGATCTAGTGTGAGGTGTCATTGCCCACAGCAGGGCAGTTGGAACTAGATGATCCCTGAGGTCCCTCCCAGCCCTCACAATTCCATGATTCTATGACTCTATATAGAAAGTGTATCTGTCTTTTTTTCTTACTTTTTTTTGTTCCTTTCTTGAGGAGTTCTGACCATAGAGAAAGTCTCTGTTTGGTCACCACCTAGTATTTATATATTTGAGTTAATAACCACATAACAGTGGTATTTTCATACTCCTGAATACTACCTACCAATGAATCATACAATCAGTCTGGGTTGGAAGGGACCACAAGGATCGTATAGTTCCAACACCCCCTGACAGGGGCAGGGACACACTACCCTAGATCAGACTGGCCAGAGCCTCATCCAGCCTGGCCTTAAACACCTCCAGGGATATGGCCCACATCACCTCCCTGGGCAACCCATTTCAGGGTCTCACCACTCTCATGGTGAAGAACTTCCTCCTCACATCCAATCTGAATCTCCCCACCTCCAGCTTTGCTCCATTTCCCCTAGTCCTCTCACTACCTGATAACCTAAAATGTCTCTCCCCAGCTTTTTTGTCAGCCCCCTTCAGATACTGGAAGGCCACAATGAGGTCACCTCGGCACCTCCTCTTCTCCAGACTGAACAGCCCCAACTCTTTCAGTCTGTTCTCATAGCAGAGGTGCTCCAGCCTTTTGATCATCCTCATGGCCCTTCTCTGGACACGCTTCATGTCCACATCCCTCTTGTAATAGGGGCTCTAGAACTGGATGCAGTACTCCAGGCAGGGTCTCACCAGCATGGCATAGAGGGGGAGAATCACCTCCCTCGATCTGCTGGCCACACTTTTCTTGATGCAGCCCAGGATCTGGTTGGTTTTCCAGCTGCAAGTGCACACTGCTGGCTCATGTTCAGCTTCTCATCCACCAGAACCCCCAAGTCCCTCTCTTCAGGGCTGATCTCAAGCCACTGCCCAGACTGTATTTGTGCTTGGGATTGCCTTGACCCAGATGCAGGACCTTACATTTTGTCTTGTAAAACCTCATGAGGTTGGCTTGTGCTCACCTCTCCATGGAGCCATTGAGAGTCACTCTTTGGGTGTGGCCATAAAGCCAGTTCTTTATCCATCTAGTGGTCCACTCACCAAGCCCATGTTTCACAAGCTTGGAGACCAGGATGTGGTGTGGGACAGTGTCAAAGGCTTTGCTCAAGTCCACGTTAATGACATCAGTTGCTTGCCCCTCATCTATCAATGTGATCTGTTCATAGGACGCCACCAGGTTTCTCAGGCAGGATCTGCCCTTGGTGAAGCCATGCTGATTGGACCCAATCACCTCTTCACTATTCTCCTGTCTCAGTAGTGCTTCCAGAAGGATTTGCTCCATGATTTTACCAGGCACAGACATTCAGTAAATTAAAATAACAACAGAACTACTATGTAGACTACCCTTATTTTAACATGGAAATTATCATATATTTAGAATTTTAATGACATGATATGAAGTACATAATTGATAAGTCAAAGGTTATATAAAATGGATATTCACATGCAATTTGTACATGTTAAAATAGCCTATTTTCTATGAAAAAGTGTATTTCACACATTACACCTACAAATGTATCATTACACTGTTTGACTTTTTAACAATTGGAAATATCTTACTTCAGAAACTTCACATATTTCATCAGAGATATAAAACTAACTTAGTACTAGAAGTCACTAGGATATATTTTCCTGGAAACTATATGTTACATGTGAAATGGCCCCAGTCAATGTCTCATGTTTTCCATAAAACCTAAGTGACTATAAAGATTTTTTTCTTTTTCTTTTAAGCTGTATTTTTTAGCTGAGTGATAACTCTACCTGTAAAATGGAATGGAAGCACAATTGCAATACTTTATGCAGATCCCCAGTCAAGGTTGATTTTTACCACAATAGTAGAAATTCTACCTTTGCTTTTTAAGGAGAATGTGATGGAAGAACCTTCCTCTGAAGCTGCAGCACCCACTAAGGATCATTTTATTTTCTCCCTGAGACTGTGTACCCTCTCTATAGAAACAATGGCCATGGGTCCAATTACTACTAGATGCTAAGCACATCTCTAATGCTTAATACAACATGGCCATTATGTTCCTCAGATGAATCACACATTACTTCCTTCTGTAGCCAATAGGAAACAGTAGGTTTTTTAAAAGATTGAATAGAGGAAATATGTTGCCCAGGGACATGGTTGGGGCCCCATCCCTGGAGATATTCAAGGTGAGGCTTGACAGGGCTCTGGGCAACTTGGTCTAGTGTTGGAGGTCCCTTCCATCTCGGGCCATTCTATGAATGTGTGATTCTAGGTGGCCTTCTAAACTTTGCAAGCTTTAAAAGACAGTATTTTCTTGCATTTCTTTGGGGGTAATTCACTGTGATCTCTGGGCAGATAAATAGGCAAGATATCAATATAATTGTCTATGCTGATTCAGATATCAAAGTATAAACTAAAATTTCTTTAAATTAACATAAAACTGACCTAGGAAATCCCATGGTCATCATCTTATCACTGGCATTATGCCACTGTGGATGCAGATCAGATGTAAAATGTTTTGACTGCTTGAAGTTCATAATTCATTTAAACATAATATTAACTGAACATTTTGTGTTCAAAATGTTTAGCAATGAGATAATTATAACAACCACAGGAATGATTTTACCTTCTGATCACTGATTGTCATTCTACACTTTTGACTTGATCTTAATATTCTTTTTTGACTTGGAGGTCCAAGCACATTTACAAAGGGCCAAATTGATGGAAGTTTAGCAAAGAGAAAACAAAATATGTTTAAAGATGGAAGAGGTGGAAGATTATAAGACATAAGCAAGATATAAATGATGATTAAGAGAAAAGGCCATTATTATCTACTTATATTCCATGAATCTGAACATCAAGAAAAAAAGACTTATTAGCATAGTACAGTATGAGAGGCTATAGTAGATGGGGCTAATGGAATTAAATTAAGAAAGAGAAAATTTAAGATAAATACCAGTGAAATTTCCCCTGAAAGTCACATCCATTAGACTGTGTAATAATCTCCTAAGGGAAACAGTGAAAGCCCTGATCCCTTGAGATCTTTAAATCTAGACTTGATAAAAATGTAGGAGGAAGGATTGCAATGTAATGGCCTGACAGAGCAGTAGCCTAGGTCTTTCAGGGTTTGTGTCACCCTGTCTTCTGGCCTGTCACAGAATTTGTGACAGGCCAGAAAAACTAAATACAAAGGAGCAGGTGCTGTTCCAATAATCCTAAAGTAATTCATACTTCTGTAAAAGCATCTCATCCTTTTCTTTTCTGTCACAGATTCTGCCCCACCAGTATTAGGCAATCAATGTTTTTTTTTCTTTTGTTACCTCTTAAACATTAATAGCACAATCTTCCTCACATTAAATACTTTAGGTCCCAATTTCTGTTTCTCATTCCTTGTTGTGTTTGTCATCTCTTAGGTAATTTAGCCAAGTGTTGAATGCATAATTTTAGATGTGAAGAGAAAGGATATTTAGGCCAGCTCTTCAGGAAACCTATTTTGCAGATTTACTTTAAAAGGCATAGAGGCTATTTTTGCAGATATTTCATATTTCTAGCTCACATAAATTCTTCTGCTGCCAACTCTAATTTCTTATCCTTCACTACATAAATTTTTCTTTGGTTTTCCCTGTCTAAACCTTTTAGATTAAAAAAAAAAAAAAATTAATATGAGGATTCCTAAATTGAATCTCAATTTATTATCAAGAGATAAGGAGGGATGAAGAACACAGGCAAGAAAGCACATGGGCAAAATGGATATGCAATGAAACAATTCCAAAGTTGCCATAACCAAGGTGAACTGCACATTCAGTCCACCAAATATAACTTTCCCTGATTATTTCTTATTTTCTTGAAATAATATGCATAAGTCACAGTCTTCTGAATCCTTTCCTATCAAGAAAACATGTCTGTCTGATCTTACATGTTTCTAGGAACACTTCTTCCACCTGGAGACCCACAGTGTCCAATAGCCACAGCATCAACATATGCCTAAATCATGTTGTCCTACCACATGCAGAAAATACCAACCAAGACAAAAAGAGCTTTCCAACCAAGAGATAAATTCATTTGGCATACTGGCCTTGCCAAACATGGACTTACTAAGAGAGAAAAAAATATATGCATATATGTATTTCAAATATAAATTTACTGACTTACAGACCAAAAAGCACACACTGACACTAAATAACACTATGCAGTTTTGGAAGATTTGGAATATGGACAGATTTTTGTTCTATTAGAATTTCAGGGGATTATGAGGGAGATGTAATGTGCTTTTTATATATATACAGATACAAGGTTTTATGCACTTTAAAGGAAAACTAATATGCCTTCTTAACAAAATATATCTAATAAACTGAGTTGAGGCCAGGTCGGATGAGGCCTTGGGTGACCTGTTCTAGTGGGAGGTGTCCCTGCCTACGGCAGGGGGTTGGAACTGGATGATCTTTGAGGTCCCTTCCAACCTAAACCATTCTATGATCTGTGAAAGAAATGAAATTCTATGATCTGTGAAAGAAATGAAATAAAGAACCCACCACAATTATTGTAGAAGATGCAAAGAAAAACATTTACCAATAAAGAGCTCCATTCATTCCCTGAATTTTCTGTATTTCTTCTGAAACCTTTGGCATTGCAAACACTTGACAGGGGATGAACATTTGCAACACTGCCAAATCAAGTTGTCCTGCCTTCAACAAGTGCAAATGAATTTAAACGTTTCCCAAACTCTGAACAATCTGCATTTTAATGTGCTCTATGACAATGTTTGGCCTTGTTTCCTGAGAAAACTACATTAGGTACTTAATACAAACCCTCTGCATTCTGGCGTACAAAAGAACACTGTTTTAAGGATCTCGTCACTTTCTCCTCCAAAGTGATAAACATTAACTTAAAAGCAATCTGGATATAATTTATTTAAACTAGGGGGAATGGAACAAAGCTGAACGTGGGGAGATTCAGACTGGACGTGAGGAGGAAGTTCTTCACCATGATAGTGGTGAGAACCTGGAATGGGTTGCCCAGAGAGGTGGTTGGGGCCCCACCCTGAAGGTGTTTAAGGCCAAGCTGGATTAGGCTCTGGCCAGTCTGATCTAGGGTAGTGTGCCCCTGCCCATGGCAGGGGAGTTGGAACTAGATGATCCTTGCAGTCCCTTCCAACCCAGACTGATTCTATGATTCTGTGAGTCTAAACCTTAAACATAATGATTTTTTTAAAAAACCCAAACAACAGAGCAATACAAGTAGTTCTTGAGACATAGATCAAGATCATTCCTATGCTCTATTTCCATACACATAGATCAGAGTTTATATTTGTGACATTTTCCCTTCTCTTTTCCTTGCAGAAGCAGAGCTAATTTCAGATGATGTCCTAATATTCTTTGCCTCCAGTTTAATATCTCATATGTCCAGAGATAGCTGCAGCTCACAAAACTAGAAAAGCTGAGACAGCGGAGCTAGCTAACAACTAATATGTTACAGGCAGATTCAACAGTGGTAACTTATATTATGGAGTCCTATTCCCTTCCTGTGCACAATTACTTAAAATTGGTAGTGTAAAAGAGTGAAGAAAAGAGAAGGTTGAAATTATTACTTAAAAATTCAAGTAAAAATAAGTGTATATCCTTTTCTTCTTCACAGCTGTACAAAGTACCTACACAAGGCTAGGCAGCTACAAAAGCAGAAGACAGGTTTAGAAAAAAAAAGAAGTACTCTTAACAGTAAGAAGCCATTCAGTCTCTGAGAAAATTATTAAGAAATTATTACTTATGCTACAGGCTTGCCCGAAAGAAATCTCCTGAGTGCAAGTGTGGCAATAGCTGGCAGCAACAGCAGGTGAGGCCAGTAAACAGAGAGGCCTTTCCTTCACTAAAAATACACATAGTAACAACAGGTCTCCATCGCAGCAGATTTCTGACTTCTGTGATGCTGAGAGCGTAAGTGTGGCCCACACTTTCTCCCTACAAAGAAAAAATATGTCAGCTCTTCACTCCATGACCCTCTGAGGGAAAAATTTAGATCAAGTGCAGTACTTCTGTATTGGTCAGGACAATAGTACTGTGATTAACAAGATATATACCTGGGCTTCCTTATATACTTGAGTTTTTTCTTATTTAGTCATCAAAAACTAACAGAAACTCAAAAGAACACTCCAAACAGTTTTGAAACCTCTGTTTTTCCCACTGCCAGTAACCATACATTCTCTGACTCCAGACTACAGCACAGGTAGAGCCAAATACATTAAATGACAGCAACATTTCCTTTTGATGTTCTCAGGCACTTGGACTCAAGAAACAGAAAATAGAGATTACTGAGCTTACAGATTTTGAAAGCTGACAATACAGATGACAATATACATGCATTCCTTTGCTTAAGGGTGATGTATTATTTCCTATTAAGTCCTTTTATTTACCTTGCCTATGTCATTTGGAATCTGCTGGGATAAGTCTGTATCTCTGATTGGTATGTTCTGCAGTCTGCATCCTATATAAAAGGACACACATTCAGGAACCCATGCATACTCAAAATACCTTTCCAAGATAACCACAAAAAATTCAGAAATTCAAATTCATGTACCTGTATAGGCTGGGGGCTGATAGACTGGAGAGCAGCTCAGGGGAAAATGATGTGAGGGCCTTTGTGAACAGAAGGATGACCATGAAACAGCAATGTGCCCTGGTGGCCAGGAAGGCCAATGACATCCTGGGGTGTATCAGAAGGGCTGTGGTTAGTAGGTCAAGAGAGGTTCTCCAACCTTTTTACTTTGCCCTGGTGAAGTTCCATCTGGAATACTGTGTCCAGTTCTGGGCCCCTCAATTCAAGAAGGACCTCACAGAACTGCTTGAAGAAGTCCAGCACAAAGCCACAAAGATGATGAAATACACAGAACATCTTCATGAGGAAAGGTTGAGGGTTCTGAGGCTCTTTAGCTTGGAGAAGGGGAGACTGAGGGGTGACCTCATGAAAAAGTATGTGAAGGGCAGTGGGAGCAAGCTGGAGTACAGGAGGTTTCACATGAACATAAGGAAAAACTTTGTCACTGTGGGGATGTCAGAGCACTGGAACAGGTTGCCCAAGGAGGCTGTGGAGTCTCCTTCACTGGAGATATTTCAAACCTGCTTGGGCACAGTTCTGTGTGACCTGCTCTGGAGGTGCTCCTGCTCTGGCAGGAGAGTTGGACTAGATGATGTTTTGAGGTCACTTCCAACCCCTAGCATTCTGCGATTCTGTGAAACAATCAGGCTAAACATATTCAAAGCAAAGTCTTTAGAGAAGCAAGAGGCAAGTCCATTCATGGTGCTCAGACTCTTTAGCAGTAGCATCCTGAAGATACTATTGTGCATTTTGAGAAGAAAATCTAAATTATCTGCTGTGGCCATTGGAAATGGCCATATAGGAAAAGCAGACATTTCAGAAGCTTCATTACTTTTACTAAAACTACTGTTACCACTGTAACCACAACAATGACCAGTAGACTAGCCTAAAGCATGTGTATTTAACCTCACTTTCAATGACAGCAGGTATTTAACACTTCTCTAAAATAATATTTTTCAGAAAACAAGATTTTTACAGGGATATGAAAATTATTTTGTTTCAGGCATAGCAGCCTTGTTGCAGACAATCAGTTATCATGAGATATCACAGAAGTATCATTACTTCGCTGCTACAATTTCTTAAACATCAAAATACAATTTATTTTCTGTGTTAAAGCACTTGCTGTTTACAGTTAAGAAAGTACTGAGCTATGACGTGGACAGAAACTTTTATACTGGACACAAAGAAAATTCTTCTTTCATTTCTCTTTAGTTAACAGAAGTCTCAAAACTCCCACATCTTGAGAAGAATTTGGTTTTGGAAAGGAAATGACATCTAAACTTCCTATGCAGAAGAGAAGCAAATGTGTGTGTGAATCGACTTGATTAATTTGTTTTGAAATATTAGAGCTACTTTCTCTAAGATATTTTTAAGACTGTAGAATGCAAAATAAACATAGTGTCTGGAAAGGTTAATACAGCAGAACAGCTCTGAGTAAAAAGCACTTTAATGTGCCACAAAGCTTGTGACTAAGTTGAGGTAAAAACTGCAGACATGGGTCACAGACTTTATTAGACAAGAAAACAGATAAATTCTCTTTAGAATATCCATTCAGCATTTTGTACTGCAATGGCTCCATGAAGTCCCAGTTCCTACAGAACAGTATTTGCTGGTCTAGTTTTGACTAAACACAAATCTATTTTTGCCTAAAAAAATCCTGACGAATAACCTTGGTTTGAATGATTAACTATTTTCAAGAAGGCCATCTGCCTCTACTCTTTCCATGACTCACAAACAATTGTGACATCTAGAGACACAGGAAACCAACGACAACTATCTTCTCTAGGGATATCTTATATCAACAGTAACAATGAGAGTCAAATGAAACATGAGAGTAGCCCTGTGGAGAAGGTCTTGGGGGTACTGGTGGATGAAAAGCTGGACACAAACTGACAATGTGCACTCGCATCCCAGAAAGTCAACTGGATCCTGCACTTCGTCAAAATAAGTATGGCCAGCAGGTCAAGGGAAGTAATATTCTGCTCTGCTGAAACCCCATCTAGAGTACTGTGCACAGCTCTGGAATCCTTAGCATCTGAAAGACACGGACATTTTAGAGCAGGTCCAGAGGAAGGGCACAAGAATGGCCAGAAGGCTTGAGCATTTCACCTGAGCTGAGGGAGTTTGGGTCATTCAGCCTGGAGAAAAGAAGGCTCCAGGTAGGCCGTATTGCAGTATTTCAGTAAATAAAGATGGAGACATTTTAACAAGGCCTGCTGCAACTGGACAAGGAGTAATAGTTTTAAAGTAAAAGAGAGAAGGCATTTTTCACAATGAGGGTAGTGAGACACTGGAACAGGTTGCCTTGCCCATAGAGGTGGTAGATGCCCTATCTCTTTATGTATTCAAGGTCAGGTTGGATGGGGCTCTGAGCATCCTGATGTAGTTAGGCATCTATCTGCTTACTGTAGAGGGGCTGGACTAGATGACCTCCAGAGGTACCTCCCAACCCAATGCATTCTATCATCTATGTTCCCAGTTCCAAATATTTCAGATTTTAATCTTACAAAAATTATTAAGAGCAAGCTTGTTAGGACAAAAATGCCTGCAAGATCCAAATTTCTAAGCAGACCTTTCCTTAATTAAATTTACACCCACTGAAAAATATTGTTTGCTAATATATACTAATAAAGCAACAAAAATTTTGAAAGTTCTATCAAGTAAGTTGAAAGCAAGACTTTTTCATTTGTAGGTCTCAATTTAAAAGTTTTGTATTATCTAGCTCTAAACATGACACAGAAACAGCTTTGGACAAAAGATTGAAGAGCACATCATGGTAAGGTGCACAGCTAGGAGCTGTGCAGCAAGAAAACAGAGTACTGTGTTAACAACAAAGGGAAAAGTTAAGATTACAGAATTAAAAGTCTCTTGCATCATGAAACACTTATGGTGCCCTTTGGCTAAACCTCTTCCTCTCTGGTTCTTCACATTGCCTATTTGCTAGATTATTTTTCTATTGTGACAAAAACAAAGTATGTTTTGGGGTCAGCAGTAAAAAGCAGTAAAATACCTATTTTAGCACACTAAAATGGTCAAGAGCACCATGATGAATTCTTATTTGTTGAGCTGGTAAGAATGTCTGTCTAGTTTCACTAGCACAGCAGTGCCATGAAGACAGATGCTTTTAGCTCATAAGCTGCCTTTAGGATACTGTTTTTGATGAGAACTGATTTGCATACCACCAAGTCTAAGCTGAGAGCCTGCTAGTAGCTGATTTTGATCAGGGTACAATGGGCAAGAATCAGCATATAAGAAAAGAACAGCTACAAAAGACAAAGTGAATGAGAAACCATTTTCAGGTGTTCCTTTCTGGTAAGGTCAGTGAAGCTATCTTTTCATTAGGAGGTGATTTGTGCCTAATTGTAAAAAAATTCAAAACCTGCCCCACTTTGATCTGTAGCAGGGCTGATGAAGGCCTTTGTGGCAAAGCAGATTTCTGATGTAAACCACCCATTTTATAAAAATCAATTAGAGTTTTCAACAGTTGACACCTTAAGTGGTTGCCTACAGGAGTGCCAGAAGTTCAGTTGCCAGAATGGGAACCACACAGCTGCCAAATCAGTTTCAGCAATGTCAGCCAGTTGTGAAGACATGTAAAACTGAAAGAAACACTTCAGTTGCTATTCCAGGGGTTTCTAAGAGTATTTTTACTGACAGCTTTGTGCTATGGTGTTATCTAAAATAAAGAATATAATAATTTCTGTCCTGCAGAAAATCATGGGACTGGACTTTAACATTTGCAAAAAAACTGTGCTCCAAGCTGATGACTGTCTATTTTGTCACACGTTACAGATGTAGACTACCTTTAAATTTATAAATAAAAAAATCATACTCTTCACTAAACTGTCTGGTTACTCATCATGGCAAATATTTGTGGAGCTTAAGTTGCAACTCTGGTTTAGTAACGAAATTTATCCTACAGTTAATAATCGTGGTGTACTCAGGTATCAGAGTTGTGCTTGTGTATACACAGTGCACTTAGTTGTGAATTTGCTGGGTGGCCCAGGAACTCCCCAGCCATTCTCTGCACAAATGAGATAATGGACTAACTGGGAACAACGAACCAACTTGAGGAAAGGTTGCCTTCCACCTTCACAACAAAGTGCTTCACTAATTATTTCACAAGCTGTCCAGGTGGAGCCTTCGGTCAGATGACTACAGGCAGCACTAGCTGGGCCAAGAGCAATAAACAGACCCTACTGGTGTGCTTCAAAATGCTGATAAACATTCTGGATGAAGAATCTTGGAGGCCAGGTATAAGGATCAACTAGAATATTCATTCTAGGAGTTCTAGCAATTTAAGCTGAAGCTCTCATGAAAGGACACTTATAAAGGAACATTTACATCACCATCCCATTCAAGTGATTTGGCTCCCCATCAGCAATACCTTATGCAAAGATTCTAAGATGATGTTGAAGGTTTCTTGCAGTGGTGGGGTTTTTTTGTTTGTTTGTTTAGTTGTTTGGTTGCTTGGCTGTTTTTTTAATAAACACACTGTCTTTAAGTGTCTGTGCTGCACCATTTCTTGAAATGCCAAAGGTGTAGAAAACGGAAGCTGAACAAGGAGATCCTTTAAAATTGACTCCTTTATCAGCAATTTACATTGGCACTCTAAAATGACAGTCAAGAATTTTACATAATGATAAATTTGGAGGATGATCACAACTTTGTCCTTTTCTCCTCTGCAAAGCTTTTCTCAGCTAATGACAAGAAATGAAACGGGTATATTTTTTTGTTTCCCTGTTTCCATATTTTCTTTTCTTAGATTTTGACAGCAGAGATTTAATTCATGAATGCAAAATATTTTCTCTTTATGGCACTAATTTTGTTACTGCAACAAACATATTTCCAAGAAAACAATATCACAGGTGGTGAAATTGATAAATTGTGCCAAAGGCTAAGGCCTTGTCTCTACTAATAAAAATAAAAATACTAATCTACAGCAAGTTTTCACTCCTTCTACGACCGGAAAATATGCACAAGTGAGGCATCATAGTTATGAGGTTTGCTAGTGCAGTTGTAGTATTTAGAAAAGAACCAACATATTTCCTTTGTTTTCCAGGTTAGTTTGTTACTGGTGTCTGTACAAATATTCCATAAGTCTGGAACCTAAACTTAGAAAGTACTAAGCTCCCTTCAACAAATCATAGTTGAGTCTGACAGCATATATAACTTGACTGTCAAAAAGAAGAAAACCATCAGTTTAAGTACCCTCACAAAGACCTTGATCACCATGGTCTTACAATGCTCATGCATGACCTTAAATGTGAATTGAAGTTCATATACTTCTGTTTAAACACAGATTAGGATTTCTGACAGACAAATGTCACCAAAAAGCTGACAACCTAATTAATAACTATCTTCTCCACTATAAAAATGCTCTTTATTTTAGCAGTTCAGTTCTGCTGTGTAAAAACAAATATGGTAACACATTTTCTGAAATCCAAGAAGAAAAACTGTGCAATTATTTTTTTCACTAAATATACATGCCATAAAAATAATCACAGCATCACTAAATTGAAACAGAACTGTTCTTTAGACATTTCTTCACAGAAGTAAATATAAACCCCACCTTATTTCATGGTCATCCTGAAACATGGGAAGATTTCCTTACCTCCAAGACATGCAGATGCAGAGTACATCTGGGAGCTTAAGTATTTAAAAGGGAAAGTGAAGATGTATAGGTGCCCACATACTCATTTATTTTGACTACCTCTACCAATGAAGGAGTTGGCTTTGAGCTACTACTTCACCTTCCAGCCTGATAGATGGTTTTGGCCTCATTTCCCACAGAACCACTGGGTTAAGGTTGGAAGCAATTTGCCTGCAAAAGAGCTACGGTGCTCCTCCCCGTGGAAGAAGGGGAAAAGAAACTGTGACAGAGATACGCTGGCGATTGCCCTGTTCCTGAATATGTTTGCTTTTATTCAACCAAGAATGAAAGCTGCAATTCAAGTCATGAAAACTCATCTTTCCAAAAGGTTCACGTTGCAGAATAAGAGGAAAACAAATTGAAATTACTAATGCCTTTTCTGAGCTCTGATCTTTGAATGTGCTCTATGTCTACAGAGCACCTGTAGGCATGATAGGAACCGTGAGACTGAGCATATGCAGTACAAAGCAAAAATCAAACTCTGCCAAAAATTCCAAAATCTGCAAAGCAAGGTGAAGATGTAGTACCCTTCTACTGCATTTGATAGACTACCACAATGGGCACTTAATCTAGCATGTGATACTACAAACAAAAGACAGAAAATAATTTTCTGTACAGTTAAAATTCTGAAGTTAGTTTTCAGTTTGGTTATAATTGTGTATGTGGTCAGTGCAGACTTAATTAATTTAATAACGATCACTCCAGTATTAATGTAGAGTTTAGGATGAAATTTGTTCCTGTAACGCATCATGTGACTTCCTAGGACTATTATACATAGATATATATCAAGCATCAGATTATCAGAGACTGGAAATGAGACTGAGCTCTGGTAGTTGATGCTCTGATGGAGATGCAGCTAATGCACTGGTGGTGCTGCAATGCTTAGCTCACTGGGTCAGAATAGTGCTATCACCACGTTTTCTTTCAATACATACTGGCAAGAACCTAAATTTTGGCAGAGGGAGAGAGAATTTCATAGCTTAATTTTCCATGTTTTTGGAGGAGTTTTTTGTTGTTGTTTTTTTTTTTTTCCTTCTGACCAGACAGAGCATCTTCCAATAGATATGATACCTACCAATTGTACAGTGTACATTGATCTCTATTCTCTACCTACAGTGTAAAATTTTCCTTTTTGGGAACTTAATACCTGGTTTAATTGAGCTTTGTTTCATCTCCTCAGAACCAGAACCAGTCCTTAGAAGAATTCATAACATAAAAATATTTCTTAATCTATAATTCTATCCTGTAATATATGCAGAAGATTATTCATCCAAGTGTTTTCTTCTGCCACACAATGTTTTAGCTTTTTGCACAAGAACAAGATTAGTGACAGTTGTATTAATTTCACATCAGAAATGCATATCAAGTAACATGACTGAAAGAATTATTTAAAATATTTTGTTTAAAAGACTCTATTAAGACTGCCTGAGAGAAAATAAGAGTTCTTTACAAGTAAGAATTTCATTGATGTTACTGTATACTAAAAATCCTAGAATTTAGCAGAAAAAAAAAAATTAGCCTTTCTCTTTTTTTTTCGCTATTTCCATTTTCTTTCCATTTTGGAGACAATTCCAGAACTGTAGTAGAACTCTGTCTTTTAATTTAATGATTAGAAAGCTATCAGTACATATTTCAAGACAGAAAACAATTTGTTGGTATTTTCATTTAAATAAACTGTAATGCTGTAAGTCTTACATTAAAATATAGATGCGCACTCATAATTAAAAAGTAATAAATAGAAAGCACAGCAGAACACTTCAATTACTGTTAATAATCATAGTGTAATTTTGTCCTACCAAGTGTGTCTCCAGGTACAGTTTAAGGCTGTCTGTCTCTGCTTTAGGAGGAGTCCAATTCTCTGTTGTTTCCATGGCTTCATTTAACCAGTGAATGAATTCATCCAGCTTGCTTACAAACCCCTTACCAGATAAGAAAAAAGAAGGAACAAGAAAAGCATATTTGTTAGTGAAATGCCAATCTGAAAAATGTACACTCTTTTTTTTTTTTTTTTTTTTTTTTTTTTAAGACAGGAGAGTACTGTACAGCACAATCTTGTCATTTGCAAGCATGCTAAGAAAAAAAAAAAGTTACCAATTGGCCTTCTAGTAAATGAGAAGCAGAATAGTGTTTCTGGTGATAATCTAAGGTGATATTTTGGAAAATAATAATGCAAGATCCACATGACACTGATGGAATGGTGAAAACAGCAAAGTTTCAGAAGATGTGAGAGGGATATATAAAAAAAGCTACATCCTGATCATAATGAAAATTGAGCTGAAGACCTTGAACTGCACAATCTGTTGGCTGAAGCAGAAACACTGTTGGTTGAAAAAAAGTACAGAGCAAAGCTGCATTAACAAGGTAGACATCAGTGGAGTGAGGGAAGAAACTACTTGTCAGAACTTGGGGCTTGTGATTCCTGTTTTGGTTCAAAGGATGAGACTCAGAAGAAATCAAACAGTAGGTGATGCAGAATATATAGCATTTAATATAAATATTGCTGATTGCATAGGAGCCACACAGATGGTGCTCCTGAGAAGACAGCAGCTCCTGCTTCTCAGGAGCACCATTTATTTCAAGATTAGTACCAATTATTTTCTCTGATTAAAAATAGTGCCCCTGAATTTACATGATTGGATGATACTGTAGGCACATACTGAGTACAGATAATTTTACCAAAGTCTTATCCACCACAAAGTGAGAGTAAATAGAATGAACTGACCATGATGCTTATAAGCACCCTGAAAATTAACTCTGGAGTGTTCATCTATTACAAGCATCCTAAGAATACATTATATTAGTATTAATATTGGTTATGTTGCTAATTATTAATTTTGAATCTTGCAGCATGGTAAGAATTTTAACTTCCAGTAGGATAATAACTTAGTATACATACTCAGTATCTCACTCTCACCACTTTCTTTATGGAATGATTTCTGGTAATTATTAGTCCATTCAAATAGCTAAAGGCAAGCTAAGTATAAAGCTTTTAAAGACTCCTGAGTGACTCAGGAGCCCAAATCCCTTCTCCAAAGTGGCACATCAAACTGAAATTCTAAGCAAGTCAGAAAGAGGAGTCTGAGCAGTTGGTGCACAGCTGTGTTATGCAAAGAAGTGCAATGATAATAACCCAGACCAAGAAAGGCTACATTTCCTTGAAAATTCACGGCAGCAGAGTCATTTTGTCTCAACACTGTGCCAAGCAGGGTCCAATAATCAATTCCTGGCTTCCAGCTGAAGTTACAGTGCTTTTGAACCAACACTAGCCTCTGGCAGGACGCTTCAGTGCATCCTTCGGGCCTGACAGCACTCACTGAAGCATTCTGAAAACTTTTTTATTGCTATTTCTTACATGAGTCCCTACAAGTCCTCAGAATGAGGACGAGGCTATTGCTTCCACTGTATATCAAAGCACTCTACGGAGAAAACTCTTTATCTGCAGATTTCATTGCAGGTTGTTTATCAGGACGTTGCAGAAAGGGAGAGAAGAGACAGAATAAACAACCCAGAGGATATAGTGACTAAGACAACATGTCTCCACTCTGGGGCAAGTAATAAAGGTAGCAAAATCTCCTTTCTCCCACAGCAGACCATATGGGCTATGCTCCTCACTTCAAGCTACAGTACAGACTCGGGGCAAGACGTTTCCCTAGCTCGGTTGCTTGCTTTTTTCGAGCTCACGACGGAGCGTAAGAGATGCCCGACAAGTGGGGGAGTGGGACATGTGAGCTGATGGGGAGAGGAGCGGTAGGAGTAAAGTCCTAGTCCCTCCAATAAATCTCTGCCTGTATTTTAGCAATATGCTGTCCTTGAGAGACAAGGTGATATGGTAAGCAGGAAAAAGATGAAGGAAGGCTCTCTCTTGTATATGCGTCATGTATTTTATGGAGACACGAATAACATCTGCCTGCAGTACTCGATGTCTGCCTTCAAAAGGGTGCAAAGAAACATTGCAGGCTTGCACCAGTAGAAAAAAACCCAACCAGCAGCCCAGTTACTTCTGCCCTCTCACAAAACGTGCCGGTGTTTTAACGTCTGCTGCTGACGCCGGTGCTTAGTAACTCCCAAGCAGCAGGCTCCAGCCTAGCGTCTATCAGCTCTAAGGCTGAGGCGGACTGCGGGTCCTGGCCGGCCCCCGTGGGGCGCACACAATGCCGGGGGGGCAGCTGGGGGGGGGGGGGAACGGAATTTGATACAGCCTTCACCAGAACCCCGATAAACCAAAGTCAATTGACAAATAAAGCGGCAAGGCTGCAAGGGCTAGTGTCACCTGGCACGTCAGAATCGTGGCTGGTGACATGGTGCCCGAGGGGAGCCCCCGGCATAGCGGAGTACCGGCCGCGGCCAGCCCCGGCGGATTTCCTCTGCCAGGCACCACAAATCACAATAATCCTACCATTTTTCAAATGACGGCAATAAAATTTTATTGAATCCATTCCGAAGAGCACAACCGCAGAAACCGAAAATAGCGGAGGGCCGGGCGGCAGAAGGGCAGACGCAAGCAGGGGCGGCCGGGCAGCACGCCGGATAGCGCCCAGGCAGCGTCACCCGCCCAACCGCGCGTCATGCCTGGGCCCACAGCGCCACCTGCCGGCACCGAGCCGCCGGCGCCCGACCCCACTGGCGGCCGCCGCTGCCCGCGAGGTCCACGGGCGCCCTCGTCCCGCAGCACGGGTGCGCGCCTGGCTGTGGGACCCCTGGGCCCGAAAAGGGGACCGCAGTGTCCCTCTGGCTGCGCGCACCACGGCGAAGCTGCCGGCGGACTGGTTTAACTTGTGAGGAGGTGCGTAAACCAGAAAACTATTTTTATATCAAACTGTTTGTAAGATTAAAGTGCAACAATGCAGGTCCTGCTCTATGCGTCACAACCTAATGGTCACCACAATACCCCAAGGATTTCACAACGGGCCCCACGGTTCCATCCTGATGGCAGTGAGTATGGAAGGCTACCTTTATCATCCAGCCACCAGCTTCATGACTCATCCCTGTCTGGGAGGCCACTCCTGTTTGGGAATTGGAACCTATGTAGATACCAACTACATCAGCTCTCTGGAGTTACAGTTTGCAGTTGGTGCTGAATTTTTGTCAAGGTGTACTTACTGACAGGCTTTGAGACGTACGCAAGAGCTCACCATAAGCTGCAGCCTAGACCTTGTTCAAACGGTTCTGCTGTGCTGACCCAGCTGACCAGAAAGAGGGCAAAGGCTGCCTGCCCCCTCGTACTTAGCTAAGAAGCATCTGTAGTTCAGTGGCCCATGTTGCCCTGTCATAAATCTAGATTTAGATCTTTAATCTCTTCAAGTCTGATAAGAGAAGTCCAAAATATAATTTATCCCTCACTGAAGGGCCACTGCCTTTCCACAGACTGACCAACATGGAGTAATTTCTGCATGATCAACGTGGTCTCATTAGTTGAAACAGAATGCACTTAATGATGTAATTGTACTTGGGAACACAAACGGCATTATGGTAGCTACTTCTCTCATCATTTAGGATGTTTCCCAGAATATACCTTTTAAACAAAGGCTTTAAACAAAATAAATTCTAAAGAAAAGGAAAAGAAAATCTAAACAGGAAATCTGTCGTGAGTCTCTGTCAGAGCATGAAACTACATTTTGAAAG
This sequence comes from Psilopogon haemacephalus, assembly GCA_013396835.1. Lineage (NCBI taxonomy): Eukaryota > Metazoa > Chordata > Aves > Piciformes > Megalaimidae > Psilopogon > Psilopogon haemacephalus. The sequence goes on along the minus strand of VWZI01004069.1, from coordinate 429,130 downwards.
AACATATTATAACATAAGTTAATCTCATAATAAAGATGAAGCTTAGCATGTAATCCTAAATCCAAATCCAGACATACAGTGCAAGAAATAACATTTTGGCATGACAAATTTTAACCAATACAGGATATTTTCCATGTGTTTTTTCTTCATTTTATAGAGACGCACATGAAACCTCTTTATATTCTGTCCTAGACACTTCTTACATTTCTGTTTGGATCCATGTTTTCCTTTCTCTAGAATTTTATTATCATTCTTAAGTATGAAAGAGTTTCAACAGGTATAAACTTCAGCAGAGCTATGTTAACTCATACTAGTTAAGGGTCTAATCTAGACACTATCACACTTCTAATGAAAACAGTATAACATCCACCCAGCTCATGCTTTGGCAATGGTAAATGAAACTATTGTATTTTCCATCAAAATGTCTTGGAAGTTGAAAACCCATAGTCAGCCACATTGAAGCTCAAAATTACTGTACAAGAATTCCTCTGGGAGAAGGGAGTGGAAGAGGAGAAAAAGTAACATCAATACAACCCAGTCTCTGCTTTTGACCAGCTGGTTCAGTTTTGCAAATGCAATACCCTGTATTGTGCAAGCTTGATGCTACTAAAAAACCTCAAGCTCTTCCCTGACACAGCATAAAGCTATTCTTATACTGCTTAGTACAGAAAAAAGTTTCTGGATTGCAGTTGGATTATTTGTAGGAACTTCTATAATAAAGTTTGCAAATAATGATAAGGCTCTTCAATACCCCATGCAGGAAGTTTTGAAACATTCACCTTTGAAACATTCAGCTTTCCATTTTATTATGTGATAATTTTACAGGTCTTCCTAGGGAGAGGAAGAAAGTTCTAATCATACATCCTTGAACAAAGATAGAGCAAAAATATCTTCATTTGAAATTTGGCATGCACAGAGTTAGTTTTTGTGGTCTAATTCTATTCTCTCTGGGTGGACAATAATGAAAGACACAGACCATTGTAAGTACTGGGGCAGGGGGAGGGGAGCTTGAACTCAGTGTGCCTGCTTTGGTGTCTTACAGAATGAAAATATACTTTAGAATTAAGGAATTCTTTAGCAGTAAGGAATTAATTAACTGACGAATTAGAAAGAAAATGGATAGAATTTAACTAAATATCCAGAGACTTCCTTATTAGTGACCAGAACACTCAAACTGATTTGAGTCACAAGACATGAGAACTCACTTGCTGAGTCACCCAAAAACAGCAGGGATGGGTAAGGTCAGAGGCAAAAGGCATGAATTGGGCAGCGGAAGGATGTACCTGGGAGTGTGGCTACCTGCCTTGTTCAGCTAAATACAAGGACATGCAAAAGGTACAGATACCCCAGCTGCTGTGCAGGGTTTCCGGGCTCTATAGTAAACATAGCTGGTCAAAGGATCACAGGTTAGGCAGGCTGGTTTTGTCTGGCGTATGGGATAACAGAGCAGATGACCAGCTGTGGCAGTGTGTTCCCAGCACAAGAAACCCAGGAGCACAGCAGCAAGGCCTAAAGAGATGGTCAGGTGAGTAAGTCTCACATACAGTTCATTACATCTAATAGGACTCTGTGTTCTGTCTATCCCAGAAAAAATAAATACTTAATGTAATCTCAGAAATAGGCATTCTTTGGCATCCCAAGCAGTTTGTTCCTGTTTCCATTCCTTTTCCCTGTTTTGCTGGATCCTGTTTGCACATTCTTCCCTACTCATGACAACTATTCATCACATTTCACTGGATGCCCCCTCCACCCTGCTGCTGCCTCTTGATGATGTGGTCCATGAGTTCCTCACTCCACATGTCTCTCTAGCTTTCACATCCTACACTTTCCCGTTGAACTTCAGAAGCTCACGTTATCTCTGGTCAAAGACTGACCTCTTTTAGAAACATGTCTGTTAACTTCCCACTTCCCAGCTTGTGGCAGCAGACCCAAGGCTGATGCTTACTACCATCAGATGAGTCAGCTGGAGACGTTTTGGTACCCATTGATTCTAGTGGCATGCTCCCATGAAGATGATGGTGTAGCCAATGCTCGTGGTTTAAAAAGGACAAAGTAGAGCCCAGGAGAAATGTTATGGACTGTCAGCAAAATAATGAGCAGTTGACCAAAAACTACTGGTAACGGCTATAAAACGAGTGACAACAACCTAAGTGCTCCAGTCCCTGACAACATCTATGCATATAGTCATCTTGTCACAGGTGTTGCTCAGACATGCTCTCTTTGGATTGCACTTCTCTGAGCAGGACAAAACTATGATCTCCCAAAAATCTTCTACTGTCATAGCCATGAAAAAAAAAAAAAAAAAAAAAAGCAAAAAAAAAAAGCATGATTGTCCAATGATTAACTTAAAATTATGTATAAATGTCTCTCAACCTAGCTGATATAACTTCTTGCACTAGATCTTCGAAAGTTTCCTAACAATTTCAGGGGTTTCATTTTACTTTTGCATTTCAAGCCTTTTTTTTTTTTTTTCAGATAGGGAAGTAAACAGTCCTCATGTTCAATAATTTTAGCACTTCAAATGATCTCATTTAGACTTTGAAGTTCTGCTTTCATTAATTGAATGGAATGGGAAAGGAGGAAGTTTCCATCCCAGCTGCAGCTATCACTTTACAAATCCAGCTTTTATTAGGCCACATTTAAATGGAAAAAGACTAAACCCCAATTCTCTAATTTTGAGCTTTAGCCTAAGAGACTGCACATTTATAGTTACAAAAAAACCCAAAAAAAACCCTAAAAAACCCCCCAAAACCACTAAACCCACAGAATTTTTACTATATTTAAAAATGCAACCTTTTTTTCCCCTTCTTATTTATTTTTTTTCTTTTCTCCCTCTTTTTTTTTTTTTTTTTTTTTCTCTCTTGGTATACTAAAAGTAGTAGTGTCATAGATTATTTTAACCTATTTTTGAAGTGAGATTTCTTTAGATGAGAAACTATCATTAACATTGCCAAGGTCATGCCATAAAACATAAAGGGTGCAACTGCATTCAGTAAACACCATTACAAGAAGTTTTATGACCCCTCATCCTAGATCAGATTTTGGCTTTTGACTTTGGTTTTTGTGGAAATTCCCAGATATAGAGTGCCTACATGTCACAGGTAGCACAGGTGGCCCTGTGTCGCCAGCAGGGCAAGGGAGGTGATTCTCCCCCTTTGCTCTCATCAGACCCCACGTGGAGTACTGTGTGCAGTTCTGCAGCCTTCGACACGAGAAAGACATGGAACTGTTGGAGCGAATCCAGAGGAGGGCCACAAAGATGATCAAAGGGCTGGAGCACCTCCGCCATGAGGACAGGCTACCAGAGTTAGGGCTTTTCAGCCTGGAGAAGAGAAGGTTTCAAGAAGACCTTATAGTAGCCTTCCAGTATCTGAAGAGGACCTATAGGAAGGCTGGGAAGGGACTATTTACAAGGTCTTGTAATGACAGGATGATGAATAATGGGTTTAAACATGAAGAGGAGAGATTTAAACTAGATGTTAAGAGGAAGTTTTTTACAGTGAGGGTGATGAAACACTGGAACAGGTTGCCCAGGGAAGTTGTAGATGCTCCCTCCCTGAAAGTGTTCAAGGCCAGGTTGGATGAGGCCTTGAGCAACCTGTTCTAGTGGGAGGTAGCCCTGCATATGGTAGGGGTTTGGAAGTAGATGATCTTCAGGGTCCCTTCCAACTTAAACCGTTCTATGATTCTATTTCAATGCCTTTTGTTTTGTAATTTTAAGCTGGGCATTGTTAACTCTACTTAGTTTATTAGTCAAATATTTTAATTTAAGATGTATGCTGGCTGGCTCACACTTAAGGTACTTCTGATCATTGCATTTGTAAAAGTACAGTCTTTGTAATGACTTCAACTAAGATTAATACCAGAATAAAAGAGATACATCAAACTATTAAATACAAACATATTAAAATCATTTGCCATGGTAGTTAGGAGTGATGGTGGAAAATCTGTTGTGTTCCTCAAACCTCAATGTGGAAACACTAGACAACAGTGTTTGTTAAATCACTACCCCAGACCTTTTTTTCTTTCCACCTTCTCTTTTACCACACAGAGGAAGTTCTCTTCTTAAAAGAATTGGTTATGAGGCTGTGTGCTTAAAAATGAATGTCCAATTTTGTTGCAAGCAGACAGCGTTGTAAAGTTTGTTCCCAGTTTACCAAAAGACTATGCTCACAGAGGGGTCTGTGTACAAGGATGGGCTGGCTCTAAGGGCACTTCTATCACAGAATGCATTAAGAAAACCCTTTGTCTAACCACAAAAGGACTTGCATATTAGTCTCAGAAGGAACACATTCCTGCCAATGGACTTCATTTTCAAAAGGATAAAAGTGCACTTTCTTCATAGGGAAAGGTAAGACAAAGAATCCAGATACTCAAGAGGGTAAGGCTGCAACAAACTGCCAAGGTCAGTCTAATTGGAGTTAGATCCAGAGGCAACGATAAAACCATTAACAATGTAGATGTTAGTGATCCCTAAGGAACCAAGCCATCACAATGAAATATATTCTTTGTGCCAATATCACCAAAATTCTGTGGCAGAGTGACCTCACAGAAATATACAACTGGCCAAACACATCAGCAGAATGGCAATTTTTAATACAGCAGTTCAGGGTGTATTCATTCACAGGTACTTAAGAAAAAGAATTTAGCATCTCTCTGTGAAAGAAGTGCCACACTTACTCAATAACCCCAGAATATGCAACTTAATTTGCACATTAATTAATTAAACAAGGAAAAGATAAAGATTAAATACTTCTCATAGTGAACATCCATGTAAAGTTGGATGTTTGTCTTCTACTGTATACTATCTAGTTAAGCATTTTTAAGGTGGTTAAATTACAGAATTCTTTCATGGGTGCCACCTCTAGGCTTTGTGCCCAGCTATGACACACAGAATCAGAAACTACTGTTGAATGTGTTTTCCCTAACGGGCATCCCTCTGATTGGTCATGACTTATACAGTTATGGAACAGCAAGTGGTAGCACAGTATGGTCACTGCCTCGTGACTTTGCCTGGTTTCAGAGTCCCCAGGATTCATTCTGGTGCTGGAAAACATGAAGCATTGATATATATAAAAATCTAGAGTTATATCAAGGAGAGCCAATCAGACATGTCTCAACTTTTCAGGGAGATTTCACTGGAGAAGACTGAAAGAGCAAAGACAACAAAACACTCTTCTCACAACCCTAGGAAAACACTACAAATTAACTTACTTCCTAAAAGCTGATGACAGGGTACTTTTATTTTTTTGCAGACCTTTTGCTCCACTACTAAATCAAACAGATTTTGCTAATATTTCCAAGCTACTTTTCTGTATTTTGACTACATCAAGAATGGCAGAAAAGATGTTAAAGAAATTCTCAGTGTGAATCATAGCCACAAAGGCAGGATAGGCTTAAAAAATACACTGCAGGGAAACATACAAAGGGTTTAGATTTCAATCCACTGAAAGGAACTGTATTGAAAGACTGTGAACCTGATAGGCAAAACTAGCAATAAAAATTTCACTGACCCAGTGAGACTGTTGACTTTATTTCTCATTCTAGAAAAAGAGAAGATTAATCTGAATATTAAGAATAATTCCTAAATGTACCTCTGTAAATTACTTAAACCTTTCCACAGTGTCACAAACATAATTCTCTCTTTCCCCTATGCCTAGTTGTACCTTTTGCTCAAGGTGAAGATCTCCTTTCTATTTTAAAAAGAACTACCATAAGGCCTCTGCTGCTATTTGAAACGTAGAGGAGGTAAAAAGGAATATTCTTAGTACCAGAAGATTGACTGTGGGACAAGGTTACAGGAGAAGTAAGCTAAATGCTTCTAAACGCTGTTCCTGAGAGGTATATTCTTAGACAGCAGACAAGCTTCCAACACTGCTGGTAACATTTCCCTCAATCTTTTAAAGGATCAGTAGATGCCTAGAACCACAGAAGAGAAATCCATGAACTGGAAGGGCACTGCTGGGGGAGAAGAGTTCCCTGTAGCCCTTATGTGAAGACAGTTATTCATACAAGTGTCATATAGAAAAGTCCAGAGTCATCATGACTTTGCAAGTGTTCAACAGTAAAGAGGACTAATGGGGAGAAGGGAGGGGAAAGGAAAGACTGCCTGATTCATCCATCATTTAAAGAATCATCTGGTATGAACTTAACAGCAATATGGATTTGTTATAAACCTCCAGAAATGCCATCTGCTCTGATGGCAATAATGCCAGGCATACAAAATGGCTGCTGATCTCTTCTCATACTTACATGGCCCTGTTTTCTACCTGAGATGTAATGCAAACAGGCACAAGGCATTATAAAGTTTCAGGCCTCCTGCGTTCATTCAGATGAGGACAGAGTTCATGCTGAGAAAATATAGAAGGCCAGTGCTGTGTCTCAAAAGTGGTGTGAGATTCAAAGCACTCCTGGGAATCAAGCAAATAAGTAAATTAGCATATCCTTCTTTGTGTGTAAAACATTTACATATGCCTTTGCATTCTAGATGACAGAAAATAGTTCTACTTACATGCCTCCTAAGTTATCATGCATACTAATTTGAATCTGTTATTTTTGAAGCAATATTTGAAATTGTTCAAGTTCCACATCAGGCCACAGTGATGGATGGCAGTGTCAGAGACTGAGCTGAAGCCTGCCCTCGGAGAGAAGGGGCTGGCTGGAACATGGTCCTTGCTAGCCCTCTCGTGGAGACGTTTCTCACCACCTGGAAACCACGCTTATGCCAGCAAGCCAAAGCGTCCTCGCCAGGGTGAAAGTCATGTTAATAAAAACCCCACCAGTTGTGCACAAATAGGCTTCATCACCACTGGGTTATCCAGATACAGATGTATTACTTGAAGAAGTAAAAATTGCCAGAGTTCTAGTGAGTGCTGGCTTTTGTCAGAAAACCTCTGCAGTGTAAATCTGTACTCACATGTTTCTAGTGCCCATCTCATTCAGCATCCCTAGTCTGTGTGAAATTTTGAGATTGACTGGGAAAATGTTGCTAAAGAAACTATGGAGTGAATAGTATAAATAGCAGAAAGCAGAAACATAGGATTTCAAGGATACCAAAGCTCTGATAATGAGAAAAAGGAGGAAGAGACAACAAGAAAATGAGTAATAGAGGAGAAGTAAATATAAGCTAAAGACAAGATAGTTCTTTTTGGTTAGCTAAAAAAATAAAAGTGTGATATGCTTTGGGTCATTGTAAATAAAAAAAGCTGGCAAAAGTTCTTCTAGTTAAAGCAGAAGAGTCAGCGACTGTGATACTGTGAGTGAGCTGAGTAACGTACAGACTTCTAAAGGATATCCAGAACTGGTCTTCAAAATTTACCATATTCCTAGGGCTGAATATGTAGTTTCTGAAAATAGATTCATTTACAGAGACCAATGCTTGGTTCTGCCTCACAGAAACTCTTGCCACTCTTAAAATTGCTGTCTTCTGAGTAATTTCTTCTTTACATAAAATCCAAGCAGACTAAGCAGCACTTGAAGAATAAAGATAGGTGCCTAAAACATTACCTGATACAGGGTAACTTTTAATTTTTGCTTATATATCACATCATCAAATATCCTAAAATGAGGCCTTTTTGGATGACATCCTCGTGACCCTGAATATTCAAATAGGCATATCTAGAAACCAGCTAAGAGATGTGAATGCTTTTAGGCCACATAATCCTGTTTCACTCTGTTGGTAGACCAGGGAGCAAGTTACAAACAATGTCTCCAGAAAATGGTAGCTAATGATGTACCAAGGGAAGGACAAGAACAGCAAATGAGACTGCCTGGGCAAGAAAGATAATGAAAGGAAGTGGTGCCTGGCTTCTGCAAGGACCCTGAGCACTATATAGGAGAGGGGCTTGTCTAATAAAAATACAAGGCACCAAAATTTCTTGATATGCCCTGTTGAAAGGACAGTGTCACAATGTTGTAGTACATTCACACCTATTTCACAGTCCCATGATTCTTTTATGTACGCTCTGAACAACTCTAAACTAGAATGGAAAATGCAGAAGCTAGTTCAGCACCTGTTGTTTGTAAATACAAATTTATTACTTACTCTACAGATAAACCTCAAATTAAATCTCCTGATCATAACTGTCCTCTTTCTTTCTGTGTGAAATGTTTGTTATGCAGCAACCTTAATTCAGGCTCTGTGAATAAGGTGAATTGATCATCAGCGTCTTCAGTAAAGCTAGTTGTCTAGTGTGCTTTTTCTGAAGATGCTGCCAATGTAACTACTGCTGTTGAAGGAACTTAGAGTAATGTGAGGGGTACTTGGAAATACTTCTTTGTCTCTTTGTATCATTATTTTGAATGTTGTTTTGGCATCATACCTTATTTTCAGATTGTTTTACAGTTAATGCATGTATTGATTATCAGCCAAAATGCATCCAAAAGGCAAACTGATCTTCATTTGCAAATTTTCCACATAATAGCCTCTGTAATATATTAGCTTTATCCTGCTCTGAAAAAATAGACAGTTATGGATGACCAACATTCCTTGGTTTGCATACACTGAGTGTTTGGGCTTCAGACAGTGGACTGGGCTGGAATGCCCTGTGCAGCTGTTATTTCTGCTGATGGTCAGCTGCTATCTTGCACGCAGACTGGGTAGGACTGGAGGCTGCTTGGTTGCAGCCAGGCTGGCACCCCCCCTAACTTTTTGCAACATTCCTGTTCTCTTTGATCTTATACTTGCTAGAAATGAACCAAATTTGCTAGCATTCAATTTGTTGAAATGTGCACGTGATACACATACACCACGGCTATTTCTGTAGCCTGAAATCAGAGTAGCCCTATTGCATGATGTCAATTAGAAAGAGACTTGTGAACTTCCAAAAATTTTACATTTTCTCAAAACAACAGCAAAATAATTCAATTAGGCAACTTGTATGTACAAAATGAATACCAGAGGATTTTTAGTGCCTTTTAGATAAAATCTAAATAGTTGTTGTTTTGGTTTTGTTACAGAACCTTTTTTTCATTAAGCTAGATGCCAATGAGCAATGAAGGGAGAAAGCCTCTATATTCTTGACCTTATCATCACAATCTAGGATTAGGGACTACTTAAATTACAGATGTATTATCCCTGCAAATATAACTGCCTTTAAAAATTGTAATTTCAAGAACTACAGTTAATTATTTTTCAGAGGGTGGAGTTTATTCTTTTTAATATATTTCACAAATTCTGTAGAATGTCATGCATGGGTTGTATTTTTAGATGTTTAAAATCAGAAAATTATTTCAGCATTACATATGCTGGAATAAAATACATAGACTAAAACTGCTGGAAAATAAACAAAAGCAAAAATATTCTTAATAATGAGGCAATATTCCAATCTATGATATATGTAATCTCTCAAGGCCTAACGATCCCACCTCTGAAGTTAGGCGGATCGCTGTCTGTCGGTGCAGTAACAAGTTGTGGCCTCAAGAGGGCCATATATCACCATGGCTAAACGTTTCCCAAGCTGAAGGGAAACGACTTTTTAAATGAAATTAAACAGATGCTCTTTGCTTGTAGGTAACTACTAAATATAGTGACTTCTGCTGTATCACTGACTTAACGTTAATTATAATGACCAAGATGCCCCCTCAGAATCAGATTTCAGCATTTACTATTATTGAAGGCTAATTTGGTTAGAAGATGTTAAGTCTGCCATCTCACACACAATGTTGTAATTCTTTGACCCATGAACTTGTTTTACAGTTAAGATTCCCTGCATGAAAACAGGGGAAATGGTGGTTGCCACTATTCACTAAATATAGCATCAGCAAGGAGAGATTAAGTTTCAGTACCTATTTACTCCTTTATTATTCCTGTAATTTCCTAATTTAACCTCCTGTTATAAATTCGGTTCTTGTTCACCTGCAGTCTCCAAAAAAATCCTGTCACTATTGGTTCCTTCATTAATTGCTTTTCTTCTGTTTTCTAGTTAGTCTACCTTCCTTTTTAGACAGTTTCTTTTTCCAGTGGTGTCTAGTGGGAATTCCTTTACATCCCATTTAGAAACTAATTCTGACTTACTTTCTTCATCCCCAAATTTGGATATGCTTAAAGGATAAATAAAAACAATCTCTGGTCTTTATCTTGTTGTCAGAGTCTTTGTTTTTACCCCAGAAGCTTTGCTGTTTCTAACAAATGTGTTGAGTTATTTTGTTTTTCTGTACTCTGTAGGAGATTTGCACTGCAGTACATAGATGAGCTTGAGCCTAGTTTGGGCTTAGCTGAGCCAATTTTATTCTAGCTGCTAATATTACAGCAGTACTGACATTTAAAAATACTATGTGTGTCTTTAGTCTTAAACAGCACAATGAGGAAACATTTGTGTAGTCAGATGCTGGCCTCAGTAGGAAAAAAAAAAAAAGAAAAAAAAAAAAGCAGTTAGTGACATTAATTTACTGTGACTTGAACATCTACACTGACTTATTACCAAAATTTTTTTTGCTTGTTGGTTCTCCCTCCATCAGCCTGGAGAGATTCAAAATATTGTCCAAGGGAAACCAGAGGCAAATCTAGCAGTACTACAGGTAAACTTACTTGACTTACATGAGAATTGGTATTCAAAATAAGTCTTTACTAACAATAAAGGAATATTCAGATAAGATTACAGTTTGATTTCCTAAGGACAGCTCAGCTATTTATGAGGATTGTCATCAGAGCTCCAAAATCTAAAGAGAAAGGAGAAAACATTTTTTTTGTTTGGTTTGGTTTTTTGGGCTGCTTTCAAGATGACTTCCAAATACCTGTGTAAGCATAGAGACAGTATGGAAGTAACCTCTGAGAGACAGTTTCCTGTCCATATTAGCTACAAATGATAATCACACTGATGTCTAATGATGACAACTAAAACTGAAGAGTCAGTGTGATGTAATGTTTCGTTCCTGATCATAACATACTGGAAAGGATGAAGGAATGAAAACCAGTTGCTGTCAAAACATATCAAGATAGACAAGAAGCAAAAGATATTAACATATTTTGAGGAGTTATGCAATAATCTTACGTAAGCAAACTTGATCTTTCTTCTCAAGTTAATCCTCTCTAGACCTTTGAACATTTCCTTTGCTATGACTCATCTCCAACATGTACACATTTTAAGGCAATGATGCATTAACAACAGTAGATAGACTGGACTTTGACTGGAAGTTAGCAGCGATGTATTATTTAAATAATGAAATATTTAGAATAAAGCATAGTCATTTCGGTATACTGTACCTTTCTGGAATACTCTGTACCACAAAAGATACATAAAACATAAGTATCCAAGAGCCTAAGTGTATTATGTAACAGAATAGCTAGACCTTACAATATTGTGAAAGGCATATCACTACGAAAACAAAGCAATGAGCATTGTCTCCATATTTAGCATATATAGGGGAATGTTAGAAACCACGATTGCAAATTCAGTAGCTTTCTGTTAATAATGATGGGACTTCATCACTAGCACTAAAACAGCTAGTTAACAGGGTAGCTCAGAAGTTATCTCAAACTCTTCACAACCAAGCAACCAGCTCTCCCCAGTTGCAGAGAATTCAGTAGTGATCAAAAGGAGATCCTTCTTAAACCACCATGTGGACCCTGAAGTAAATTCCCAATAGCATTTTAACTTTCTCTATGTTCTGAAATCTAGTGCCATCACAGATGACTTCCAATCCTACTTCAGGGGTTTCTGAGTGCCTTTACCTCAATGAAATCACTGACCAATCCCAGACAGTAACAGAAAGGAGTCAGTCATAAGATTATCTCAAAGTAAATACTGATTAGTTCTACAAGGTATCACTTTTATTCCTTTTAAATCTGCTACCTCCATTGACTTTACAGGTAGGTCACCAGGCACCCACTGTGCCTATTTGTGCTTGTCTGTTGCTGCAGGGAGAGCAGGTCGTCCAGCTCCTGCAGTCTTACCGTTCCCTCTCTCCATCTTCTTTCTCTTCCACCCCTTTGCCTATAAGCAGAGATCCAAACAGTAAGAAATAATCCTTGACCGATTTCTAGAATGCTCCCTGTTCACAAGTAAATAATGTGTATGGCCCTGATGAGTGCTTGTGACTAGGCTAAGACGTGACTCTGGGTTGTAAAGCCAATACTCACTTAAAGCTGCTCTGATTAATTGTGTTAGATTAGGAGGTCTCAGAGAATCATGTATGCAAAAGCAGCTGTTTCTCAGTTCATCTAAGATGTTAGTAGCTATCCCTGAGCTGAGATGTGGTATCCAACTAAGAACACAATGAGAGAGAATCAAGAGGCTTTTTGCAGCCAAATATCTCATATCACATGTGAGCCAAACATTGGATGTAGACATATGCCTTACAATCAGTTATAAATACTAGTAAAGACACACCCTCAAATCATTGCTTTGAAAAATATTTGTGAGCAGACTTTATCTCTCTCTCTTTTTTTCCCCTTTACTCCCCAGATTATTTGGAATTACTTTCCAAATACTGAATGTAAAAAATCCCTGATCTAAAACTGCTCCCTGCCAAATCATTCTGAAGTGGAAAATCAAACACTTCCGATCAAGCATATGCTTCACAACAGATGTGTTTCATTAAGGAATTGTAATTCCTACAGTCTAAAGTTGCAAATTCAGGATTTGCAGTTTACATAGAAGTTGCTGGTTTTGCAAAGATTGATGGTGACAAACTCTCTCAGACTGTATGTGGTAAAGCAAATGACAAAGATAAGAGAATGGACTTGGAGAAGCTGTTTAGTGTTCAAGCAAACTGTTAGGAACTAAATGTTTTGGAGGAACCAAGACTTCACTGTGTTTCAGTATCATTTTCTAGTAATTAAGTATTTGTTGAAGTGAAAATGAGAGTTACATACGTGTAGTGCATTACTGGCTAAGAACAGTTTAACCAGCTTGAAAACTACAGGGATGGGTTCTCAAAGCAGGGGAGTATCATCAGACTGAAACCAACAAAGCACAAACTCGTCTCTCGGCAGAAAATATAAAGTGACGTTTTCAATTATGTAGCACAAAGCAGCAAGACTGCTGAGAAAACTGCAGAATTGCCAAGGAATTTCTGGATCTAGTACTTCTTTCACTTACTGTTTTTTATGAACTGGTCGTCAACCAAGAGCAGTATTTCAATCTAAACTGCATGAAGCAGCTTAAGTAAGATTCAGAGATGAACAAATCTTGGCAAGCACTCTATTAGGAAAAATACACAGTCCTTTTGTTTTAAGAGCATCAGTGTTAGAAGCACTGTTTTCAAAAGCAAGAGAACTGAGGGGAGCACTGCAACATTTTAAAAATCCTTTATCTGGTAACTCAAAAGAAGCCAGCCCTGTTCCTTGTGGGTTATCTTTGCTCTTTCCAGCTGTTCTGTTGTGATCTTAGTTCTATGCTTTTTCTTTGTTACCAAGTCCTATCAATGTTACAGTTTCTACTAGTTCTTCAATACCTTAGCACCACAGTCCAAACCTCTCTGCATGTTTTTCCATCTCATGATAATCACCTCGAAACACAAATAAGTGCTAAGTGCTTCCCCTAAAGCAGTCCAACTTTCCCCTTAACTGTACTGGTGTGTTTTAAGTCCATGCTCAGCCCGGAGGCAGTTCTGTCCGCTTTCACTCTAAACACCACAATTCTTTCCCCTTTGTGTCAGTTCTCCAAATACTTTCTAACCAACTGTCTCTCCGCTGCCCAGAGGACTCCCAGCTGTACATCCAATACAAGCTTGCTCTGCCAAGTCCGTTAACCATTTGCAGAAGCCCACTATTTAGTCAGCTTTTGCGACTACCTTCTAAAAAAGCAGATGTATTCCACCCAAACACACAAGGTTTCTGCAACACTAACCAGTTCAGCTCTGAAATTGCACTATCCTTTCTAGGCTACATGGGCCCTTAGTTTCTCCTAGACAGGAAAATTATTCCTGTTACTCCAATGATTTGTAAAGGTGTTTTTAATATCTCTTCACAGAGGAGTCTTGGGTTCAGATGGAATAAATGGTTATACAAGGATGACAGGGTCCCTGACTGGATCCTGGATGGCAGTAAAACCTTTATCTAGCTCTTTGCGTGGGATACCTGGTGTATTTTCTAACCCATCACACTGAAACACGCAGAGCAGCGTCATTTTATTCCCTTGGCATGTCAAGAAGGTGAGTAACCAGTGCCAAGGCTGACTGGGCTCCTCAGGCAAAATGCAGAGTCAATGAAGTTGAGGACAGATTCATGAAATGTAATGAGATAAAAAGATGGGACCAATAAAATCAAACTGCTTCTTGCAGAGGACATTCAGCTGCCTCTTGTAGAAATGGAACCTGGGATTAAACAAGCTATATGTCTGCATAACAGGAAAAAAGTCAGCAATTTGTTCCGTACAATTAACCCTGAGGCCTGCAAAGCAAACACATCTTTATTCAAATGGAGAGTCTTGCAAATGGTTACATTCCTGACCTTTGCAATACTGCCCTAAAAAAAAAAATCAAGTAGATGAGATTATGTGATCACAGATTACAGCACAAGAAAGTCAGTACAATTGATCAAGTATTGCTTTCTAAAGGAGACAAAACTGCCTGAACAAGTGCTATTAATTGTTATTATTTTATTTATATAAGATGACTGAAAATGNGAGGTGGGAAGGAACAGTCACTTGTATGATTTTAAGGCAAACTTAGTTTTCTTAGAGAAATTAAACCTTAAAGCATTCTGAAGCTGATACTATGGGGTCCTGGTGCCATATGTAAGAAGTGGCAATTGGCCATCTTCTTACAGAGAACTCTGTTGAATTTCTCTACAAGAATTGTATTGTTACTTCTTTCTCCCCTCCAGTTACTATTACACAGACAGCAGTGCTCAACCTGTATTCTAAAAGTTCTTTTAGGATAGCTACTAAAACCTGAATGATATTTTAACAACAAGAGCAACATTCAGAGTTTGGTGTCAATAATTCTCATATTTAAACTCAAAAAGAAGATCTTGAAACATACAAGGAATTGCCACAAAAATAAGTTATGCACCCTAGAATGGAGATAACCAGTACTAAAGGCATGAGAAGGATGTGCCAAAGAATTAGCTGCAGTGCAAGGTAACTTGCAGTGCAAGATAGCTTGCAGTGCAAGGTTAACAAATGCAAAATTTATTGCAAAGTAAGAGAGAGATTCTACCTAATATCAAATAGGCTGGTCAAAGAGATTTCTGTTTGTAGGCAGACATAGATTAACAGTGTGATAATACCCATGCAAGGTTATCTGCAAAATTTGTAAATATGAAACAAAGTGTTCTATTCATTTCTGCACACGACTATCTTTCATATAACTGCAGAATGAATAAGGCTTCCAATAAATACTTTAGCATAGGTTTATCAAATTGCTTACTAGTAAGATATTTCCAAATTTATTCTAATTCCCATCAGAATAAAATACTGAAGCTTACTTTTTTTTCCCTATTACCTAGCTAAAGTATAACTTTCAATGATTTTAAGTCTGCCAGGTTTTTTCTAAGCTCTTGTCATAAAAAGTTGAGTTATTTTCCTTTCGTTTTACAATCTCAGTAAATAAAATATGTTAGGCTAGATATTTGCAGCAGCGTAACTAGAATACTAATGGGCATGAGCATGCTGCTTCTGTCCCTAATTAAAGTTCTCATTCCAGATCTGACCAGTACATAACTGCTGTTAACAAAAGTAGTATTGATTTATTGATAAGACATGTATTTGTGCAGTTAGGAAACCCAGTGGCACATCTTTTGATACTCTGCTTAAGCAACTATGAAACAGGAGATCTGGCAAAAGAAGGGACTCAGCTATGGCACAGGCGTGGTATTTTTAAGTTAGATTTACGATACTTCATAACATCACATAAAGGAAGAATTTTCTCCCTTTCTGTTACTTATGCCAAATTACCATACCCCACTGTAGTGTTCCTGAGGCAGGTTTACCTTGGTGAGTATTGAACTAGTATGGAACTAGTCTTACAAGCTGAAGATACAATTACTAGCAACAATGGAAAAACTCACGTAAATGAGCAGCTTGGGAAAACCTTGTATTTCCTAATAATTTTAGACTACTATAATCACTTTATAAAACATTTTAAAACTTTCGTGTTTATTCACCATTGAGAAAATGCATTTCCAAGCCATTTAGTGTAGCTGGCATGCATCATCAAACTTTCTCATGTGCTGCTTTTAAAGGCATGGATCTCTGAGCTATCTCTGTTCCTAGCAGTGCTTTTCACATCTGGTCTTTTTCTGTTTAAAACTCCTCTTCTACTCTGAGCCCCTTCCCACAACAGGCTCCATAAGATTATTTTCAGACTCCATGATCAATGTTTTCATGCATCCAGCACAACCAGAAACATGGAGAAACTGTAGGAAAAAGCAGCATCAGCAGTAGCAAAGTTCCTCGATGCCAAGAGCAGCAGCTGTAATGAGTATCTAGAAAAGTTCACTCTGGCTGCAGAAGAGATAACTACATTTAATTAGAGGCAGGAGCTCAATCCATTGTTCAAAAGAGGTGAGGGAAGGATAGTTATGGAGAGGAAGTGGGAGTTTACAGCTGCAACCAGTTGTTACAGCTGGTTCTTATTTCTCCATCCTGACAGGACTGAATTGCAGCTGCAGGGAATCAGACAAAGACAGGTGATCCTCTCTCCCCCTGCCCCCGAAAAAAAAGGGTAATTACCTTTTTTAAAAATTGGAGGGAAATAATTATTTGAGAGCATAATGCAAAGTGTTTCTGCCACCTGCTTCTTGGCAAAAGGATGCTAGTCAGCATCTAATGGAGTGAGCTGGTCCCTAGACACTTAACAATTTCATTCCTTAAACAGGATCTTGTAGTATCATTTGAAAGATGAGTCTTAAGTATTCACAAGCAGCTTTGATGTGATTTATCGCTTGCACAAAATGAAGGGCTCTGTATCTGTCAGCTTCATCTGGACTAATTTTCATCACTATGCAAACTTAAACACAAGAAGCAGCTTGCACTTAAGAAGATGACTCTTTCATCAGAGTCCGGAAGATGAACCCCAGCCATCAGGATGGATGGAACAACTTGAATCTTCAAGTGCTGCCCTTTACAGCTGTTTCAAGGCTAACAGCTGCTGCTCCCTCCTGTAAGAAATTTCTGTTATTTTCTGCCATGACTTTATACTCAAACATCTTTAGCTCAGCTGCTTTTCCACTAATCATAATACTTCTAATGTCTTCAAAAGTTATTGAAATCACAAATTGTAAGAAGGTTTTACTGGAGTTATAAAGTCCTTTTCTCTTATCTTTTATGGAGTTTGATACACAGAAGACAGTTCAGCTACCAGATTTAGCACTGAGATGCCAAGATCATCCTTTAATGCACATGTAATGAATTCTAAAGGATCTTGAAATCTATTAGAGATGGAGCTTTCTTTTCTGACAGTCATTTTGATAAACTATTTTGAAGATGAACAAGAAATTTTTTATTAGTTTTCCTTCACAGTGGCCAAGAAGACAAACTCATGAGAAAGCTGAAACACAAATTTACTATGAATGTAATCTAATAGGTTCTTATTTGATCATTCATTCAAATTCCCCTCCCTTTTGATGGTTTATCTTTTTTCTTAAGAAGATCTCTTGTAGTTTTAACCATTGCAAATATTCTTTTCTACTATATAAAGAGCTACTTCTGAAGAAGTGGTGCCAAATGCCAAGAATGAAATCATATCTCATTTGAAGTTTAATGAGATAGTTTACTGCCATTATTGCTCTAGCATATTGAGCTATTAAGTTGTCATTATTTATAAAGGATTATTTGATTTTTTTTTTAAAGGAAAAAGTCATTCTGCTTAGTTCCACCAACACTGGAGGGAAAACAATCATTGACATGGAAGTGGAACTAATCCAAAAGAAATGTGGTTATTATACATTATATGATTGGACCAGACCAATTCATTTTTATAAAGAGAATGGGCATATTATATGAAGTATGATGTAATTCAAATTCAAAGATCCCTGTTTTCCCAATGTTTATTTTTGTCTTCATAAAAAAAAACCAAAACCAACAATAGACCTGACTTTGCCAAAGGAATCTCTACTGATAATGTGTTTTCCCAAGTCTAGTGGAGGTAAAAAATGTAGGCAAATTCTGTATAGTTAGTTAAAATTAACTTCAGCCTATTATGAGTAGAGTGATCCCAGCTCTACTCCTGTTTCCATTGCCATGAGATAAGACTATATTCATCATTAAAAAAAAAATCCAGGAAAGCAACTCTACCCCGCCCACAGATCCATGTATATGTAGGCTTATCAAAACCATAGCAGGACATGAGATTATTGCCTTACCTCAATTTTTTCCCATATGGTTTCATAATTCTCTTGATGTTGTATATCTTGCATCAATTGCTGAATTAAAGCTGATTTATTTGAGGCAGAAGTATCATTCTCAGTAGGCTGAGTGCCAGCAGGCCTCCCTGACTTTTCTTCAATGTATTTTTTAATGTAAGATACAGGCATGCAAAGATCTTCATCAGAGAGAATATCACTGAGAGGCCCAGATTCAATACTGTCACCTAAGGAGGATACTATGTCACTTGAAGAGCTTGGTGAAATTCTACCCATTTTTTTGTGCTTTTTTGTCTGGTAAGTTGGATAAATTTCTGAATCTGAGTTCATTTCTGACAGCTCCCAGTCATCAATATTTTGAATGGTTTCTCTTCTGGGCTTTTGGGGAAGCAACTTTGTCAAATTTTCTAATTTTAAAGCTAATACTTCAGTCTGTTTGAGATGTGAAGGAAGTGCTAAATATTCATCAGACCCATACCAGATCTCACCATCTTTACTATTTCTTTCAATATAGCTTGGTGTTGAGGAGAAGCTTTTGTTATTCTTTCTTCTCAATGGAAAAGGTGATGAGTTGCTGAGCTCAGAACCAGCTGAGGAAGCACTCTTTTGGCTATGTGTTGGTGAACTAAAAGGCTCAGCTTTACCTTGTAATTGCTCATGTGGATCTCTCTGGTTACAAGAATTTGATGATGAAGAAGAATCTGTTTCTGTCTCCTCCAAAGAACGAGAGTTATGAGAAGTAATTCCATTTTGCAAAGAGCGCCCTCTTTTTTTCACTTGTGTTGGTGGAGCTGATTTACATGTACCTCCACCTGTTCTGCCAGCTTTCACTTTCTCTGAAGCCTCCTGAGACTTCTTGTGCTTTGATTTTTCTTTACAGCTATAGGAAGCAGACTTTCCTAGACTTATGGGACTGTTCTTAAAATGATTATTTATTGTGTAGTCAAGATTTCTATCACTTATTGTATTTAAGCAATCATATGACTGACTAACTGCAGATGAACTGTTAGTGTAGGGTGACTGTAAAGCTAGGCAAAGCTTAGACCTGTCTGGTGGGTCTAACAGTGAGGGTGTACTTCTACTCATTTCATTTTTAACTATCTGAGAGATTTGCCTTTTAAAATCATTGGCTTCCATATAATCTTTAAACACATCATCTTTCAGAAATAGACCTCTTTTTGGCAATGTAGGCTGCGTAGGGGAATCTTCATTATAGTTGAAACAGTCTCTTATGGACCTCTTAGGAGTTGAGTTTTCACAGTGAGAATGTTTGGTTTTTTCACCCATGTGTTGTGGGAGATTGCATTCTGGTTTCTTTAATGTTGAAACAAGTTTACTGTCAGTAGGTAAAACATCTTCAGAGCAAGGCTCTTTAGAAAGAGAGGAGTTGTCAGAAGGAGATACTACTGAGGGTTCATGTGGTGCTTTCCCATCTTTGCTTTCTTCTCCATCTTCTGCTGAAAGAGGTGCTTGAGTTTCTTTCTCATTTAATGCTTCATTGCACTGGGAAGCAATGGAATCAGTTGCTACTGCAAGTAAACCCACACTTCTGATAAGTCCTGGAAAGTCCTTATCCATCTCGCTGTAGTTCCAGGATTCAGATGATTTTGATTTCCCTTGGACAGAGGTCATATCATCTAGAGCACCAATCAAATCCTCACTAGGACTGTAGTCAGATAGTTCAAATGCAGTAATTCCGCAATCCAGTGACAGGTAATTTTGAGAACACTTGATGGTTAACTGCCCAGAATCATCAACTTCAGTTAAAGAGTCAAGACGGTCCTGAAATTGATAAAGAAATTATACTTTTTAGAAGATTAACTTACATTGAGAACAAAGCAATAAACTATGGGATTCTATGTTTCACTGCCTAGCATCTAGAAAAACATTCATCACTGACCTGCCTAGTTGTGGAGTACCATGTAGATTCTGAAGTATCTGGGAATTAAAAATGGCAGTAAACTGCTTAGTTTCTCTCTGGTACTGCTCTCAACTGTCTTTTATAGGGGAGACTCAAAAGTCCCACCCAGCAGACTCAGTATTTCTCATGATAACTACATCAAACACGAAGGAGGGGATCTTGAAGACTCCCAAGTGTATCAGCCACATTTTTAATCTTGTGTTCTCAGAAGTATTTGCTGCTCTACAATCTTTCATCTGCTTCCAGAATGTTGGGTTTTGTTTTGTTTTTGTTTTTGTTTTGGTTTTGGTTTTTTTCCTCTAGCAATACCTAGCAATGGCAGATATTTCTTCCCATATTTATGAGACAGAGATTGGTAACAACATTTCACTTTCTAGTAGCACTATCAGCTGAAGATTTATCTACTGGATATTTGGAGCACAAATGGTAAACAGCTCAGTGGAAAGAAACTACATCTGGGAATCCTAAACCTCTGGTCTGCTAAGTCCCCTTCTCAGCATCATCTCAATGGAAGGCCTTCAATCTTAGAAACACAGACATCTCAGGTGGCAAAAGAGATTTTAGGATTGAAGTAAAAGTAATGTATACAATATTTTTGGTACATTATTTGAAGGATACTTTAAAAAATTAAAATCTGTATTAAGATCCAAAAGCAGCCTGATATATAACAATCACAGCAAAAATATATTTAGCCAACAGTTCATGAGGATATTTTTAGTAGATGATTTAATGCTCTAACACCTGGACAGACTTCAAATATTTCTAAATCTTAGCACATAATCTGAAACCTGACAATAGTAGCAAATACATCTGAAACAATTCCTCGTCCTATTTACACTGATGTACATCTTATGTAGCACCCTGGTACTATCTAGACCAAAAGAAATTATCGGAGCATGCTAACTGGGGAAAAAAACCAAACCCCTGAAAAGTAGAATTTAAAATGTAAAAGCTAACATTAGCTCAAGTGCTCACAGAAACTCCTTCTAAATATCACAAAGGGCAGAAACTTTGGGTTCCTTAATATAATGATCTTTCCTCCCAGCTTTGCTTTGCATAATATTACTCTCTGAAACAACATTCCTAAATCCATAATTTAAGGACCTTAGACATCATTGCTGAAGATGGTGCAGTAACCCTACAATCTCTTTATCTCACAATAAACAACTTGTATTTTGTTCTGAACAAAATTAGCCTCAATATAGAAAGCTAATTTTAGCCATATTCTATATGCATAAAAGGCTTGAGCACTGTATTCTGTTCCACTCACTTGCAGTACTCTATAAAAAAATCCTCCAACTAAAAATATTTTTTCCAGAAAAGATTGGTTAGTTTTTTTTCTCAATTATAATCTTAGACATTGAAAATATATTTTATTTATCACATTCTATTCAGATGTAGAAACTATGCCAGTAATTGTACATTGTCAATAGGCTAGAATTAAAAAGGGAAGTTTCTATAAATCTGCCAAATCTGTATTTTAGCATTGCATTTATTTGGGAAAATAATGACTAAACAGTGATCAGTATTACAACTGCATTTCCCCAATAATCTCAAGAAAAGATTTCAAACTGTAAAACCATATGGAACTCAAAAGTCTTTCCAAGGTCCTTAAGGGCCTTCATTTCTCCTGAGTAATGAGCTCCCTTCCTTCTCCTCTTAAAAATGTACTTTTTAGCATTAATAACATTTACTATTTTATGAATTAAACCATCTTGCTTGGTCATTTTCCAAGCAGCCTCCCAAATGTGTGTGCTTAAGAAGGGACATATTTAATGCTAGCATTGCAATATTTTTATTATTGCTTTTATTTCTTAATGCCAGTGTTACCATGCTTTTATTATTGTTTTTATTTCAGGAAAATATTACCTTTAGTTATTGGCTACCAATAAGAATACCTCAGTTAAAAACTGCTTCCCTTTTCACATAGCAATGCTTCCTGTAACGTTCTATAGTTCTTGCATTTGCATTTAAACCAATTTGGCAAATTTTTAACCCTTTGCAATGAGCTAATTTGATTGTAAGTTATTTGTTTAGTGACTTTACAAACTGTTTGAGAACATCAGAACTCACCGTGTTTTAACATAACCTTAGACTGATCCTTTCCCTATTTCCTGGCTTTATCAGTTGTTAATTTCAACTCAGTTCAAGTTCAGGTGAAAAGAAATTGTGCTGCACAGATTTTTTTTTTCCCTTCCTTCTCACCTATCTCTAGGTGTCATTCCTGAAGGAGAAATGATCTTACAAAATTTTAACTCTCCAAGCGTTTTTACTTGCAAATATTTTCTTATTTTGGCATCTTCATCGTGGCAGACAGTTTGGGTTCTTCTGTTTCTACCAAGCCATAAAAATTTTTGTAGCCTTTCCTGTTGACATCTTAGTCAGTATGGCACTACTGAGAAAGCCAAAAGCTCAGTAGCCTGCCCAGTTAATGAGCCGGGTTCCTCAGCAGTGCAATTCCCTTTTGCTGTACACTTTTGTGTTTGATAGGTGCCCTACTTGTTCAGGTAGGTAGGTACCCCACCTGTAGATACCCTATTCCTGTTCATTGTATGTTGAGGCTAGCTTCTGCACACCATGTGTGTTACAGCTACAGTGTAAATATAGCCCAGGCAAGACTGGCACAGTGATTGACTGTTCAGTCTATGAACTTAGAAAGCAGTGAATAGTAACAAGAGGACACCATCTCACTGACCATGACAGAAACTTTGGCACTTCTTTCTTGGAAGTCCTCAGTTAACTCTGACAGTCAAAGCCACTCTTTGCCATTATACAGAAGACATATGACCTAAGGAGCGTGCCAAACACTTCACAAATTGATAAGCTCATGGACTACAGAAAAAACATAACACTTGCTGTCCTGGTTCAGATCGAATTTCTGTCTAGCCAAGTATCCTGTCTCTGTATCAGTTCTAAATATTTTTTGCTAGCTGACCTAACAGACATGGCCCTTCTATAAACAACATTTCTACCCCCAATCTCAGCTTCCACCAGTGAGCAGCATAGGGACTTCCTTGTACAATTCCTCTTATGTTTGCTTAGCTTTCACATATATTTTTATATTTTTTTTTCCAATTCTAAGTGTCCTTCTAAAGTAGAAGTCCTTGTGTGTGAATGTTTCCATTTATTAATTTAAAACCAGGTGGCTTCTCAGATTCAGGAGAAAAAAGCTAAACTGTTGTTTCCCGTTCATAATCTCCAAGGACTACTGAAAGTTAAGAGAAGGTGCAATTACTGAATGCCACCTTTGCCTTGGTCTTTATGGCTAAGACCAGCCCTCAGGAGTCCCAGATCTTCAAGACCACAGATGAGATCAGGAAAAAAGTTTTCCTCAGTTGAAGAGGATTGGGTTAGAGATCAGCTAACCCAAACAAACATCCACAGATCCATGGGCCATGATGAGATGCACCAATGGGTGTTGAGGAAGCTGGCAGGAGTAGTTGCTAGACCACTCTCCATAATAAGTCTGGAGAACAGGAGAGTTTCTTGAGGACTGGAGGATTATCAATGTCATTCTCATCTTCAAAAAAGAAAGGAAGAGGATCCAGGTAACTATAGGCTGCTTAGCCTCACCTCTGTCCCTGGATAGGTGATGTAGCAGCATGTTCTTGGTGGCAGCCCAAAGCATGTTGGGGAAGAAAGGCTTATCATTGAGCATGGATTCATCAAGGGGAAGTTGTGCTTGACCAATCTCATAGCCTTTCATGATGAGGGAAGTGTGGTGGATGTGGTCTACCTTGACTTTAACAAGGCTTTTGACACTCACCGATGGCATTCTTACAGCCAAGCTTAAGAATGCATATTGGGTGACTGGGCGGTGACATGGACTGAGAACTGGTTGAAGGACATGGCTCAGAGAGCTGTGATCAGAACTGCTAGTTGGAGCAGAATCTTGTTGGATGCCCATGGCTAGTGGTGTCTTGGTGTACAACAGAATGACCATGAGCCAGCAATGTGTCATTGCGGCCAAGAAGGCAATAGGCATCCTGGGGCACATCAAGAAGAGTGCGGCAAAGAGGTTGAGGGAGGTTCTCCTCCCCCTCTATTCTGCCCTGGTGAGGTCACATCTAGAATACTGTGTCTAGTTCTGGACTCCCCAGTTCAAGAAGTACAGAGGGTACAGAAAAGTGCTACAAAGATAATTAGAGGACTAGAACATCTCTCTTAGGAGGAAAGACTGAGAGAATTGGTCCTTTTTCTTCTGGAAAAGAGAAGACATCTCATAAATACTTACAAATACCAAAGGGTGGGTGTCAGGAGGAAGGGGCCAGTCTTTTTTCAGTGGTTCCCAGTGATAGAACCAAGGGTAATGGGTACAAACTTGAAGATAAGAAGTTCCATCTAATGATGAGGAGGAGCATTTGTAATATAAGGGTGATGAAGCACTAGAACAAGCTGCCCAGAGAAGCAGGTCAATTCTCCACCTCTGAAGACATTTACTATGTGCCTGGACATGTTCCTGCATGACCTTCTCTAGGTGAACCTGCCTAGTCAGGGGGATTCAGACTCAATCTCCAGAGGTCCCTTCCAACCCCTGTCTTTATGTGATTCTCCATGCATAAATCATATCTGTACGGGCAAAGCTTTTTAGATTTGTTCAATCATTCTCGCTATTCACCTATGCATGAAAATCCCTAGTAGATAACACCTGGATGATAAGCACTTGCTAGTCCCACAACGTAGTCTTTTCTGGGAAAGAATATCAAAGAAACACCCAAGCTAAAGATAGATAAGAGTACATACAATTGTCTTTACATTACATTTTATTTATGAAAATACGTCAAATAAAGCCACTGACATTATACCCCACGGAAAGCTTGAAAAAATGCCAGAAGGTTACAAAATAAATTTCTGGAACTTACTCAAGCATTAGAGCAGAAACTTTATATTACTATTGTATCCCTGCTCTTGCTAGCCATTTATTTTATCAAATGCTACATCTATTTCAGTTGGAGTGGGGAGAAAATGCATTAGGATATTTTGTCCTTTAAANCCTAAAAAAAAAAAAAAAAAAAAAAAAAGTATATAAGCCTATCTAGCAACATATTTTTTTCCTCACTGAAAAATAATCTCTCCTTCCCCAGTCAGGCCTCCCCTGTATTGGAGGAATGTTTTCATAGCAGTTGTAATTGGATCCAGATGGCACATTTCCTGTTTCTTAGTATCTGAATCTGCCCTTGCCTTATATCTTGACAGCACCACAGTCATGTTGTAAAATAATGATATAACTCTAATTCATTGCTCTGGGTACTCGACAAGTGTCTTTAGACTTGCCAGAGAAGGTTTAGCAGCAGTGGCAAAACAGAAACTGAGTCTGAAACACCAGGTATGGATACATCAGGAAGAGGGGGGTGTGGAAGGTGGGCCCGGACATATTTGAGCTTTGATTTCAAGACCACCCACTCTGTTGTGCCAAAGACAAATATAAAACCCAAGAGAGAGGACATGGGGACTTCTGACTGTACTGATCTAGAAATATCTTTCCATAAATTTGTCTGACCCTAACAAAAGCATTTTATCCTAATCTTAAGACTTACAGCAAACAAAGAATCCTCTACACACTAAGATATCTTTTATTAACATCAATTACACTAACCATTTAAAAAGTTTTAAAAAATAAAATGGTAGTGTCTTTCTAACTGAGTTACTTTATGATGAATTCGAAGGAAGAGGTATTTTGATGAATCCAGATTTACAAACCATTTACATGTGTGTGAATTTGACACCGTATTAGAGTAAAAAAATGTATGACTCATACAGCATTGTTTCTTAAACAAAACGTGTGACTGTTGAGAGGCATATTGCAGAATTGTTGCTCAAGAAAATTGAAGTCCATCCTCTACCATAAAGCAATATTGACTTAGTCTGGAAACATTGTGTAAGCTTCAGGTTTGTGTATGCAAGAAGGGAATTGTCTAATCTTTTCATGAAAAAAAAGAATCATTGCATATAAATACTGAGGTTTTAATTGGACGTGAGCCTTAAATTCATGAGTGACCAGACCAAGGACTTTGGATCAGATGCACCTCTGTAATTTCCAATACCTTACGAAAAACATTCAATCAGGAGAAAAATTGCTAGACACTACCATGGCACTTCTGAAAGATGACCTTAAAATGCTTTTTTTAATTCAGTTCGGTGAGAAGAAGCATCAAATGCAGACCCTTAAACCAGAAAATTAGCCAACTGTCTAGAAGACAAGTAATCTGTCCTTAAAACCATCATGCTAGAAATGATAAAATATGCAGTAGGGATGAGATGCTTCAAGTACAGATTAAATTCTCAAAACTTTATGACTGTACCTCCTTAGTTTCTTCAGAAAATGCTTGCAGAATATCGGTCTGCCTGGTGTAGTTTCCATTGGCGTCTTGTAGACCCTGGAGAATTCGCTCCCGCAGAACCAGAACAGAAACACGGAGCTGGTGCCAGAGGAGTTGTACCGTATGGATATCAACTATCACATTGACAGAGTAAGACAGAAGCTTCAGGGAAAACTCGGTCTCTAATAGAGCATGAATTTGTTCAACATGGTCAGATATATCTTCACAAATATCCTGCAATGGAAAAAATAAAAGAGATATTTAGCTACAGGCATGGTCCTTCCATAGTTACTTTTTATTAAATGCAAAATAGATTGTTTTAGAGAGGAAAGATACTGTAATTAACACATCCAGGGTGCTTTCTTTGCTTTCTTTCTCTCTCGTTTTTTTTTTTTTTTTTTTTCTTTTTTTTTTTTTTTTTTTTTTTTTTTTTTTTTTCTTAATTTACAGCCATGCTACAGCAACTGAACCAGCAGCTGTCCTGTTTGGCAGGACTGCTAGTAAGCACAGAGGCAGCATACAATAAATGAGGACAGCATGGCAAGATCACATGAATCAGAAGCAGAAAACTAACACTGTACAGTGACATCCTAGAAGACAGCAATAGGAATTCATGTGATAAGATTGCCACAAGCAGTTTCCTTATCTGCTTCTCCCCCTACTCCTCTTCAGTTAAAATGCAGGGAATCTGATCGGTGCCATTGTCGACAAAATTCTTTTGGACAGAATTTACATTTTAATCTAGCCTCTATAGCCATGTATGACAAAGTCTGGGATAGACTTGTGTATAAACTATTTTTGAGATGCATCATGGTTGCTCTGATGAGAGTGCATTAACTTTTGCATAGTCGTGTTCTATTCAGTTTTGAGTTCAGAAGATGGCTGGAGAAGAAGAAAGTGGGAAAGCAGATAAGCTGTTGAACAGTTGTGTTGAGAAAACAGAAAGTACAAGTCACCAGGTTATAAAACTAATGTTTTGATGGGATGATATCCTTCAAATTTAACAATTCATGTTTCAGATTTCTAAGCTGTGCTGCACACAGTGTAAAATCTTTAAATCTAGTATTAAGGTTATTTGCGACAGGATAAATCACAGGACTAAAGAATATAAACAATATATAAAATATATAAACAATATATTAATTTCAAGCTTATTATCAGAACAATTCTATCTTGTGGGTTTGTACAGCAGTAGATTAACAGGAAAATCAGTAAAGCTGCAATAATTTTTTTGCATTCATATTTGATCTCTTCAGTCTGAAAGTAAAGGCAAATTATTGAACGTATGCTTGTAAGAGAATCACAGAGTATATCTGATTGGAAAGAGACCTCCAAGACCATCCAGTCCAATATTTAACCCAGCACTGAAGGGTCAACACTAAACTATGTCCCTAAGTGCCAGGTCCATGCACTGATTAAATCCTTCCAGTGATGGTGACTCCACCACTGCCCTGGGCAGACCATTCCAATGTTTGAGAACCCTTTTAGTGAGGAAATATTTCCTAATATCCAGCCTGAACCTCCCCTGGTGCAGCTTGAAACCATTTCCTCTAGTCCTGTCATGACACCAAGAGGCTGGCTGCCTCCTCACTCCAAACTCCCTTCAGGCAGTTGTAGTGAGAATAACAAATTAAACCAAAATAAATTCCCAAGACAATATTCAATAATTTTAGCACCACAGATAGCAAAGTGTTAGCCCTCAAGAGACTATTATGTTTGAGTATTATCAGTAGTCACTCATTTCAGTAGAATGCTGGTAGCAAGATCAAGTTCCTTGAAGGAATAGCTCTCAGAAATGCCAGAGATTAGCACAAAATTTTGGTGTTTCAATGAGTAGAGATTGGGGACTGCAGTATGTCTTCCCTTCTGTCCTCTCTCCTAGTGCCTATATTTGCAAATACAAAACACAGCCTCTCCTGGCAACACCTAGGGCTGCAAGTACTATGGGCTTCAAAATTCCATGTAGTTCCAGGTGACAAAATGGATCCTGTAGTTACAAGGTTAGTGTGCTAATCTAATTCTACAGACCCACAGACAAAGCTAAAACTCATCAAAGTCTTTCCCAAGCTCTGGAAAAATGTTATTATTATCCATTTATCCAACTACAACCAAAACTTAACTGAAAGTCACAGCTGTGTTTCTGTGTTATTTCAAATGTTTTAAATAATATTTTTAGTGAATTAGTTTGACTGAATCCAACTGGCACTATCTAGTGCAGCATTTTCTTACTGCTGTACCTAATGTCGAGGTTTACATACAATTCAGCAAAAACAAATAATTATATCTAATATAGCTATTAATTTTGTAATTTCTTGTAATAATTAATGTCATTCAAAACTCATATTATGTAAGTTTCAGATTTATATAAGGACCTGGTACAACATGGTCTCATTGTCCTTCTGTTTCTTAAGTCCTTGGAAGTGATTTAGCTTTAGATGGAGATAAATAAGCAGAACTCATTTCAGGAAGGATACTGAAGTGCTGGAGTGGGTCCAGAGCAGACCAACGAGACCAGTAAGGGCACTGGAGGGAAAGTCTTATGAGGAGGGGCTGACAGAGCTGGGGTTGCTCAGCCTGGAAAAGAGGAGACTTAGAGGGGACGTTATCACTCTCCACAACTACTAGAAGGGAAGTCAGATGGAGGTTAGGCTCTTCTCCCTGGCAAACGGTGACAGGACAAGAGACCATAGTCTAAAGCTGCACCAGGGAAGGTTTAGGTTGGATACTAGGAAGCACTTCCTCATGGAAAGGGTGATTATGCACTGGAATGGACTGCCCAGGTTGGTGTTTGAGTCATTGTCCCTGGAGGTCTTTAAGAAAAGATTGGACGTGGCACTTGGTGGCATGGCTCAGCTGTGTCATGGTATTAGGTTATAGGCTGGACTTGGTGGTCTTGGAGGTCTTTTCCAGCCTTGGTGATCCTGTAATTCTGTAACTGACACATGTAGTTTTGACTTTGTATTTAAAAAATAAAGGACAGCAGTATCACCAGATAATGCCTAAATGCTGTTAGGAGAGCCAGTTGCTCTTACCAGAAGTGGCAGGTGAATAAAATAAACCATGTACCTCTAAGTCATAAGAAAACAGCACTTCTCTAATTGACATCTGTTTCTAAATACGCAGTTACAGGTCAACAGCAATAATATAGAGCCTACAAATATAAACATAGAAATCCTTTCCTATTTTATCAGGATATAGTTTCATTCACAGGACGTTATAGCCAGATTTTTAGAAAGCACCATTTCCAAACCAATTGTTTTGTAATCATTTATCTCGCACATTTGTTAGCCATTCCATTTTCATGCAGTTTCATAGTGTCATTCAGGTAGAGGTTTTGTCATTCTCTTCTGGCCTATACTGTAATACTGACTGTGGAATTTCTTAGGCTATAGAGGTTGTACCCATTTGGCTGACAACTGCCCACTTCACTCAGTCTTCCAGACAGCTGATCCTGTACATTGCAGCTGTTGAATCCATCAGCCTTTCACATCAACCAAAATAGCCTGAACAGCAAACACTGCAGTAGACAAAGTGCATAAACAAACCCTCACCAGTCCAGGAGAACTAAGCTTTGATGTTGACTTATTTTTTTTTTATCTTTGCCCTTCAAGAAATTCTCTTGAGGTGTACAGAAAACTACTGAAAGATGAAAGGTTGCAACATGTTACTTTAGAGTTAGTATCAGTGACAGAGAAGCTATACTGTAGATTTCCATTCTTTGATCTTGGAGTAAAACCTCAGTAGGAAAACCAGGCAGCCATTGAGCATTCTGACTACTGTACATGCAACCAAAATTCCATTATTTAAGAAAATGTCTACTTGGTCTTTCCTTTTAAGTTCATTTTACTTCATCAGAAGACAAAGATTCCAACCTAAATGTACAAATTCTTCTATTCAGAAAAAAAAAAAAAAAAGCTAATGAATTTTCAGATTTTTTAAAATGTACTCTCTGCTCTGTCCTTCTATGCTTATATATAAAGAGCACAAAAGAGATGCTAAACCAGTGAAAACTTGCAAGTTTCAGGAGGGCATTTTTCCTTGAAATTGCACTCCGACTTCTCATATATGGATGTACCTCAAATCGATATTATTATAATAATGATAAAGCTGTTATCCTCTAATTGTGTTCATTGGTGAAACATTAAGAGTAAATTCTACTTTTTGGATGTTTTTTGTTTGTCTGTTTGGTTTTTTCCTTTCTATCCTTTTATCTTCATTCAAGGAAAAATGGTCAAGAGAGGTTCTTCTCCCCCTCTACTCTGCCCTGATGAGGCTGCATCTTGAAGATTGTGTCCAGTTCTGGGCCCTTCAGTTCAAGAAGAAGCTCAGGGAACTGCTTGAGACAGTCCAGCACAAAAATGATGCAGGGAGTGGAACATCTTCTTTATGAGAAGAGACTGAGGGAGCTGGGGCTCTTTAGCCTGGAGAGGAGGAGAATGAGGGGTGACCTCATGTAAAGGGTGAGTGCCAGGAGGATAGAGCCAGGCTCTGTTCAGGGATGCTCAACAACAGGCCAAGGGGCAATGGATAGAAGTTGTGGCATAGAAAGTTCTGTGGAAACATAAGGAATTTTTTTTTTCACAGTAAGTGTGACAGAACATTGGATCAGGATGCCCAGGGGAGTTATGGAGTCTCCATCTCCAGAGATATTCAAGACCTGTCTGTATGCATTCCTTTGTGATCTGGTATAGGAGATCCTGTTCTGGCAGGAGGGTTGGACTGGATGATCTTTTGAGGTCACTTCCAGCCCCTGACATTCTGTGATTCTGTGAAAATAACCATACACTAAAAAGCCAGAATTTGACTAAGGAAAATCAACAGCCATGGAAAGCTTACACTCACTGCAAGTTAGAAGTCTGTTAGAAAGTGAGTTGAAACACTAAATAGTGCTGTGGTATTCAATAGCTATAGGGGAAATGAATACATTTCATCCAGTGAAGAATGTGAAGTGCAGCAGGCAAACAGTTATCAGGAGTTCTCTATGATCGAGGTCTTTGCCTTCTGCTGACACAGCTTGGAACACACATTGGTCTCCAAAGTAAACTTCTTCCCTCTTCCCTTCTAATAGTCACAGAACCACAGAATATTAGGGATTGGAAGGGATCTCGAGAGATCATCTACTCCGACTCCCCCTGCCAGAGCAGGATCACCTAGAGTAGATCACACAGGAACGCATCCAGACATCTCCACAACCCACCCTGGGCAGCCTGTACCAGTGTCCTGTGACCCTCACAATGAAAAATGTTTTCCTCATGTTTCCATGGAAATTCCACCCAATTGCCCCTTGTCCTATCATTGAACATCACTGGCAGAGTGATCCTCTTGGCAATCACCCTTTATGTATTTATAAACATTAATGATGTCACCCCTCTGTCTCCTCCAAACTAAAGAGGCCCAGCTCCCCAGCTCCCTCAGCCTTTGCTATTGACAGTAACTTTTTACTGGAACTCCATACTTTTCTGCACATTATTCTCTTTCCCAGTTTGGTTTTTGTTTTCATATACTCTGTTATAAGAGAGCAATACTTTCATTATTTCAAAACTGCAGTAAGTAATCTTCCTTTTACCTTTTGCTAAAATTCTCGAAAGCTGTTTGTTGTTTTTTTTTTTAATATGGAAAAGTTGTTCATTTGACAGAAGTATTTTCCATTGAGAATTTTTTATATGTATATATGATTTTTTTAAAGATCTCTGTTTTCAAACAGACTTCTTCAATAGAAATTTGCAGCTGTTACAGGAGCCTCCCTGTCTTGACACAGTTGAAAGAGAAGATGATCCACTTTCTCTTGTGAAAACATTGCTATCACAAAATTCTCCAAGAAGTTACGTAAATAAATATGCAGCCTGGTGAACATATTTCTGCTGTATCGTGTTATCTCAGGAATCGGTAAGTTACATTCCTAGATCACTGTATTGCAAAATAATGTCAAATAGATGTCAAATCACCGCTTGTTTGACAGAGCTGCTAAAATGCTAACGGTTTGTCTGGGATTGCGACAGATATGGAGATGCTCTGTAATGATTTGTTAGTAGTTTATGTGACATGTTTTATTAGGATGTTTCTAGTGCAAGCATTTTGATTGATCTGCAAGGAAAATGAGAAAGAAGAAAGGAAGAGAAGAGGAAGATATGATACTGTTCAATAAGCACTTCAGGCTAAATAACAGTGCCTGAAACGTTAATTGTGAAGCTCCCATCTTGGATTCCAGCTACTTGCATTTGTTTTGCCATATGGGCCCTTGCTGGGCCCATACTGGGTGGAAGCAAAAAGGATCCTTTTGTCTCGAAGCAGGGCAGTTGCTGCTGCAAGCTATTCCAGCTCACTTCAAGGACCAGCTGCAGCGTCTTACAAACACAGGCCAGCCTGTACCTTTTCTGTAGGAGGGAATGGCTGCAGAGGAGACGGATTGTTTTCAAATATTTATTTTCCCTATTAAGTTTAATCAGTATTTTTATGTAAAAATTATTTTCTGGCCACAGCATTCACCACAGTACAAATCCTCAAAAGCAAGGAAGCTATGATGGGGCAGGTATAGATTGGACATTAGAAAGAACTTCTTCACAGAAAGAGTGTTTGGCATTGAAACGGGCTGCCCAGGGAGGTGGTGGAGTCACCATCCCTGAAGGTGCAAGGTGTAAAGGAGGCTGCATGAGGCACTTAGTGCCATGGTTTAGCTAATCAGAAGGTGTTAGGTGATAGGTTGGACTCAATGATCTCAAAGGGATTTTCCAATCTGGACAATTCTGTGATTTAGTCCACCCAGGAAGCTTCAGACAGCTGATGCACAAAAAAACTCTAGCACAGAGCCTCTCACCACAAGGCCTGGGATGGAATGGAACTGGAGAACCATGGAAGTTATGGTTGTAAACCAAGACACCTTGGAACTATACTGAAAGAGTACTGTGTAAAAAAATCTGGGCTAGCCATTTCTGGGCTATTCCTGACATCAGTAAAGTCAATGCAAGGATTTCTTTTCTGTAAGAAACCACATAGACAAATTAAATATGGCAAGTAATTTAGTGTGGAATAAGATGTGACATCTGCAGCTCAATGTTGCTTTCATATTATTGAATTTCCACTGGTTCTACTATGTCTAAAGTTACAACCTGAAAATCTTTTCAAATCTTCAAATAAGAAATATATTTTTGTACAGTATGTAATCAGCCAAGACCACAATATTCAGAGACTTTGCCCACTGAAGTTATCACTATGCAACATCTCTTCATATATCTTTCTGGATTATCATAGTATCATAGATTCATTCTGAGGATTTAGAATTACTTTCAACACAAGCCACCAACGTTTCAGGAATTCTCTAAGCATTCTACAAGGCTGTAGAAGCATATAATGGTCAGGGCTGGAAGGGATCTCAAGGGCCATCTAGTTCCAATCCTCCTGCCATGGGTAGGGACACCTCACACTAGATCAGGTTGCTCAGAGTCACATCCAGCCTGGCTTTAAAAACTTCCAGGGATGGGGCTTCTACCACCTTCCTGGGCAGCTTGTTCCAGTGTCTCACCACCCTCATGGTGAATAACTTCCTAACATCCAATCTAATTCCACCCACTTCTGGTTTTCCTCCATTCCCCCTAGTCCCTCACCAGCTTTCTTGTAGCCCCCTTCAGATACTGGAAGACCACAATAAGTTCTCAGAGCCTTTTCTTCTCCAGACTGAATGGCCCCAACTCTCACAGTCTGTCTCCATATTAGTACAACTGAGCCTCCAAGAGTTCCAATGACACATTTCT
Source organism: Psilopogon haemacephalus (assembly GCA_013396835.1). NCBI lineage: Eukaryota > Metazoa > Chordata > Aves > Piciformes > Megalaimidae > Psilopogon > Psilopogon haemacephalus. Next base: position 394,894 of record VWZI01004069.1, on the reverse strand, counting down.
GAAGGTACTTTCCATCAGTCATTGAAGAAAGCAAAGAGGATACAAACTCTCTTGTTCTTTATTAGCAGATTTTGCTGTTTTAGCATCGTTCCACTTTATGTTGTACAATGAATGGTAGCATTTAATCAATGCATCCTTATGGGCATCACTGAGATGTTTTCCGCTTGATTCAGAAACATAGAAAAGAAGCCTTATAATCTACCTTGCATTCTGCCTGCTGTTCATAACCTTCCTTCCCTCTCTCTAAAACAAGTGTTCAAGTCAGTTAAAAAAGCTTTTGTACATCCTACAATAAGCAAGTAACAATTAACAAAGCACTCCAAGCACGTGAAGGCACTTCCAGTAGTCTGAAACAGCTACCACCTACCCAGCATACCAGGAGGCCCATCCCAGCCTGACTGTCACTCTTATAAGAGTTAGGGTTAGAATATGTGTCAGTGCCAGTTAAAAAACCTAAATCAACCAAAAAAACCCACACCTAAGGTTGCTTTAGCCAGGAAGAACAATTTATAATAATAGTAAAAAGCTTCAATTACGATTTAGCAAACTTAGTCTGAAGTGAATGAAGAAAGAAAAGTGCAAATTTTAGAAAGAAAAAAAAAGATATCTAAAAATTTTATTCTAATTTCAGTTCTGAAAGTATACATGGAATTTCTTAATTTACTTATGGAAAGAGCTTTTTTATCAGTCAAACCAAACTCATTATATTGCCTAATTGGGAATCATTAAGTTAGAAATAATTCCTAATTAATTTGTGTCAGGTACAAGGTAGGTTTCTATAGTTGGTTTTGATGGGTTTTGTGTTTTTTGGTTTGTTGCTTTTTTTTCTTTTTTGCCCCAAATGTAATAAAGACAAAATTAAACAAAGCCCCTAGCAGGGCTTTTGCAGGCTTTTTTTGAGAATATAATGGAGACTAAACTGGAAACCTGGAATTATAGAGCTGGTATTATATCCAAATCTAATTGAACCATTCAAGCTATTTTAATTGGCTTTTGGCAAGCATCAAAATGCTTACATGAGACTTTGCATAATAAACCAATTAAACATACATCATTTTGTACTAGTCAGTTATTTCCAAACCTCATTGTCCCAGGTGACTCTTGGTTAATACACATATAAAGGTTTGCTTACAGTATCTTCTTTTCAAACATGTCTACAATATCCTTGATTTTTTTTCATTTAGCTGTAAAAAGGATATTGTATAAATAGCAAATGATCAAGCCCCAGATTTTATACCATTTCTCCATGTCTGCAGTACTTTACTAGTTTATGTTAGAAGTACTTCTGATTAAAAATTGCCTTATCAAATAAATGCAATGAAGCTTTTTTTTTGTTCTTCTTTTTTTTTTCAATTAAATTTGCTCTAAGGAACCTAAAATTCAATGTCATTAATAACAGATTCTTGTTCTGGCTGCTTTCAAGACTGAGAATGCAGAAGTTAGCATTTTAATACCGTATTTAAAATTAAATATTTAATTTTAAAATGAGACATAATATTATAGAACTGCCCAAATCCACTCTAATTGTAATCTAGAGATGTTACAAGAATGTAGAGAGTATTTCAATGGTTTATTAATATATAAAAACTATTCCAGTGCAAGAGTTCTGACAAGTCAGCTTGTGCTCTGCCAAATTAATTCTCCAAGATGATTCTTCTAATAGTGCCAGTTTTAGCTTTATGAGACGACTTTCTAGTGTGAAGCAGTGACAGACTTAATGGATGTTAAGATGTTGTCACTGCTTGAGAAAGTACTCATGCACTACACAGGAGGACTGAAGTGCCTTAAAAGAAGCAGGAAATGAGGAGTGCTTATTTAAATATTTATTCATTTATATATACACATATGTCTGTATGGGCAAATATATTTATTACACGTTGCTAACTGGAATAAGATGCTTGATTTATAAAGCACTTCATAGTCAGCATCATTCACATCGTTAAGAAAGCAAGACAGCATGACCTGGGGTTTTGGTTGAGATATTTTTTTTCCTGTGCTGAGAGAGGGGGAAAAAAATGGTTTTGTCTGTTTTATCTGCATTTCTTAATATACCATTTTATTTTCTAGTTATCCAGAGATAGGGTGTGAATTTTCTGTGTCTAGATTATAGATTTCAGTCACGAGTGCAACTTTTACCACTGTAGAGGCACAGGGAGAAAAAGAAAGTTTGTTGCTATGCCTGGGCCTGTGAAAGTAACCCTTTGAAATTCAACAGCTGAACTTATGCAAGTTCATGAACTTAAATGGCTCTGAGCTTCAAATGCATGTTTGTCTATTTTATTTCCTTGCATATATTTTTCTTTCCTTAAAAAAAAAACAAACAACAAAACAACAAAAAAACACCAGAGTCCTCATCAGTTTAGCCTTGAAACAAATCTTGAATTTATACCAAGTCAAATCTTTTGCCTTTCTCAGGTAGCAAAATCACAAGTAGCCCTACTGCTGATGGACTGGACGTGACACTGGAGTACAGTGGTTGTACTCTCACAGTGTCACGCTTGAGCTAATAACCCTGCCAAAGCCTGACTCACACTGCCTAACAGAAGCAGCTGGTCTATGTCAAGTCTGAGTAAAGGGGAAGGAGTATTAGTATTTCTAAATAATCTTTTATTATCATTATTACTATATTATTAAATATTGAGGTCTTTTCACTGAGACTTTTCCAGTGTTTCATCAAGAGTTCTGTGAGCAACTGAGTCACACTGAGCCAACAGGAAACCTAGTCAGCTGAGAAATAGCATTGACAACAGCAAATCTGTCAAACCTGACTTATATATCCCCTCTACATCCATTCTCTTAAAATTCTAGTACTGCCTATAATTCAATATCCTGCTCTCCAAAAATATATTAACCAAACACTAATACTTTAAGTAGAACATTATGACTCCTCTTAGCCATTACTATAAATAAACTTCCAGCAAGAAGACATCTTAAAACTGATAGCTACATTTATCTCTCTTAGGAGAGGACTGGGGATGGCCGTAGCTCATAATGACTAGAGCAGTCTTGCACTCCAATGCGCAACCTTAGTGCCTGCACACAAGGAGTGACAATATTGCTTGTCATAATAGCCCTTTCCCAAAACATTAGCCATACTTTCTTTTGAAGCTTACTGTGATGCATTTCAAAAATCTGCTGTTACTATTTATATTTCATTATGTCTTTTCCAGTGTCAAATGGGATTAGGAGCATCAAAATAATTTTAAAATATCCTCTGAAGATATTATTCCACTTGAGTTTGCAGAAAAATACAGTATAGAAACTCTGATTTGCAGACTTAAAGTACAATTAAGGTAATAATCAGAACAATTTGGCTCTACCATTTTTGATTTTTGTCATTGAGGTGAACACTGAAGTAAACCAGCAAAAATACTAATTTATGAGAACATTTTCTTCACTTATCAGGAGCAGCAACAGATATAGGAAAGGCAAATATTATACCAGGTAAGTTTATCTCTAAGTCACCTGAGGCAATCACATATATGTTAAATTCAAAACCTACTCCCACAAGAAACTATAAACTGAAATTAAATGCAAAAGAAAATAATCACTAAAGATGTGACAAATTAAATGTAAATAGAGACAAAGAGGTTGGGAAAACAAATTTGAAAAAGAAACCCCTAGTTGGCAGACTGTGACCAGTAGCAAGCAGCTTGGACACAAGGAGACTACTGTCCAGCATGAACCCAAGAGTGCTGAATGGGGATAAACAGCAGATTCCCTGCAAAACCACACACTCCACTTGAATTAAAATAAACAGACATACCCATATAAGAGTAGAAAGATTTTTCTTCTTACATGAAGCAAAAAATATACAGACTTATTTTACTGATACATTTCTTTATCTGAAACAGGATGAAGAAACAGAGCAACAATATTTATGTAACAAGCATATATTACACTTAGTCTATTACTAAACACAGATATCTGTAGCAGAATTTTCCACTCCTTGGTGCTTCTGAGCTTGAGATGAAACTTTCACAAATAGCACTTTGGAGAAGAACGTGACAATGGCTGCTATTATAGAGATTAGAGTCCTAACTTGCTTACCAGCCAAGTCTAAACAAGACCAATTGGTTGATATGCAGGCAGATGAAGAGTAAAAATAAATACCTTTTAAAATTCAGTGAGAAATTACTACTCAAACAGCATATTTAACTCATCTCATAATCTATGGCTGGTTTCCCATTCTTCTGGCTCTTTGTACAAATGAAACATCAGTCAACCATTTTCAATGCAATGTCTGCTTCTGCCTCAGGTAAGTATAAAGGCTTTAATTGTCTAAATCCAATGCAAACCTTTGAAGAAATGTCTTGGCTAACAAAAAATTCCTGAACTCCTCCTGCAGATACAATTTCAAAAGAATGAATAATTTTGCAAGAAGAACAGGTGCTTTTAAGCAATCTCAGCATATTCCTCAGGACATAGCACATACACAACTTTGTACACTGAGAACAAAAATAAAGGAGCTTTGAAGTGGTATAGATCCCAGAATAAGTGGAATTCTAAGTGGTATCCTAAACTAATACAACTGTGATAAGCTTTAGAGCATCCGTGTCACATTCACTCTCCCTATGAAGAGCTACAGCATTTACTAAGTTTCTAATTAAGGTAAGTAAAACCTAGATACAATGCTGAAGTTCCATGCTTTCTATTACTTAGATTATTTTCAGTCTATTGGTTTCCTCAGCCTTTACTAAACACATCCCTTCACAATATAGGTCAATGTTTTAGCCAAAGTAATTATACTCTTACAGTGACTATTTCTAATTATACTGTGACCTATAAAAAGTTAGCTGAGTAATGTCTCAGGGAATAGAGAAGACCGAGTGTTAAGTTTCACTTCAACACACACACAAAAAAAACCCTCTACAATCTCCCCATCAAAACTTGGGACTAAGAACTTTACATATGACAAACACTGTTTGTTAAATCACTTCTGAAGGTAAATTTCTGAAGTCCAAGACTGTGTCTGCAGAACCTTTGCACTACAGAGAACAGGGAGTGAAAGAGACTAAACAAGCTTTTCAGAATTTTCAGAAATCTAACATCCACAGATAAGTCAGTCTTGCAAGTTAGCATTACAGTGCACAGGACATGCAATGTGTTATTTCAAGCCAAACATGTTTAGTTACTGCAATGCTCCTAAAGAATGTGGAAACCAGCTGATTTAAAAAAAAGAAAAAGAAAAAAAGAAAGAAACAAAAAAACCCCACCAACTTTTATTATTTTTACAAAATATTTGCAACCGCTGATAGTTTATTGCTTTAGACATATCTAGCAATTTTAGAAATATTTCAATTTAATGGTGTCTTACCTCATTTATACTGGAAGGAGAGTTTTCAGGTATTAGCTTTCCAAAAATAAAGACTGTCCCATTTCTTTTCCTCAGCTAAAGGAGCTACACGCAACCAGAAGTTCAGAAAATAAGTGTCTGTTTAAAAGACAGACAAGTAAGCCATAGATGATCTGTAAGCCAATCCATCTCCACTGCAGAGTCAACAGCTTTTTTTTTTTTTCATGAAATACATCAAATAGTCTGCAACCTCTACCTGTGCTATTGTGTAGATCAAGTTCAGGCCTGCCTGCTCTTCCCTTGCACGTTCTGAGCTACAGTAGAGATTTCTCAGCATTCAGAGCTGCTGTGTGGCAGCTAACTGAAATTTCAGCCGACACTTGTAGACTTGCAATTAGCAAGGTTATTTTAAGCACTGACCTAAGTTTCAGCAGAATGTTTATGGCATTATGACAGGAAGGAATCAAGTGTCATATCGGTCACTTGGTAACCCTGTAAAGCTGATCTTGGGGAGGAGAGACAGTCTAATTCACAACAAAACAGTAAATATCTGACCCCAATTTAACTTTGGTTTTAATTTTTGAGCTTCATAGGGAATGGAAATATTTTCCAGATTAATATTAGGAAGCTTAGAATTAATTTTAGGACCTGGTAGATCATATGCTTGGAACAAATGTATTAATAGGAAGTCATTGCTTCCTCAGTGGAGTGATTCATCACTTAAAAAACAGAGACTGTTACTTTTGCAATGCTCATATTTGTAATAATTGCTTACAACATTCTGAATGGGCAGGAGAAAATCACTTACAGAGCTGAACTTACTACAGCTGCACCCTCTGACAACGCCTTTTAGTTTCTCTTGGTTATCTTGAAAGGGGCTCCCTCTTCTGTACAGGCCCTCGGTAGCTCTTTTTGCCCTGGATGTTTTCTTAATTCCTTGGCTGGCTGTTTCAAAGTCATGTTGAAAGACCCAGTCATACATCCACACCCTCATTTGTTGATCATTCTCATTCCTCCCCTCCTCCTTTCTTTTTTTTTTTTGTTTTTTTTTGTCCATGGATCAGCTTTCTTATTCCCACCCTTCCTCATACTTCCAATAATGGCAGATCTAACCTCACAGATGTAACTGTGACAAACAGCTCAACTGAGCTAGATTAGAGCTACAATGGTCAGGCAGCTCATATGTGTGCACACATGTAGGACAAGCTTTTCTGAAAGTACTACCATCAGAAACAATATTAAAATAGAGATTTAATATTTTCAAGGACAGAGTAATGAACAAAAAGACCACAAAACCAAACAAAAATCCCCACCAAGAAAAGTCATTGCTTTTGCAAATTATTTAATTACTTCTACACCTCGGTTCCTTGATCTTGTAGCAAAAATCTACTTGAGGCAAAATATATTTTTTAAAATTAAGGATATTGAGAAATCTGTATTCTTATTTGTATCCTGAGTTACATACAAACTCAAGGTGGTGTTCAAAATAATTACCAACAAGGTGACTGTCACTGCTACAAAATTTGAAATACAATAAAGGCACCAGGCAGAGTCTTCAAATAGATCACAAAATCAAGAGCCAGAGTTTTTGAGTGAGCTGACTATTTGCAGACCCTGGAAGGATACTATAGTCACCACAATTACTACCTGCATGCAAACACACATCTGAACTCATGAGTCTGAGGACAGACAGGATACACAGTCACCTTTTCTCCATAAGAATACCTTTATAAGAGAAGATTTCTTATGAAATACCATAGCTCAACTATTTGAAGACATCACAAAAGCACTGGCTTGCTAGTGCAGGATAGCCTCAGCCATCAAAAGCTCCAAAGGCAATATAAAAGATTTTTCCTCTCTCTTTTAAAAACAGGGAATCACAAATTTGCTTTTAAATGGGTGTGTTTCTATTTTTGATAAATTCTTGGATTTATAAATAAGTTTGCTTCTGTAGGAATAAGCAGCAATACTAAAAAGGAAGTAATAGTATTTGATTCCAAAATGGTAAAAAAATGCCAGTAAGGCAAATGTCCTTGTTCAGTGGTTAGTAAAAAGCAGATCAGAACTATTGACCTTGGAGTAGAGGGGAGAAAAATTTAACTGAAGCAGCATTTCCAGGTTTGGCCACAGCCACTTGCAGTATGTGCAGAGATTATATCCTACACTGCATGACCCAGTTTTACTCAAATAATTTAGAACAATGCTAAATGAAGCTCTCTGGCCAAGTTTTTGAAAATCATAACTCAAAATTATTTCTGTTAATTGCAGTTGCAAATTATTTCTGTTTCAATTTCAAATTATTCTGATTCAGAAAAATTGTATCATTCCTAGGAAAAATGCTGGTGTTCATCAAATGCTCAAACAGGCAGCTGTAATAGGCTACAGTAGAATTATATACTTTTTACAATATGAAATAGATTTTCCAAGATAAATGAAAACAGTGGCATGCTTAAGATGCTATGAACCTGCAAGGCCTTACTCTGTTTTGGGACTTAACTTGTAAAATGCTGAGAAAGTATGACCAAGGACCAGTTGCTCAGTTCTGTCTTTGCAACTTGGTTCCTACCTGGCAAATACCAGGAAATCCATTCCTGCTGAATGCCAGTTAAACCCAAAAATCCATATTGCAGCATATCATTTGCATTACTAGATAGTATTTTACTTTCTGATTGTGTTCCCTGATACAGGATAGAGGTACAGATGAGTCAAGCTGGATGAAAAAGACATAGTCTACTGATGAGCTGTAAATGGGCTACCATCTTAGTTAAAAAAAAAAAAAATTTAAAAAGTGTAAAGGTCATTAATAAATCCATGGTGAAAACAATGCAAACAATATAATATAGTTTGGGTGGTATTTCGATAACTAAACAGTACATGGAGGACAATTCAGTAGAGGTGGGTGGTTTCATCATAAACTTTTGGAAAGATCTTTATTGCATAGCAACTCTGCACAGCGGGGCACATTTTTGGCAGATAATTCTGCAGATGTGGAAGAGAGAAGGCAGTAATGAAAACAACTTGGGGGTAGAATTAATGACTGAGTCCTATGTTTTCCCTGAAATACAAATACCTTAAAATGCAAACATTCAGTGAAGTTACACTCATGATCAGTTTCATCACTTGTGAGTTGACTTACACACTCTAAATAGATTCATTGGGTGGGAGGTGTTTTTATTTGTTAATGATGAGGTATTTTAGACAAAAATAAAAATAAGATATGAGGAGCTTCTAATTTCAAACTTGAAATGTCACTGTAACACTTTTCAATGCTCTATACTTTAGTTTGAGATCTAATTCCTATGTTTCTGTTTTTTCCCGTGCTACCTTTATGACCCAGATGATCTACACAATTTATGTTGCAAACTCACATTGTTTATATAATAGACTAAGAATGCAGCCCTCATCTGCAACCAACCTATCTTTTATAAATTTGGCAAACAGAACTGAATAACATCAGGTAAATTAGCTTCAAGTTTTCCAGTAAAAGAAGTCTTCAGTGGAAAATTCAAAACAAAAAAAAAAAAAAAAAAAAA
>VWZI01004069.1:331521-380233 GCA_013396835.1 Psilopogon haemacephalus | reverse complement strand
CCACACAGCTTGGTGTCATCTGCAAACTTGCTGAGGGTGCACTCGATTCCTCTGTCCATGTCGCTGACAAAGATGTTAACCAGCACTGGTCCCAGCACTGACCCCTGAGGGATGCCACTTGTCACTCGTCTCCAGGTGGACATTGTGCCCTTGATCACCACTCTCTGTATGTGACCATCCAGCCAATTCCTTATCCAGCGAGTTGTCCACCCATCAAGTCCGTGTTTTTCCATCTTGGTGACCAGGGTGTCGTGTGGGACAGAGTCAAAGGCCTTACTCAGGTCCAGGTGGATGACATCAGTTGCCCTTCCCTTGTCCACTGCTGCTGTGACTTTATCATAGAAAGCCACCAAATTTGTTAGGCATGATTTGCCCTTGGTGAAGCCATGCTGGTTACCATCAGACACCTCTGCTTTGTTCTCCATCTGCTGCAGCAGAGCCTTCAGGAGGATCTGCTCCATGATCTTGCCAGGCACGGAGGTGAGACTGACTGGTCTGTAGTTCCCAGGGTTGTCCTTTTTTTCCTTCTTGAAGATGGGTGTCATGTTTGCCCTTTTCCAATCATCAGGAACTTCACCAGTCTGCCATGACCTTTCAAATATGATGGACAGTGGTTTAGCAGCTTCATCTGCCAGTTCACTCAGGACACATGGGTGGATCTCGTCAGGCCCCATGGACTTCTGCACATTCAGGTTCCTTAGGTGCTCACAAACATGATCTTCAATTATAGGGGGCAGATTTTCCTTCTCCCAGTCCTTACTTTTGCCCTTTGGGACTTGGACATTGTGGTTGGGGCCCTTGCTGCTGAAGATTGAGGCAAAGAAGTCATTAAGCACCTCAGCCTTATCCATATCCTTTGTCACCAGCTCTTCATTTCCCTTCTGGAAGGGTCCCAAAGTTCTCCCTAGTCCTCCTTTCCTCACTGATATAGCTGAAGAAAATTTTCTTGTTCCCCTTAATGTCCCCAGCCAGATTCAACTCTAATTGTGCTTTAGCTTTCCTAATCTGATCTCTGCTTCCACGAACAATGTCTTTGCAGTTGTCCCAGGTTACCTGTCCTTGTTTCCATTCTCTGTAAGCTTTCTTCTTGCATCTGTGTCCAGGAGCTCTCCATTCGTCCATGCAGGCCTCTTGGCATTCTTACCTGCCTTCCTTTTTTTCAGGATGCATTGCTCCTGGGCCTGGAGGAGGTGATCCTTGAGCATTGTCCAGGTTTCCTAGGGCCCCCTTCCTTCCAGAGTTTTTTCCCCTGGCACCCTGCCAAGTAGGTCCCTGAAGAAATTGAAGTCTGCTCTTCTGAAGTCTAGAGCAGGGAGTTTGCTGTGCACTCTCCTTCGTGCCTTGAGGATCTTAAAGTCTATCATTTCATGGTCACTGCAGCCAAGGCTACCCTTCAGCTTCTCTTCATTCACCATCCACTCCTTGTTGTGAGGACTAGGTCCAGCACAGCACCTTTTCTTGTGAGTTCCTCTACCACTTGAAGGAGGAAATTATCATCAATGCATTCCAGGAACCTCTTAGATTGCTGGTGCTCTGCTGTGTTGTCCTTCCAACAGATGTCAGCATGGTAACAGATGACTCTGCAATGTGCTTTGATGAAGGACAAGCAGGAGGAAGAAAGTGAAAAAGGACAAGAACCAGACAGAAATTTTGAAAGACAAGAAGTGGGAGAGAGAACCTGAAAAGAGCAGAAAGGAAAAGAAAACAGAGTAGAGAGAGTGGAAAATAAAACAAGCAAGTGATAACTTGGTAGCTAGAAACTAATTTTTAACCTCCTGAGCTGGTCTGCAACAAGATGTATCTTCCTGAACAGAGGAAGTCTTCTTCAATACTCTGTAAAAGGCTTACATAATGTGTGTTTTCCCTTGGGAATTTTTCAAGCAAACTCTCTAACAACTGTCAGGTGAGAATGGCCCTGTCATTCTGATTTGCAATCTTTTCCACATCTCCTAAATAAGAGAACACTGTAGCAAAGAACATCCAACTAGCAGTAAAGAACCAGTGCAAAATTCACAAATCAATTCCAACTACTGTAAATGCAAGATGAATAGTGGTTTAAATTGCAGTGGAAATCACTATGAAGTCTTTTTCACTCAAATGCTTAGTTTGATGCTGTATTTCTTTATTCCTTAGCAAAAAAAAAAAAAAAAAAAAAAGAAAACAGAGGCAGTAATTGAGAGATACTGTAAGTATTTAATTCTTAATTAGCATTAAGAAACTATCTGGAACAGATCTGAGTCAGAGAAGCTGTCCTTGCAGATCTCAGCTGAAAATTAAAAGCATAAAATTTAAATTCTGATGTACTAAGAAAGAGTATTTTCCAGAAAACCTTTACTATCCTATATGAAGTCTGAAAGACACACAGCAGTGTCAGCAGTTTGTGCTTCTTTGGAAGAAAATAATTCTACTTGTAACCAGGGATGCAATGTTCTTATACAGAAAAGGCACTGGCTCCTTTCCCATGTATAGCTTTTGTATTTACCTCTGTCTTGATTCCTCATGCAGAACTGATGGCCTAGATTCATAAACAGTATGGATACTGAAACTACTCTTTGAAGAGAAGATTCTATTTGTGTGCATCTAATATGAGAATCCATACAAGGTTACACACAGTCACAGGCAAGGCACTATATAAGATTTGCTTTTTTAATCCAATGTATCAAAATTATCCACTTCAAATTAAGATGCTAGCCCCATGTGAAAAACAGGTAAAGAAGGAATCCTACAACTCTTCTTTAGCTTTGCCTGCTTCTTAAAAACATAGCCTCAGAATAACTACTGAAGAGCAAACAAGAATATTCTAGTTAGTACTTCAGCTCTACCATTTTGCTGATGCTACTGCAGACTTCCATTTATCTTCCAGCTACTGGAGAGTATTTGGAAGTGACAAATCCCAGACATTCCTTTCATACAAGTTGAGTAGTGTACAAACCATTTTGCTCATCCACAGAGCATAATAGCTTTAAAAATTAAATTACCTTTCTATTCTTATGAGAGCCATTTGGATACTTGACTCTATCTAAAAGTACAGATGCTTTGCACCATTTAGCATATAGTATCACTGCTTGAGTAGAATTTCTGCTTCCCAAAGAATATTAGCAATATTCTGTCAGGTCAGCATCCTAAATAGGTGCATAGACTTAGAGTAGCCCTCAGAAGCTATGAAGAATGAAGTGACTGGAAACACAAGAATACTTACACACACATAAGTTAAGTGATGTGATTTGCACTCTGGTAGCTCAAATATTTTAGGGCAGGTGATTCAAAGAGTCTTGGAGGAAAAGCAAATATGTAAGCAATAAGGATATGCAAATATTGAGGTGGCAGTAGTGATATTGGATTTCTTTTACAGCATTACAAACATGGCACACGCACACATGCACATACACACCCTTATATATGCCAGTTGTTAAAAATAGGATATTTTCAAATGTCAGCTCACAGTGACATTGAAAAAAAAAACACATAGAAAATAATCTATTTCCTATATATTAGTAGGCAAATTGTGATTAAACCTACAGAAGCAGAAATATTCCCTGCTTTTTCACCTTTTGAATGTCCACATAAATTGTGATCAGAAGCAAACATACCCCTCAGAATCCAAAGAGATGAATGGCTGCACCAAAAGCTCAGACTCTATATTCTAACTTGTCTGAAGTCCCTTTTGAGATATGTAACCATAGCTAAGGGCAGGTATAGTTGCAGGGTGAGCCGAGGAGAACAAAAGCACTGTAGAATTTGCTGGAATTTGTGATGCGTTTTCTCAGCTAATACAGGTTATGAAAAGGAAGTACAGTGCTTGATGGGAAAGGGAAATTGCAGCTCAGTGCTAGGCTCTGTAGCCTAGAAGGCTACTAGATTCAGCAGATTTTATATTTTATGAAAACTTATGAAAGGTGTGGCAGAATTTTGGAGTGCCACAATTGCTAATGCAATGCTGCTCCATGCCTTTTAAATGACATATATATTTCAAAAAGAAATGGAAGCATTTGTAAAAAAAAATAAGTGCTCCAGCTTTTAAAAATCAAGGCCTAGTATCATGTCTAACCCCACACAAGCTGTTATCTTCCTCCTAGGAATGATTTACAGGGAGAAGGAGGAGAGGGCATTCATAAGCTTTAACAGATGAACAAGTGGATATTAATTACCCTTTTTGTTCCTGTTTCTGCACAATCCATTGCAAACGGTCAAGCTCCTGTTCAAAGAGAAAGCCTGTTCATTTGTTTGATTCTGCACACTCTTACTAGAGACACTTACACAGAGGACAATAAAATCTTCAGATCTTTTGAACGTATGCAATACTGCTAATGGTTCTCAAGGAAGTGTCACGCGATCAGAGAAGAAATGGAAATGCAGCATGTATCATAACCTTTTCTGCAGATGACGGCAACACTTACACCTAGAATGTCAGTCAGACATTAACCTGAACCTAGGTTCCTGCCCAGACTTGCCACATAGCTGTATTTGGTAGATGCAAACAAGACCAAGCTCCAGAGAAATTCTGAAGAAAAGCTCATGGTCCAGCATAATCCCCAGACTGCTCCAGAAAGATGGATAAGGTTTGGGCAAGGTCACATGAACTCCCTCTCAATCCTCCAGAAAGCCTTCTCATGCACTTCTGTCAGTGGATAGATGCTATGCACAGGGCAGCAGTTAAGTTAGAGGCACAATCATAGCTGCACATTCATGTCATTGTGTACTCTCACCCTTTTGCTGTGCCTGCTTGCTTGTTAGTCATGAGTTTTTTGCTCATATGCAAAGGAATCACATAAATTCAAGGAAGGCTTTGTAATGCTTAACTATACAGAAAGGAAAATCACAGAATGGACTTCCAGAGATCATCAGGTCCAACCTTTCTGTCAAAACAGGATCCCCTAGGGTAGTTCACACAGTAATGAGTCCAAGTGGGTTTTGAAAGTCAGAGAAGGAGACCCCACAACCTCTCTGGGCAGCCTCTTCCAGTGCTCTGTCACCCTCACGGTAAAGAAGTTTCTCCTCATGTTGAGGAGAAACCTTTTATGTTCCAATTTCTAGCTGCTTCTCCTTGTCTTATTGCTGCTGACCACTGAAGAGGTTGGCCCCATTCACTTGAAGGTTATTTCCTATAATTGGAAAGGGAAATGTCCAAGGATATTTAAAACCCACAAACTTGTGGAACTTGTTCTTATGAAAACACAAGTGTGTTGTGTTACTGAAGCATTCATGTTGCAGGTCTGCATTCAGACAGCATTCATCCTATCACCTGATTTGAATTCTGTCAGCACTCTCATAACAAAAGCCCATCAGGCAGTTCTGACTATGGTGAACCAAAATTAAAACTTCCTTACATTTTGTGTAATTTTCTCTGTCTGCTCTTTGACTGCTCCCTTATGCCATACTACAGTTTTCACATAGCTGTTATAAGTGGCACATAATTATAAACTGAAAAAGCAACAAACTGCAGCATAAGGAGTTGCCAGGAATGTGTCCACAAAGCCTGCTGAAATACATGAATCAAGAAAACTATAAACATAACAGCTCACAGTGGAGCTCAGAACTAGATGACTGGTAGACTAATACCCTTCCTTGTAAACTACACAGAGACTCAAACAAGACCTCAAGAAAAAAAAAAATAGCAGGAGAATTTATGTGGTGGTTTTGTATGTATGCCTTTGTTTACACACAGAAATATTTTTACATATATAGCTATAAAATAAATTCTTTCAACTAAGTCATAGCTACCATAACAAAAATTCCCATTTGTATCCCTACTTCCAGATAAAAGTAATAGAGTATCAATAACCTTTAATTGAAGAAGTTGACTAGACAAGCTGGACACCCACACATCCATAGGCACAAGAGCTGAAAAAGCTGGCTAAGGTTATTACTAAGCTAGTGTCTTTTGCTTTTGAAAGGTCATGGTGAACAGGGAAGGTGACCAAGGACTGGAGGAAAGCAAATTTCACTCCAGTCTTCAAAAAGGACAAGAAAGAGGACCCAGAAAACTACAGGCCAGTCAGCCTCACCTCCATCCCAGGAAAGGTGATGAGATGAACAGCTCATTTGGAAGGTCATCCCTAAGCATGTGGGGGAAAAGAAGATTATCAGGAAAAGTTAACATGGATTCATGGTGGAGGAATCTGTGCTTGACCAGTCTGATAGCCTTGTATGATGGTGTGACCAGCTGGGTAAATGAGAGGAGAGCAGAGGATGTTTACCTCAACTTCAGCAAGGCTTTTGACAATGTCTACCATAATGTCTTCCTAGGTAAGCTTAGGAACTGTGGGTTAGATGATTGACAGTGCTGTTGAATTGAAATGATGAATGATGGATCACAGAGGGTTGTGAGTGGTTACAGTGGTGTAGAGTTTAGTTGAAGGCCTGTGGCTAGTGATACTTCCCAGGAATCAGTACTGAGTTCAGTCCTATTGAACATCTTCATCAACTGCCTGGATGAAGAAACAGAGTCTAGTCTCAGTAAGTTTGCTGATTATATAAAACTGGGAGGAGTGGCTGACACACCAAAAAGCTGTGCCACAATTCAGCAAGTCATGGAGAGATAGGTGGAGGTGAATCTCATGAAGTTCAGCAAGAGCAAGTATAGAGTCCTGCACCCAGGAAGGAATAACCCCATGCAACAATACAGGTTAGGGGCTGACCTGCTGGAAAGCAGCTCTGCAGAGAAGGACCTGGGAGTGCTGGTGGACAAGAAGTTCATCATGATCCAGAAACGTGTCCTTGTGGCTAAGAAGGCCAATGGTATTCTGGGGTACATTAAGAATAGTGTGGGCAGCAGGACAAAGGAGGTTCTCCTTCTCTTCTACTTTGCCCTGATGAGGCTGCACCTGAAACATTGCATCCAGTTCTTAGCTCCTCAGTTCAAGAGAGATGGGGAACTACTGAAGAGGGTTCAAATGAGGGCCACAAGTATGATTGGGGAACTGGAGCATCTCTCTTATGAGGAAAGGCTGAAAGATCTGTGGCTCATCAGCCTGGAAAAGAGAAGACACAGATGAGATCTTATAAATATCTAAATATCTCATAAATATCTAAAGAGGATTGTTCTCAGTAGTGACCGGAATAGAACAAGGGGCAACAGGTACAGACTAGAACAAAGGAGGTTTCACTTAAGCTTAAAGATAAATTTCTTTACTTTGAGGGTGACAGAGCACCGAAATGGGCTGCCCAGGGAGGCTGTGGAGTCTCCTTCTCTGGAGACTTTCAAAAGTCACCTGGATGCATTCCTGTGCAACCTGATCTAGATAAACCTATGTTAGCAGGGGAGTTGAACTAGATTATCTCCAGAGATCTATTCCAACCCCTACCATACTGTGATCCTATGACATTACTAACTCTTACTCATACTATTGAAATAATATTAACTTACTTTTTTCTTTCCCTGGCAAATCCAGCACAGTGGTAGGTGTGATTATCATCTCCTATACATATACTAAACAAAATATATTCCCTCAGAAAACATTTTGGTTAATCAATTTACATGATGGCTTAAAATCATACTGACAAGTATTTATGTCATTACATCATTATATTCAGTAAACATTTATGTTGGAGTCAGATTAGGATACAGACTAGAGAAGACTGTAATAGGTAACATCTGCTCTGGAATTTTATATTTACTTTAATATTTCTCTCGGGACCATTGGTAGAGTACATTATTTAATTTGCTAAACCCTTTATTAGCATACTTTAACATAGGAGCAACATGAAATTAGAAGTGGGAGAAATAATCAATATATCTGGTCAAAGTGCTGTTAGATGCATTCATGTATTGCTGAGATCTAAACCAGAAATTACCAAGTATATATTTCAAAAGAGTGGGTATCCAAATTATATTTCTATTTTTAGAACTAGATGAAGAAACTAACAGTGGTAAAACATAATTTTTCCCCCCCTTATCTTAGAGCTCCATTTTTCCCCTGC
Organism: Psilopogon haemacephalus; assembly: GCA_013396835.1. Taxonomy (NCBI): domain Eukaryota; kingdom Metazoa; phylum Chordata; class Aves; order Piciformes; family Megalaimidae; genus Psilopogon; species Psilopogon haemacephalus. The sequence continues at coordinate 372,313 of VWZI01004069.1, read as the reverse complement.
TGAATAATCCCAACCATAAGACCTCCATACCATTGCAGATGATACACTACACTCTTAAAACTACGCCCTCTCAATTACACATCATCCTTCTTTGTTCAACTCCATTGCTCAGAAACTAATGGATGCATCTCTAGCCTCACAATAAGAGCACTCTCTTGGAGAGAATATCATGGGTTGCAGTATTTTTCCTCAGTGTATCCTTACTGGTTTGTTTTGAAGAAACTCAAGACGATTTAAGAAGCTGTTCAAATTTCACCCTTGCATTAAGAGGAAAGCTTAGATGTTCCATTGTTTTCTGAAGGCCATGGATATGGACCCCAAATAAATCAATTAGAAAATCTATGTTCCCCACCCACCTTAAAAAATTAATTTCTTTTGTCCCAGCCCTAGGACTATCCCCTGTCACTCCAAGGAATATTCAAGTTCCTTTGTCACAAGAGTAGTAATCCTGATAATTTTTGTTATATCCTTTCCCTGCTCTTCTAGGAAGAGTGTCCAAGCTTTAAAAGGATCCAGCACACTGTCTGCAATACTAATTATTTATTGATTTATCCTGATAAATTATGAAAGCCAGGTCCTCCATTATCACTAGGGTTACCAGTTAAGTCTTTTCCAGCTCACAGCTATTTTCATTCAATTGGTACATAGATAAGAGTAGAGTAACCAAGGAGTTCTCACTTTTCTACTTATAAATTATACCACTGTAGTAGTTTAAGGCTTATTAGAATATTTTAATAAGATAAATTGGTACTTTCCTGAAAGTTCCTTGCAGAATCTAACTAAATTAGATAATTGATTGTAAAAGAATAATAGTGATGAAGTCTGTATCATGCATTGGTTTGCTAAGAGGTATAAAAAGCCAAAGTATAAGCAATTCGTTCTTCTTAGCTCTTGAGCACTGAGTCTGTTCACTGCTGCTGTGCTCTGCTCTAATTTCTTCTACTGACCTTGACTGACCAGATAACGTGAGCTTTGCTGGTTGTTTTCTATCTGAGGAGAGAGAAGAAGGTGGCATTGGCCCTTTCTGGGCTTTCTTTGTCTGGGGAGGGGGAAGATTGGATTTCTGTATTATTTCTAAATTGTATATAATTGTAAATACATGTAAATATGTTGTGTATATATGCTTGTAAATTTAGCTTTGCTGTAAAATGTATCTTTATTTTACTTCCAAATTTTCTTACTCTTTATTACCTCCCAATTCTTTCATCCTCTTCTTATATTCTAACCAACAGCCTTCTATCTCAATTCCAGCCCTCAAATATTGACCAGCTTTCTTTAGAAGGTAACTGAATCTCTAGTAGAGCATGTACATTCTCTGTGTGTATTATTTTTCCTATGGCACTCAAGCAGACAATCAGAGGGCAGTGAATTTGCATAAACATGGGCTATAGCAATAGACTGGAGGAAAGAAAGCAGTTTAACTTCATTGTATCTGCACAGACTGAACAATACCAGCAGGAGAGGGAAAAGTTGTTTTGTTAGGCTAAGTGGCATGGTCTACATCAACTCTTTCTTTTTTTTTTTCTTTTTTTCTTTTTTTTTTAAGTTAGAGTTAATCTGCCATTACTTGATTTTTAAAATAATAACATCAATATACATTAGTTAAATGTTAATGGTATAAAATTATCTTCTGAAATTGCAGTATTATTGACAATTACACTAGAGTATAATTTTATATTAGGTTAGAAATTGTTTATTGCTTTTTTTTCTAAGGTAACTGTTGAAAAACAGATTATCTGTTAATAAGCCAGCGCAGTCACTATCAACATTCAGGTACATGAAGGTAAAAACACATAAGAACTCATACAGGCTTAACAAATATTCAGTATAAAATATTTGTTACCTCAAAAATGGTTTCAGGATAATAACTGTCTGTAATTCAATGCATTAATGTATTTACTGAGAAATAACAGGTTGATTTTTTTTCCATTAAGAACTTCAGATGAGTCCCACAGGAATGCATTCTTAAGAGACCTTAATGATCAGAATAAACATTAGGAAAGAAAGTAGGCAACAATTGCAGTCCTGAATTGTCTTGTTCAGTTGCCATTTATCTTGTACGTATCTAAATACCATAGCTTGCTTATTCCACTAAAAGTATCCAGCTGCCTAAAATTTTGCATCTTTGAGCTCAGACTACCACCAGTCCTAGCAAGTCTGAGCAACTTTGAATCTTATTTCTAAACCAAATTAACACCTAAAAAATTGTCATCAGTTTCATCTTTGCAGGCGTGGACCCAGTAGATGAGCAGACAGACTACCTAACGCCTCCAGGATTGCACTCTCTATATAACAGCTCATTAGCCTCTCTTTATGTTTGGTAACACATTGCCAAGGGATGAAGACTATTTTTAAAGAGATGTGGGAAAAGTGCATTTGCTCCCATCAAGCAGAAGTGAATTTAGCCAAAAAGCTATGAAACCAAGATGACTCAATTTTAGATGTGGTGTTAATGCAGTAAAATGTGTCAAAATGTGGCAACGAAGTCACATATTTTTCCTTAAAAACATCAGTCTGAGGAAGACTGCCGAAATGCCATACCAGCTGAAAGGCTTCTAAACAATATGACTAATCAGAGTTGAGAAACATGAATCTATTTCTGGTACTCCATGTTTCTCATTTTTTTCCAGCTGTTTCCTGGGCTGCACCAAAAGAAGTGTGGCCAGCAGGTCAATAGAGGTGATTTTCCCCCTCTATTCTACTCTGGTGAGACCCCACCTGGAGTCCAGTTCTCAAACTCCTATTGCGTCTGGACATGCTGGCACTTGTCCAGAGAAGGGCCACAAGGATGATCAGAGGGCTGGAGCACCTCTCCTATGAGGACAGACAGAGAATTGGGGTTGTTCAGTCTAGAGAAGAGAAGGCTCCAAGGAGACCCTATTGTGGCCTTCCAGTATCTGAAGGGGGCCTACAGGAAAGCTGGGGAGGGACATTTTAGGATACCAGGCAGTGACAGGTCTGGGGGAAATAGAGCAAAACTAGAAGTGGGTAGATGCAGATTCGATGTTAGAAAAAGGTTCTTCACCATGAGGGTGATGAGACACTGGCACAGGTTGCCCAAGGAGGTGGTAGAAACCCCAGCCCTGGAGGTTTTTAAGGCCAGGTTGGGTGGGGCTCTGAGCAGCCTGATCTTGTGTGAAATGTCCTTGCCCATGGCACCGAGGTTAGAGCTAGATGATCCTTGATCCTTCAGCAAAATGGCTGAACAAAGCTGCAGTCAACCTCTACCAATATTTTATTTTTATTGTTTATATTTGTTTTATTTTCACCTACTGAGTATAACAGTTACCTCCTGTGACAAACTTCTTTTGAGATAAGCAGTTCACACAATATCTCCATTAGGTGATCCATCTATACAGCCCTCTGAAGACTGTCACTACCATTTCCTGTGATAATTTTTAAAGTATTGTTTATGTTATAGTAATACGATAAGGGTTAATGTTTCTTCAAATTGTCCGCATAGTCCAGAGATTCAGCCTCTTGGAAAACTTAATCTGTGCACTTGGTTAAAGGTGCTCTAGATAGCACAGGTGAAAAGTGGCAGAAGTATGTTGTCACAAGCCTCAGAATAGTAGAACCCTAGAGTCATCAAACCAAAGGTGAGATGAAAGTCTAGCCCCATTTCTAGTGTTACAGGAAAATATGTGGTAGATGAGTTACTTCAGCAGTGTTGCTAGCATTGAATAAGTCCTTTTATAGATCAGAATAAAGACAGTTCTGAGATCCAGATTACAAGAAATGTAACTTGGTGAAGTTGTCTTCCAGACTCAGATGTATGTTGAATGATTCATTTTAGACAACACTTTAAACAACAAAACAACCCAAACATCACCTGATACAGATTTTTGCTCTTAAAAATAATGGATATAGGAAAAAAAAAAATGTTGAAAAGCAATAAGAAAAGTAGTTTGACCCAGCCTTCAATATTTATTCTATAAACCCACCAACACCTCACATTATTCAATCAATAAAAGCCCACTGAATTCAAGAGGAGGGGTTGACACCTACAGTATCCTGGTTTTACACTTTTTAATAACTCCTCTAATGGAATGAAAAAAAGCAATAACCTAACTGTAGATATATTGGAAACTAATCTCCTTTTTTTTCTTGCTTTTATAACTCCTTGCAATGTTCTCCAATCCAGGATTTAAGTACAAAGAAAAAGCAACTGAAAACTCTTCAGTCCCATTTACAAATATGTTTTAGTTGGTAACAGTTGCACAGAACTTGTTAAAAAGACAAAAATATATCTGAGCACAGGCTGAGTTAAGAGTGACCTGATCAATGACTAATACAAGGCATCCTGGGTCCCAGTGAGTTATGATTCATGCAGCTAAGCTACAGAATCACTCAGGTGAGGCTGAGCTTTCCAGGAAATTTCCCAAGGGACGACATAAACCAGGGCTCCCAGTCATGCTGTGACTAGTTCTGAGAAAAGGGCAGTGGAGAAGTGAGATAAACAAGTATGTTAAAAGGATTAGTGGTGGCTAGGAAAGCCTTAAATCTATTAGTTTGAAAAGAGACTGACGGCAAACACTGAAGTCCCCAGGGATTGAGCCATAAAAAAGAAACAAGTTCTTGATTACAGAAAGAGAGAAGCACAGACAGACCTGCAACAGGGATACAGGCAGAAGAGGTGATCTGTTTGCTGAACAGTTTTTGTATGGAACGACATAAAAATTGTGCTCTCGCTTAAGCCAACCAACAACCAGAGGAAGGAAATCAACTTTAAGCATTCAAAATTAATACAAAGCTGCATGAAAATGGGACTGGGCCTCTCCTGGCTGAAGAAAACAATGAGAAAATGAAGATTTTTTTGCCTTACTGCTAACATTTGCACTTTCAAAATTATATTCAGAAAATCATACATGATAGACTTTTATCCTGAGTCTGTGCCATTCATTTTTGTCTTTATAATTTGGATAAGTGCCATTAATTTTTGTCTTTATAATTTGGATAAGGGAGCAGAGAGAAAGTTTCCTAAATCTGTAGATAACAACATATGTGCTGGAGCAGGGAGATACTTCAAACATATCAGAGGACAGATCTGGAACTGCGAAATTGGAGGGGAAAAAAAATTGTTCAGTAATGGACACAGGCAAAATCCTACCTGTAAAATGGGTAAGAGAAAGGTGAAAACCCAGAGTTTGGGAGTTGCAACAAATCACAAGCTGAACATCAATTAACCATCTCCTGTGGAAAAAGTACTAAACCATTGTGAATTGTCTCAAACACATGTTAAACACTTTTCCCAGTTTACTCAGCGTGATGGAGACTCACATTGAGCCTTGTGCCCAGCCTGGGCACAATTCCAGAAGGACCCAGATGAGCTGGAAAGAGCTCCTTAAGAATTACCAGGGCACAGAAGAAATCAAAAATATATAGAATCTATCTGAGGTTATGTATTTGTTTGTTTGGCTTTAGGGGTTTTGTTTGTTTGTTTGGTCAGGTTTTTTTGTTTGGTTGGTTTAGTTTTTTGGGGTTTTTTTTGTTTTTTTTTTTTTGCTTAGCTGACTTTCATTAAGTGATATAATGGAAGAAGATATGAGGATAAACAATTTAAAAGAGACATGCAAAGTCTCAATAGAAATATTTCCACAGCAACTGGTTTTACAGTCTTATTTCCTTTTGTCTGCACAAAGGTTTAAAGATAAGCAATTACAAAACTTCTGTATTCCAAATGTGTTTAAATTTGCTGTGGTTTTATTACTACTGCAGATAATTTTGAAAGTTTCCCTTTTTTATATTACTTTGTGAAAAATCTTAAAATACATGAAATACTTTAAGAAGATCCTCAAATAGAAATCACTGTCATGCAGGCACACAGATACACCCTGGTGTAAACACATAGGAAAAGAGATCTTCCCTGCGATTCCATGGTATGCACATAGAAATATGACAGCCTCAGTGACAGGTTCCTCCCATGCTGACAGGCCAGACAACTGCAGATGATTGAGATTGCTTCATGTTATTCTTTTATAATTTTTTTCTTACAGTTACATTAAATGGATTTATTCTTAATCCCAGAAAATCCCTAGGTGCTACAGTAATTGCTTCCACCCTAAAAAAACCCCACAATTATAAAAGTACTTTATGAAACAACATTCACTCTTACAACTTAATAAATAAACTCTAAAAAGAAGAAAATCATGGAAAATATTATTCACTCGCTGACCTCCATTTGGAAACGAGAAAGTTTGATGGATGTATGAGGGTGAGTTAATGTGTACAGAACATTCTCATTTCATAAGCAATTCTGCTTGTGCTCTAAGCCAGCCCAAACCTGTGTGCAAATATAATTTCCCAAGCTCCACAGCCCTTTAATTTCAGCTTAGCGCTGCACCAGTATGGCAACAAGCTATTCCAGGTCAGAACTGGCAACTGAATCCAGCAAGCTTTGTTATATCTGCCTGCAGAAATTCCTTTTAGGTGTATTTGCTAGAAACCTCCTGCATACTGTGAGCACCATTCTTTCTCTTGGCAAATGCCAGCAATCTCTGCCCCACATTTCTCAGAAAAAAATTAGTGATGATAAAATATTCCAGATCAGCTCTCTTTGGTTAAGACTGATTACAGTACAATTGCTCTATGCTTAACACTAGTGCACTATCTTAAAACACTAGTGTGTTTTAAGATAGCCTACAGCCCCAGTCCGAAAATAAACACAAATAAAATACCATAGCACCGAGTATGAAGGAAGTCCACGTTCACATAAACAGACCTCAGAACACAACTCTGAAGACAGTTCAGTCTGAACAGATAACATTTGCCTGCTATTTTTAGAGGCTGCTGTCTTCAAAAGCATGCTTCATCAGCTGTAGCAAACCAAGCCATGCAAACAAGTATACACACAGAGCTCCAGGCATGATTTGCTTGAATTTCTCCTTGAATTCCCTTAATATCTTCAAATATTCAACATCAAAATTTAAATCTTGGACCAAGACAGAGATAATTGTTTAAAGACTCTTGTGAGGTGCTCTTTCACATGCAAGAGATTTAGGGGTGTGGGGGGCAAGGTAGGTGGGAGCAAAGTTTAGTCTCACTAATGCAGAGGGGGAAGGGGAAAGGGGGAAGGGGACAGGGAAAAGGGGAAAGGAGAAAAGGGGAAAAGGGGAAAGGGGAAAGGGGAAANAGGGAAAGCGGAAGGGAAAGGGAAAGGGAAAGGGAAAGGGAAAGGGAAAGGGAAAGGGAGGATGGAAGGTTAATTTCTGGCTGTGGCTGTTAAAATTTTATTTCATATTTTTCAATTTTTTATATTTAATATTCCTCATGCCTGAAGGAAAAAAAAACCCCACATACACACATTTACATAGTCCCACCTGTGTTCAGTTTTCAGCAAAACCTTTACATGACAGAAAGGTTAGACATTAGACCACCTTTCTATCTTATTGCCTCTGAAACTTGCTTAGTTTTCAGATGAGTGGCCATGCTCGCTGGGACATAAATTTGCTGAAGCTTATTGAAATAAATGAGAATATTTCTGGGCACTTTGAGATATATGGTCAGGTTGCTGGTCTTGGAGTGTGAACATGTTCATTGCTACGGTTAAGGCTGTTGCATTAAGTGATGAGTAAATAATGTTGCAAAAATCTGGGAATGATAGGGTTTCTATTATCACCCTGAAAAGGATTTATTCAACCCAAACTTCCACATAAAAGAGCAGTTATGCACAGCTCTTTACTTTACTTTACTAGTAGCACAGTTGAGCAAGCCATCTTCACAGAAAAAATTGCAATATAAAATTCATTCTACCTTCAGCTGCACTAGATGCACATCCACATGCTTGCTATCTGAGTCCTGCTGGACAGAGTAGGTCAGATCTCTGACTCTTTCAGACGTCATTCTAAGCCAGGTCTCAATTTCTGGCAAGTGCAGAACAATCTTCCAGTCAGCCCCAGTATGTAGAGGAGGTGGCTTTTCATACTGCTGGCCAGAATCAAGCTCCTTCATGACATCCTCTTCTCCCTCTTGTTCCACTGTAGGAGTCATGTTTACGAGCATGGGAGATGCATCAGATGATATGGGATCCAGTTCTTGTGTCCTCATGGGAGACAATGCTACTACATCCATGGCTAACATGGGAAAATCTAAACCATAATTCTTTCCAAAGTAGCTGCAAAGATAAAAAGAAGAGAGACAAATGTTAAGAGACTGGATTTCACAATGTATTTTATAAGGAGTAAATAATAGAATCATAGAATGGTTTAGGTTGGAAGAGACCTCAAAGATCATCCAGTTCTAACCCCCCCGCCATAGGCAGGGACACCTCCCACTAGATCAGGTCACTCAAGACCTCATCCATCCTGGCCTTGAACACATGCAGGGAGGAAGCAGCCACAACCGCCCTGGGCAACTTGTTCCAGTGCCTCACCACCCTCACTGTGAAGAATTTCTTCCTAACATCCTGTTCAAATCTCCCCTCTGCTAATTTGAACCCATTCCCCCTCATCCTGTCATTACAAGACCTTGTGAATAGTACCACCCCAGCGCTCCTGTAGGCCTTTGAACGATACTGGAAGGTTACTATAAGGTCTCCCCGAAGCCTTCTCTTCTCCAGGCTGAAAAGACCCAACTCTCTCAGCCTGTCCTCATAGCAGAGGTGCTCCAGCCCTCTGATCATCTTTGTGGCCCTCCTCTGGACTCTCTCCAGCAGTTCCATGTCCTTCTTGTGCTGGGGGCTCCAGAAATGGCAATGTCTGAGATGCATTGTACTTGTAGATAAATTCCTTATCCTGAAAATCTACGCTAGAGGTTCAAGAATAAGTAGATTTTTTTTTTTTTCAAATTAACTTTGTTAATTTAAGCAAATGAGTTGCTGTTTTTTTCCTGAGAAAATAAACAGGCACTGCATTTTTCGCACTGCAGACAGTCACTGTGGACATTACAGTTTTCACTGATGGAAAATATGGGCTGATTTTCTACAGCTGCAACAGAAACGGAGCATTGATACAGACTGAAGAATTTTACTGAACTGTACAAGATATTATCTGCAAACCAGCGTATATCAGAACATATTCTTTGACCTGATGTGTGTTAATAAACACAAAATATCTCAAGTTTTATTCAAATTTGCCAACTATTGATCATGTACAACAAAAAAAAATAAGTCAAATTTGGAGCAATGCTTAAGGACCCTTATTTGATTTATAGGCAGATTTCAGGTTTTAAATTTAAATTTTCTTGTTGCTTTGTCAGATAAAGAAGTGTTTCAATAAGCAACAACTCTATCAAAACTTAGATATAAGAATTCCAAATGTCAAAATATGTACATATAGTTAAAGCACAATTTTATCTGACTGGCTTTATTAAAGCCCAAGAGCTGTGTCATCAATATACACTTGGAAGGTTCACTGGAAAAAGTAGGCAATTTTACTTTGTACCACTAGCTGTATGTAATACAAAAGGCTGCAGTAAACATTATGATGGAGAGAAAAACACTCTGATTAACAGCATGTTCCTCATTTGGAACTCAGATCCTAAACACTACAAAAACTTTCACTTAGTAAGAGGGATTTTCTACTTAATTTTGGAGAGACTCAAATTTGATACATGCCTATCTTTGACCTACAGTGTCACTGTATCTTGTACCAGCACTTGCTTCTTCCATACTTGCAGCCCTAAACTATATTCAGTAAGTCTACATCAAGAGAATTAGGATGGTTAGGTTATTTTAAAGGTGGTTTTACTTCGTTCTAGCTAGTACGTATTAGAAACACTTCAGCTACACTCTAACAACTTTTGCTTGTATTCCTTTTCCATAGTGCTGACTGCAAATAACTCAGTTGTGCATCTGTCACTTTGGGCAGTATTCCAAATTTTTACACTTTTGACTATCTTTCCAATAAAGACTGCATTTTAGCTTAGTATAATAGCTATAAGACTGCAGAAACCAGTACATCAACCACGTTGTGGATATTGAGCTATAGTCCTAAATATTTCAAGTGGAGGCCTGGAATCCAGAGACTGCTGCTGCAGGCAATGAGAGTACCAAAGCAGTATCCAAACATCAGTCTGCTTGTCATAGTTGGGAAGGGGGGAAAATTTACATTTAATGTTAGTCTGAGTTTATTTCCTATTCCGCCACTATTTAGTTATCTTTTGTACATCTGTCATGCCCACAAATCAATATTTAAAACTTATATTAAACTTGTAAATATTAACTTGGCACTTCAGAACATAAATTTCTACCAGCACAATCAAGAAAAGGGAGTAAAAGAAGATTCTAATCAATCTCAGTGGCTGTTGCAGCATTTCCAATCATTTTAGCCTGATTTTTGAACACTTCAGAATTAAATAATGTCAAATGAAAAGCTCTGCAGCAAGATTGTATGAGATTAACTTTCAGGATGCTGAGTGTTTTTTCAATGTGTCTTTTCATTCCATGTTTTTGGACTTAAACTGTTGTTGTACATATTCAAAACACACTGTTAGAAAAAACTCACTGAATTATAAAACTCTTAAATCTTAGATGCTGCTGACAATAGCCCATTTTGAAGCATAGAAATCAACTGTTCTAACAGCCAGAACTATCTTATCTCTCTAAGCATGCTGTTTAAATCACTTCCTCCTGAAAAATTAAATTTTTCTGAAGCACATGTCCTAATTTCTGCATGTTTATTGTTAACAAATTAAACACGTCTACCAGCAGCCCTGAATCACTAAATGTTACGGAAGTGCAGAACTTTCTTGGTAGTTTTTCCCCAAACAAACAAACAAACAAGCAAAACTCGAAAACCCAAACCCCTGGCTCCCTAAGAGAGTCTTTCGACGTGACTCAGCTCAATTGCCAAACAGAAACACAAACATGCTCCTGCAGAAGCGAAGAAAAGCTATTGCGTGCAGCATGCAGAGCGTAGCTCTAACTTTGATACACTGAGTCTGCAATTAGCAACCATTAGGAACCTGCTGACCTGCTTTTTGTTACAATGTGCTTGACTGCAAACTGGCTCTCCAGCATTACGTCTCACTAAGCCTAGCTGCTCTTTAGCTCAAGTCCTCTGAATCCTTTTCTTTCCGGCAGATCACAAGTTGCAACACTTCCGATAAGAATATGCAGAGAAACTTTCAAATCGATCATTCGTTAAAAATAAATTATTGCAAATATAATAAACCACACGGCGGATGTTAATTAGTAAGGTTAGGGGAAAGCTTTAAAAAGCTTACAAATGTTGAAAGGAGAAATTGTTGCAGCTAGAAATTACTGAATCCGAACAGTAGGACACAGATTCATTAAACAGTCAGAATACAAAGTCTCCACCATCCAAGAAGGCTGCGAGAAGGGATATCGGAAAGGTCCTGCTGCATTCTACGGGAAACCGGGCGCTGAAGCGGCGCATTCACAGGAGCTCTCCTAGAATCCCTGGAGAAGCAGAAAGCTCCACCCCAAATACCCCTCCCCCAGCACCTCTGCGACTGTGGCAAAGCAACATAATTTCCCTGGCACGCCTCCGCTGACCTGCCAAACGAACTGGCAAGGCGCTGAGAACTCAACTTCAGTCACCCTCATGCGTCGGATATGAAAGGAAAACAGGAAAATCTCAGCCACAGAGGTGTTTTTACTAAGTTCTAATGTCGAAATACTGAAGAGCAAACAACAAGGCTCAGAAGCAAGAGCACACAACATAACAACCTCATAGACATAGCTACTATAAGCAATCTTAGAGTTCTAAAACTCCCTGAAATATTTTTGACGAGGAGTAGGTTCTGTTTTTGGATGACTGACCGTGTGCAAGTTAGTGACTTTTGGGGTTACTGACTGTGTTCTGTATTTCACTGTCCTTGTAGAGGGCTGCGTTCGTAAAATTCTGTAAAGACACACCATCTGCTGAATATGATCAGTGATCCCTCCATTCTTATATAGACATTTGCATCTGCTTGTGTCTTGTATCCTCTAGATATACTCTTTCCAGTATTTAGGATATTTCACACTGAAACAGGGAAGGTGGAAACAGCAAGATGAGGCATGGAAGTGCTTCTTCATCTGATCCAGTATTTGCACAATGTACCATCAGTGACAGAAATCACAGAATCAAAGAAACATTCTGGTTGGAAAAGACTCTCAGGATCACCAGCTCCAACCAATGATACACATGATACATTTCAGAGGGGAAAAAAAAAAATCTGCACATTTTTAAAGTGCATTTGAGAACAATATTTCATACAGCAAGCTGTCATCTAGTAGATTAAAGCATTTTCTAAAAACAAATACTCTGAGGTATCTACCTCTAGAGGTGCCTTCCTACCCAGTGCATTCTATAATTTTACAGTTGTGGTATTTGCAATTTTAAGTGACTGACTGTAAATGCTGACTTTCAATTTTGTTGTATTTCTGGATTATTTTGTTTCTCTGGAACTGAGATGTAAGCCTTACTGAATTCTAAGCAACTATGTGTGTTGTTGGCAGATCCAGGGAGGTGATTCTGCCACTTTGCTCTGCTCTGGTGAGACCTCACCTGCAGAAGTGTGCCTGGTTCTGGAGTCCATGATACAGTAAGGACATGGACCTGATGGTGTGGGTCCAGAAGAGTGACATCAAAATGATCAAGGAGTTGGAGCACCTTTGCTATGAAGACAGTCTGAGGGAGCTGGGGTTGTTCAGCCTGGAGAAGGTGCTGGGAAGACTTAAGAACAGCCTTCCAGTATCTGAAGGGGGCCTACAAGAAGGATGGAGAGAGACTGTTTACAAAGACCTGCAGTGACAGGACAAGGGGCAATAGCTAAAAACTAGAGAAGAGTAGATTTAAATTGGATGTTAGGAACAGGCTTTTTACTCTGAGGGTGGTGAAACACTGGAACAAGTTGCCCAAGGAGGTAGTTGTGGCTCCATCTCTGGAGATATTAAAGGTGAGGATCAAGAGGACTCTGGACTACCCGCTTTAGTTGTGAATGCCCCTGTTGACTGCAGCAGGGTTTGGACTAAATGACCTTTGGAGGTTCCTTCCAGCCTGGACCATTCTATGATTCTAAAATAGGTGTTAAAATGCATATTAAACATAATGCACTTTTTAATCTGTTCTTTATACAATACTATGCAAAAATAAAATTAAAAAAATATACTAAGATATATTTCCTTTTAAAGTGGAACATTTATTCAAAGGTCTTTATAAATATGTAAAGCTAAGCATAGCTTTTATTTTCAGCATTGCAAAATCCTGGCAGCATCAATGACATGGGCAAACAATATTACATCAGATTCTACGTTTTTTCTATACCAAACCCTTCCCGTACCTGGAATATCTGCCTAAACTAGATTTTTTAAAATTTGCAGGTGATGAGTTAAAAATACATTTTCAAATGTCCTGATCAATAAAAAGTCCATCTCTCAATATTTTCAGGGCATGGCCTTATTTTTATTGGCATAACCAGGGTGAGAGTGTTATGATGCTGTTGTTTTAGAAATACACACCACATTTGTTTCTGTCACTTCTGAAGCTACTTTTTCATTCTTCTGAAAGGAAGCATAGCCAGCAGGTCAAGGGAGATGATTTTCCCCCTCTATTCCACTCTGGTGAGATCCCACCTGGACTAGTGCTATCCAGTTCTGGAGCCCCCATTACAAGAAGGATATGGGCATGCTGGGACGTATCAGAGAAGGGCCACAAGGATGCTCAGAGGGCTGGAGCTTCTCTTCTATGGAGATAGGCTGAGAGAGTCGGGGCTGTTCAGTCTGGAGAAGAGAAGGCTCCAAGGAGACCTTCTGGTATCTGAAGGAAGCCTACAATAAAGCTGGGGAGGGACTTTTTTAGGATATCAGGTAGTGATAGGAATGGGGGGAATAGAGCAAAACTAGAAGTGGGTAGATGCAGATTTGATGTTAGGAAGAAGTTCTTCACCATGAGGGTGGTGAGATACTGGAATAGGTTGCCCGGGGAGGTGGCAGAAGCCTCATCCCTGGAGGTTTTTAAGGCCAGGCCAGATGGGGCTCTGAACAAACTGGTCTACTGTGAGGTGTCCCTGCCCATGGCAGGGGGAGTTGAAACTAGATGATCCTTGAATGGAAACTAGACAACCCTTCCAGCCCTGACACTTCTATGATTCTGTGACACATTTCAGAACTAGACAACATAGCTACATACTTGTAACCTTTTTGGTGAGAGAATAAATAAACAGATGAATTGAGGAGGGAGGGTGGTGTTTTGGGTTTGGAGTTTTTGCCTTGTGTTAGGTATTTATATCAGTTCTGTGTTTTCATAAGTACTTGTATAAGGGTGAGAGATCCTGTGTAAGCATATCCACACATATGCTTTCTATCTTCATCTTTAATAAGTGCATTATGCCTAACAGATGGCTGATTACCTTCCACTAATCACATAGGCAATCTCCCTTTCCCCTGGTTTTCCACTCAATCAGATACTAATGCGTTCATGCAAAATATAGAATGTGCATGTCAGCCACAATATAGTTCAGTAGTCACTACAAGCCTTGAAAGACTTCTCTCACTCTTTCTGCTCCCCAGTTATTCACATTTTCCTTGTTTATAAAGTGCAGGCCATATTCACTCTGCCAGCTCTCAGATCATCCATGTTTCCCTCCAGCAGCAGTTGGTTCCTGTCAAACAATGATTCATTATGCATTTTAAGCCATGCAGTAGTCCAAGCATTGATCAGCAGTGCAGTGCAGACATTGAGTTGACTGAATGTTAATGAGCTTTAATTTTTCTTACTGTCACATATTGTTAAAATCAGACATAACCACTATGCAGCCACCTGTCTGTCAAACAAACAATGCATTTAATTCTCAAAAATGCTCCCCCCAAAACCCAGAGAAACTCCATCATTAAATAATTATGTCTGCTTGCTGACTATGAAATCTAATGATGTAAATTTTCACATCACATTTAATGAGCACATTGATATTGAGTTTTCTTAAACAGATAGAGTCAAAATGAATCTCTCATACAGCCAAGTTTTATTTCCATTTCTTTTCCATTTGAATTGTCTCAGGAATTCTGTGCCAAGTCATAAGGCTTGCTACATCTTTCTTTGAAAATGCAATCTACTGAAATCTATACATCTTCTCAGTAATCATATAAAGAGCAACCTGAATTGAATATCAGATTAACACCATCCATTCTGCAGTGACTGTTGCTGACTTCCTAAATGATTTAAGAAATACAGTTTCAAAAGACTTTCAAAGAACTGAATGATAACAGCGTGTTTGGAACTTTCGCTTCAGTTCATTTCATGTAAATACATTTCAAAAATGCTTCCATTACAGTTATCCTGCTATTACAGATATAATTTTTTAATAAATCAGACAGAAAGGGGGAAAAAATTAATTTAACACTGTTGGCCCTCCTATCTGAGGTGTGTAGACTCAGAGGAGGTATATCTGACAGGGCATACAATGATGCCTGAATTCCTGAATGATACAGACCAGAACCTTGCATAGTATGCCAATATTAAGCCTGAATAATAACATGAATCATGATTAAATTTTTTATGTGACTAATTTAAAGTCCATTCAAAAGCCTATCCCCAAGGCTTTTATGGTTACAAAGCCAGACTATGGTGATTAACAGCAGAAATCCCACCATGGATGTCTGAATTCATTATTATGTGTTTAAACCATGATTTAAGACACTGAAATTACCCAATGTGCTCTTTACTATCTGCTGTTTCTCTGTCAAAGGCGAGGTGAAGTCAAATGTAGAACTTACAATGCAAGCATTTAGCTAGAAACTATAAATCCTTGTGCCAAATCAGAGCAAGTGGAAATTCTAACGGAAGGGTTGTCTGAAATCAATGGCATAGTAGGAGAGACTATGAACAAATTGATAGACTACCAGGTCTAGTCATTAAATACCCAGGCAACGTGCAAAATGTCAGTGGTGAAAAAGCCAAATTTCTGATTCTGCTGTTGTAGCAGTTTCAGAGCTAATGGTCCATTTTGGTTCTAAATTATAAATTAGAGGAACTTTCTGCACATTCTCTGGAATATAGACTGAATGAGTAGGCCATTGGTTGTAAAAAGAATAATAATGATAAAGTCTGTATCATAGAACCACAGAAACATTCTGGGTAGAAAAGACCCCCAGGATCACCAAGTCCAACAGTTATACTTACTCCACAAAGTTCACCTTTAATCCATACCCTCAAGTGTCACATCCAAACAACTTTTAAACAAATCCACAGTTGGTGACTCAACCACCTCCCTAAGCAGACTGTTCCAATGCCTGACCACTCTTTCCTTAAAAAACTGTTGCCTAGTGTCCAGTCTAAACCTACCCACTCACAGATTGAGGCCATTCCCTCTTACTCTATCACTATTTACCTGTGAGAAGAGACCAGCAGCAGCCTCTCCACAACGTCCCTTGAGGCAGCTGTAGAAAGTGGCGAGATCTCCCCTCAGCCTCCTCTTCTTCACACTAACCATCCCCAGTCCCTTCAGTTGCTCTTCATCAGATTTATTCTCCAGGCCCTTTCCCAGCTTTGTTGCCCTCTTCTGCACTTGCTCCAGCACCTCCACATACTTCTTGTAATGAGGTGCTCAAAACTGAGCACAATACTTGAGTTGTGGCCTCAATAGAGCCAGGCACAAGGGGATAATCACCTCCCTGCTCGTGCTGGACACAGCATTTCTAATAGAAGCCAGGATGCCAATGGCTTTCATTGCGACCCAGGCACACTGCTTGCTCATATTGTTTGGCTATTACGACCCCCTGGTCCCTTTCTGCCAGGCTGCTTTCCAGAGACACTTCCTCAAGCCTGTAGCACATCATTCATTGGTTTGATAAGAGGGGTAAAACTGCAATACATAAACAATTTCTCACCCTTTTTTCCCTTTGCCTTCTGCTATACATCTCCTCAACTCTTCCTCCGTGCATGACTAAATACTAACCTTGACTGACCAAATAACACATGAGATCTTGATGGTTTTCTACGTAGCGGGGAGAGAAGAAGATGGTGTTGGCCCCTTCTGGGCTTTCATTGTCCAGGGGAGGAAGGAATTATTTAAAAATAATTTAAAGGAAGGTATTATTTAAAAATAGTAAATAATGGTATATATTTGTAAATACATGTAAATATATTTTGTATATATGATTGTAAAATTATCTTGCTGTAAAATATAGTTTTATCTTACTTCCAAGCCAACTGAGCCAGTCCAATAAATTCTATTTGGGGGTAATTTTCTCAAAAACCCACTACAGATGTGCATGATCTTTCATTTGAAACTTCTTATCAATGGAATCAGTCACTGTATCTTCTATGTGCTCTTAGTCCAAAGGTCTTTAAAATACTAGACCACAATTCCTCTCAAGGTCTTGGTCATTTGCCCAGTCACCTTATATACCTGAGAGGGTTCTTCAGCCACTCAGTTCTCTAGAGAAGAACCTGGAAAACCCAAGCAACACCCCATTTCAGATATTCCTTTCAAGAACAACTCTTGAACAAAAGACCTTAACCTGCTAAGAGCTTCCTTTTAAAGAAAGCACATCTGAAAATTGCAAACAACACTGAACTCACCTCTGTCAAGCTTTCAATTTATTCAGTGTCCTTAGCTGCTTCTATAAATGCGAAGTTTCTGAACGAAATTAATTTCAATATATATGAATAAAGGGACAAATATGATAATCTGTATGAATAAAGCTTTGGCCATAAATCCAGTACGTTTATCATATCAACAACTTGCACCTCTACTGTCAAGTCAGGAAATTCATAGACTGTGGAAACTGGAGACCAGTGACAAGTGGCATCCCTCAGAGGTCAGTGCTGGGACCAGTGCTGGTTAACAACTTTGTCAGTGACATGGACAGAGGAATCGAGTGCACCCTCAGCAAGTTTGAAGATGACACCAAGCTGTGTGGCACAGTTGACTTGCTGGAGGGCAGGGATCCATCCAGAGGGACCTGGACAGGCTGGGGAGGTGGGCCCAGGCCAGCCTCATGAAATTCAACAAGTCAGCACAATCCCAAGCACAAATCCAGGATGGGTGGCGAATGGCTGGAGAGCAGCTCTGAGGAAAAAGGACCTGGGGGTCTGGGTGGATGAGAAGCTCAACATGAGCCGACAGTGTGAGTGCAGCCCAGACAGCAACTGTGTGCTGAGCTGCATTAACAGCAGTGTTGCCAGCAGGGCAGGGGGGGTGATTCTCCCCCTTTACTCTCCCCTCGTCATACCCCACCTGGAGTATTGTGTGCAGTTCTGGAGCCCCCAGCACAAGAAGGACATGGAAATGTTGGGAGGGAGTCCAGAGGAAGGCCATGAAGATGATCAGAGGGCTGGAGCACCTCTGCTATGAGGACAGGCTGAGTTGGGGCTTTTCAGCCTGGAGAAGAGAAGGCTTCGAGGAGACCTTATAGCAACCTTCCTGTATCTGAAGGGGACGTACAGGCTGGGGAGGGACTATCCATAAGGTCTTGTAATGACAGGATGAGGGGGAATGGGCTCAAACTGGCAGAGGGGAGATTTAAACAAGATGTTAGGAAGAAGTTCTTCACAGTGAAGGTGGCAACTGGAATGAGTTGCCCAGGGAGGTTGTGGCTGCTCCCTCCCTGGATGTGTTCAAGGCCAGGCTGGATGACGTCTTGAGCATCTAGTGGGAGGAGTCCCTGCCTATGGCAGGGGCTGGAACTGGATGATCTTTGAGGTCTCTTCCAACCTAAACCATTCTATGATTCTATGTATGGTATTACATCCCTACAATTAACCACTGCAATAATACTGGAAGCAAAGCAGAGTTCTGTTTCAGACAGAGTTCACAGATCAAAAGATTCTGTCTCTGTATCTTAACACACACATATATTAAAATATATCCAAGAGTTCCAGTCCAGCATTGACTGCAGTTATCCTCAAAAAAAGAACATGTATGGGGGAAAACAAAACAAAACAGAACAAACCCCACCCCAAATCTGTATTATACTATTCCTATGAAATTAATTCAGCATTGGAATTGTCACACTGGGCCTAGAAAGCCACCATGGAGAGAAAGAGATACTTCTCTACTAAGGAAAAGATACAATCCACACTTATGGAAAAATGTATTAAACGTAATGTATAGTGAAGTCTTGCCTGAAATAGTGCAAAAAGTGTATGCTCTCCCAGCTCACATAATTTTATGTTATCACTTATGAAAAATCAGGGAGACTATCTGTAAACAATCCCATTAGTCAACTGTTATGAGAGACATCAGAAAAAAAATTATACACTACGACATGTACCGACACTGAAAACAGTTGTGTAGTGCCAGACATGTAGAGAGAGATGACAGTAGTCAGAGAATCAAACATCCTGGGATGAGCAGCTGTGTTTCCTGGTCATTTGTGACTCAGCACAGATTTGCCCTGCAGTAATAAACACTGTCTGGGGGATGATGTGAAGACATTAGCATTAAAATGGGCAAAGACAAATTAGCTGCTTCATATTAATTCATCATTACTTCAGCATCCTTTATTAGCTAGGGGCCCTACAGTACCTTAGGCTTTTGCTATCCTAGTTTTCACTCCAAAATACCAGCAGCACATTGAAGTCATAAGCACTGTGAGTTTTCAAACGCCAGTTTTTCAACTAAAGAGAGTGGTTTGTTGTTTTGTGGGTTTGGGCAGCTTATTTCTCATCTCCTTGTATAAAGCCATTTTTGTCATTCTAGGGCCAGCACTGAGCAAAGCATTTGCAATCATAACAATTTTTCTCTTTACCAGCTACAAAAATTCACATGATGAAGAATGCAAAATAATTATTCTAGGAAGAAGGTAGCCCCTTGTTCCAATTTTTTTTTTCCATCTCTTTTAAGTTGTAAGGCAAGAAAAACATGATGAGGGTTGGCTGAATACTAACCTGGATCTTTAAATGGTCTGTGGCCGTTTGAGCTAGATTTCTAGCTCAGACATAGAAAAAAGTAGTGAAGAGGTGAACAATCTAGGGATAGGCTATATAATAGCAACAATGGATAAGTTAGTATAATTTCATCAGAGCATCAAGAGCCTTATGTCTGGAAGCACAGCTTGTTCCCTGCCTTGCTGCTTCTGCTGCGCCTGCTGCTATCTTCCCCCACTGCTATTTTGGCTGCTGCTGCTTTGCTGATGCTTGACCCCTTTCCCATCCTCCTTAAGGTTATTTCTTTCCTTTAGTAGTTTATTTTCATTATGCTGTTATATTTAGTTTAAACTATAAGAAAATACAATTTCATTTTTCCTGACTTAAAAAAATCTGTGTTGTAGTCAGTTTACTCTAGCAGGGGAGGGATCTAACCTGGTACATAGTCTCTAACTTACTTCCCAAAGGCAAATAGAAGCAGCAAAAATCAACATAATCTATAAAATTATGAAGAGGTTTTCACTGTTTGTAAATGCTGGGGTTTTTTATTACGGGAGGCACCTGTCTATATTCTATTCTATAGGCTAATTAAGGTGGACTAGATCTTGTTGCAACTCTACTTATAAAATGGCACAGGAATTCTGGATGATATATCTTGAAGCATCAGTGCTGCCTGTGTGCTCCCTATGTGAGAATAGGTTCAGAAAGGAAAGATTATAGGTTTAAAACTTGGGGTTCCACTACACAGAACAAGGACTTTGAACAGAAGCTTCTGGATATTTTTCAGAGCCAGAAATAATTGAAGTGGCCCAAATAGGATCTTAAGATATAATTTGCTTTATAGGAGTCACTAGAGAATGATGGATCTTACTCGTCTGCTGCCACCAGCAGGTGGTAAGATGTTTGCGCCAGCACATTTTACGAATAAAGGAGTTGCAAACTCCTTGCTCTCTGCATATATATGGTGTGCACTTTTGGTAAACCTGTTCATTCCCGTAGTTTTCACATCTCATTCAGAATTATATTTTAAAAATCATTAATATGTATCAGTAAATAGAGATGTCATAAAACAGTCCCAAGGAAGTTACAGAATCACTTCTGGGAAGGAATAATAAATTGCACCAGTACAGACTGGGGGGTGATCTGCTGGAAAGCAGCCCTGTGGAGAAGGACCTGGGAGTCCTGGTGGACAAGAAGCTATCCATGGGACAGCAATGTGCCCTTGTAGCCAAGAGGGCCAATGGGATTCGGGGGTGCAGCAAGAGGAGTGTGGCCAGCAGATCAAGGGAGGCTCTCCTCCCCCTCTACTCTGCCCTGGTGAGACCTCACCTGGAATATTGTAATCAGTTTTGGGCTCTCCAGTCCAAGAGGGACACTGATCTACTTGAAAGAGCCCAAGGGAGGGCTACAAAGAGAGGCTGGGGCTTTTTGGTCTGGTGAAAAGAAGACTTAGAGGGGAACTAATGAATGTTTATAAATATACAAGGGCTGAGTATCAAGAGGGAGGGGACAGGCACTCTCTTCTCAGTTGAACCCTGTGATAGTCTGGAAAAGACCTTTAAGATCAAGTCCAACCACTGACTCTGTCAAACTACGTCACTAAATCCCCAACCTGTGCATCTCTTGAAAACTTCCAGGCATAGGGATTCAATGACCTCTCTGGAGAGCCTATTTCAATGTCTGAGAACCCTTTCAGTGAAGAAGCTTCTTCTAATATCCAGTCTAACTCCTCCCCCGACACTGGTGCCAGTCCTGAGTACAGCAGGGGGGCCAATCACTTCCCTGGTCCTGCTGGTCAGACTATTACTGATACAGGCCAGGATGCTTTTGGCCTTCTTGGCCACCTGAGCACACTCGGGGCTCAAGGTCATCTTTGCAATTCAAATTTTATATCAAGTGACTACATAAACCGTAGGATCTTTAAAAATTCTGAAGAAATTAAATAATGATATGAGCTAGTATTTCTCTGCTTAAATTTTAAGTCAGTGTATAAAGTTAGAGCTATTTCAAATTCAGACACTTTCCCATCCTACTGCCAAATATGAGTAGAGTACATTATAAAAGAAGAGTATAAATGGGAAGAATGGATAAATATTCACATCTCCAGAAGAAAGACTGATTCTTTCCAATGTCATTCTTCACAATTTTAGCCTTTTAAAAAAATTATTCTGAATTATCTTCAATTTTTGTATAATAATGAAATGTTTATGATAATGGATTAATACCTGCTTGGAAAAAAATAGACTTTAATCTTTGTTCTGAATGTATTGCTACAGGTCAGTCCTATGTCTTCAGTTTCTTTTTTTTAATCAATAATCATTTTTACTCAGCTTAAGTATGTTACATAGATAGGTAAAATCTGTTCGGAAAGATGGGTAAATACACAGCTATGAACTATATGCATACAGGAATGAGATGAATATTTCATACATCCAGAAAAATGTTGTAATGGAAAACTGCTAAAAAGTAGAAAAACTATGTGCCTTGTACAAGACGACAAATGACAAAGATTGTGATCTCAAATGCTCTTAAATGAAAGAGTTTTAAATCTGTGCAATGACAGAATTTATACATCATTATACCAGTACCTATTCCTATAACTCTTTCGTGCCAAGTGGTCACTTCACTTGATTGAAGGGATAGTAAAGCTCTCTAGAAACCAACTAACATGAAACCAAAGGTGTCTGAGAAAACAATTATATTAAATGCCATAAGATTTGCACATTTCAGTTATCCCAATGTTTAATCAATTTATGGGATGTGGAATTTATTTAGATCCACCTTTCTTGTGGACCTTTAAATTTCTGAGAAGTAGAGACAAGCCTTCAAATAAATAGTAGTATGATTTGAAATGACATAATAACTGTAATTCAACAAGTTAGTGCAATAAATTGTGGGTTTATGCTATATAAGACAACAATGTAATGGTCAAAATCAGCGACTGATTTATTAAATACAGTTACCATTTAATACTGACTGAAACAGATTTTTACACTGAAAACATCTGCTACTATGTTCTAAGTTAGTAGTCTGAGACTTTAAATAAGGAGAGAAAAAATCCATTAAAGACATTTGTGTCTTTTAAGTCTGTTTTGCTGAAAGATACTTCAACTCAGTCATTTCAGGTCCCTTCCAAAGAAAAATAGCTAAGATCAAGCATTTGTTAACTGCTGGAGCAAAGAAGCAGTTAGGAAACAATTTGAAAAAAAAAAATCTTTGGAGAATTCGCAGGGATGTCTCATTCCAAAGTCAGAGCCTACTTTAAGTTACATTCTGGATATCTTGTTTTTCTTCCTGCTTTGTCCATGAAAATTAATTTTTGGTTTGGGAGATCTGTGAGCAGCATCTGAGACAAATAATTGACTTACTGAGCAGCAGGCAGAAGTAGCTCAGAAGAGCAGCTGAAATAAATTTGACAGCAGCCACTTCACAATTCCCTGGGATTTATTTGTTTTAGGTCAGACACCAGAGCCCTAGGATAAGAGGGATGAGAAATCTGCCTTACAAATTCAGAACAGATTGTGATGAGCTTTAGTTTTTATAGGGCCTAGTAATAGGAAATAACAGACAAGGATACTTCAGCAGACAGAAAACTATCAGCAAAAACAATGGAAAGGGCTGGAAATGTCTATGGTTCCCAGCAGCTGTGGAACAAGTAGTTATTTATAGAGCCTGACACTAATGATTTTTTTTTCCACCAGAAAAATCTTGGAATCAGTGAAAAGCTAAGGAGGTGGGAGAAATGAACAATCTGTCAGGAAGGTAATTTACTTTGCAGCTGCCAAAATCTGAGGCAATTAAAATTACAGGGATGTTTTCTGTATCACTCTTCTTCCTTTAATTGTTAACTGCACTCCTTGATGGTATTTTAAACAGGATCAGATGCTCCTGTCTTAAATTTATTTTGCAAAGAAAACAAAGCCAAACCCAAAACAAAGCAAACACCTCCCCTCCCAAGAAAACCCCAAACACCCAACTAAACAAACAAACAAAACCCCCCCAACACAAACAAAAAAACCCAGCACAACCCAAGAATTGTGTCATGGATGAATAGATTTTTTTAACACTGAGAAAAATACTTTTCTACAAGGCTTACAAATACTTTTTTAATTCCTTGGACCAATAACTTTTCAGTATGCATCAGTGGTAGCAAAATGGAGCACAGTTACATCTGAGAATTTCAAGCACCAAAGATAGTAAATAACAACTTGGTCTGAAGAAAAAGGAAAAGCAAAGCAACAGCCACGCTGAACGTACAGAACTTACTGTCTTCCCTCCAGGCAGAATCACTTCATTCTCTAGTAACAATGGGACACAGCAATGCACTTTAAACAGAGAAGCAAGGATACCTTATTTATGAAAGGCAACCAATTTCCACTGTAATTAAATAATTACAATAAAATTTGTAATTCCTGAGCAACAACTATTTTCAGGGTTCTTTTCTGGGAGAAAAAAAAAAACTCTTCCACATCTCACTTGCTTAAAAGTGACAAAAAGCTATGAAAAAAAAAAGGTAAATACAAGGAACTAGCATAGCTTCTTTGACCTTAGTTCTGTCCTTCTTGCCTATCGTTGGATTTTTTTTTTATTTTTTTTTTTGCTGTAATGTATTTAACAATTTGAACTAAATGTGGAAAGTGAATGGTCTTGTATACTTTGTCATAAATTGTTAACTGGAATTATTCTTTTCTGGGAAGGCATCCTGGAAGCTAAATTTCAAAAGTATTGTGTTCTGTTTGTCATATTCAAGTATTTATCAAGGTGATTTTGTATTCTCTTTTTTTTCAGTTAATATAAGATTATTAACACTATTCATCAGTGACAACGATTTTGGATATGCTATAACGTGATGATATTACAGATCAGGAGAGGTGATTCTGCCACTTTGCTCTGTTGACACTTCACCTGGAGTACTGCATCCAGCTCTGGAGCCCTCAACACGGGAAGGGCATGGACCTGGTGGAGCAGGTCCAGAAGATGGCCATGAAAATTATCAGGAGGATGGAACATGTCTCCTGTGTGGACAGGCTGAGGGAACTAAGGTTGTTCAGCCTAGAGAAGAGAAGGCCCCAGAGAGACATAAGAACAACCTTCCAGTATCTGAAGGGGGCCTACAAGAAGGTTGCAGAGGAACTGTTTACAAAGGCCTGCAGTGATAGCACAAGGGGCAGCGGCTTCAAAATAGAGAAGAACAGATGTAGATTGGATATTAGGAACAAGTTCTGCACCATGGGGGTGGTGGAACACAGAACAGGTTTTTCAGGGAGGTAGCTGAGCCCTCATACCAAAGATACTCAAGGTCAGGCTCAATGAGGCTCTGAGCAACCTGATCTAGCAGAGAATGTCCTTGCTCACTGTGGGGTGCTTGGACTAGATGACCTTTGGTGGTCCCTTCCAACCCAAACCATTCTGTGATTCTATGTTATAAACAGTCTCAGCATAGGTTTTTCAAATGTATGTTTATGGCATACATCTGAAGAACGGAGATTAGTTTTGGAAACACTTTGAAAGAAGGAAAGTAAAGCTATTGAGAGCTTTAAATATTTATATACAAAATGCTATATTTGATTTACAACAGAGAAACTTGATCTCAACAGAAAAAGACTGCTGATGGAATTAGCTTAAATCTCCATTATGACAAAATAGCTAAGATTTGAAAGACATAAAGCCCAGAAATTTATCATAAACCAATATCAATTTCACTTATGGCCTATAGATTTACATCTAGATTTGTATTGTGCTTGTAAATTGCAAGTTCAATGTTCATGATAGATTTTAACAAAAAACACATATAACAAAGTATTTATAAATTACCTATAGTATCACTATCTGTGAAGTGCAACAACTGAAAACCATAGAAAAAGCAACTTCAAGTTTACCAAGAAATGGAGAATGAAATAAGGGGGGGTGGGGGAGGGGAGATTCTTGGTTATCTCCCTTCCTTTACTGTAACTTAGGCTCACACTTTGAACCAGTCATGAAAGGTAGTGCTGGACAGCCCCTACAAAGACAGCATATCTGCAGCTAACCTTTGATAGAAAATCAGTTAATTTTCATAGCAAAAAACTATTTCTCATATTGAGAAAGTATAGCAGATCTGTGAAGTTCCAGTCAACACATAGTTTAAGTTTATTTTGTTTGTAATTATTTTGAGAATTCTCCATGTGATTTCATACAAGGTCAGCATTCCTGTGCTTGCAACAGTCACATTAATAATTTGTTTAATCATTTGCAGTGTCATTAAGAATTTATGACTTTCTATCCCTTCTTATGTTGTGATGCTTATTTCTATTTCAAAAAGCTTCTCACTCCTAAAATTAATTTATCACAAGTTCTTCTTAAACTCAACTACAAAACAACCTCGTATTCAGTAATTCTTGAGTTGCAGCCATTTCCGCCTCCTCTACCAACTCATTTGATAAGAAAGAACTCAACTCACTCATTCAAACATCAACATTTAGGACCACATCCTTTCAATATCTATGATACCTGCATAGGACTGGTAGCTATGTCACAGAACCTATGGGGAAAACATGATTTTACAGCCAGCTGAATCATTCTAGAATGGTGCAGCTCTAAACTTAGAGACAAGTCTCACTCCATCTGACCTTTATAAACCATGTTACAACTACATTTCCCTGTACATTCTTAGGATGAATCACATATGCCAGCATCATGCCTTGCACAACTCACCACAGTAGCAGCACATGTTGGAAGAGGAATTAGGCTGCCCTTGCCTGCTGAGAACCCCACCACCTAAGAGCTGAGAGCTGTCTCTTCTCTGAGCCATCTAAAATACTTGTTGCCAACTAAATCAAGACCAAATGGTCCATGTTACAGTTGGCCCACATCATCTTCCTACCACCTTTCTCCAGAGCATGTTTTCATCTGTTCATCTATCTTCAGCCTCCAATTTTTTCAAGTTGTATATCCTAACCGAACCCCATGGGGTTATGTCCTGGGTCTTCTCGGAGTCTCCTGTTCAGGACAAATGAGAATCTTCCTTGTAACTTGTGTCCAGCTGGAAATCTTCACCAAAACTTAGAAGGAATCTATGAAAAATACACGTCTCTGAAATAGTGACTTTTACTTTATTAACAAATATTCTGTACTAAGGGGTAGATTCAGTTTAGAGAAATTTTGTCATTTTCAGCTGTCACTCTTGGGTTTCTCACTTTCTATAATTGTTTTCTCTCTTTTATAAGAGGTTTTTTGCTTCTTCAAAACACATGTACTGTTTTTCTTATAGTATTACATATTTGACTGCAGAAAGGTATTAAAGGCCAAAATGAACACAGAAATACTTTCCAACAAAATTCAGCCTGAAAAACTATTTTTAAAATATGACAAGGACAGAATGTCTTGGGAATAGAGCAATACATTTGAATAACCTTGAGAAGATTTACTCCATGATACTGAACTGTTGTGTGCACTGTCCAGAACATTTCCATTATTGTCTTCCAGATGATGTACACATGGATCCTGAGGAGAAAGTGGGTTGTCAGTGGAAAGAATAAATGATAATGAGAAATGAGGAAACTAATTCTGCTCCTGTTTAAAAAACAGACAAGGCAGGAAGTAGAATGTGAAAGCATCTGACAAGAGAGTCTTCCAGAATTAGAGGAATTAGGAATTATAGGAGTAATTTGAAAACTATTTTTATTACTATTATTTTGTGAATATTAAACTGTTTGGATTCACTGCCTTCTGGTTATTCAGTAATAAAAAACAAAACAAAAATCAAACAAAAAAACCTCAAACAAACAAACAAACCCCCAATATTAAGTGAATACAGTTGAAAAGTTACCCTACAAAAATGCCTCAAGCTTCAAGTGAATAGTTTATCAGTAAGAAACTGTCATACAAGTCTATGAAGTCTCATCCTATATAGACAAAGTAATTCTGAATGCCAAGACATGTAACTGTTTTGAGTGGGCATTCTTACTGATCAGTTTGAAATCTGGAATAATCTGCTTGGGTAGTTTATGTACCATGATATAACAGAAACATGCAGATGAGATATAAATATGTGATGAACTAGTAACATTGTTTTAGTGTGTAAGAGTATCTGCATGAAAATGATACATGAACATCACCCAGCTTTCATTCTTTAAATACAAATAGGCATTAGGAGGTAGCCATGCCAAAGGAAGAGGTGAACTTTGGCATTTGTTATTGCTCCCTGTAGGAGTTTTAGTGCATATCTTGTTCCAAGCATCTTCGTTTCTGATAGGAGCCTTTTGCATTAACATAGCATGATAGCAATTTGCCTTCTCTTCTGAGACACTAATGACCCCATTTTCTCCTCATGCTACCAAACAGCTCCAGTTAGAATAAATCTGGCTTTTTGCCCAGCAGAGAACAGAGACAGAAGACACTACTGAATATTAACTTTAAAAATTAACTGAACAAGCGGCTCTTCAGGGTAACATATAGTGACAGTCTTTGTCATCCCACAGCTGCCCTGAGTTTCTTTCTAGTTGGCAAACTCTAGTCATCTTTAAAAGATATAAGTAAAATAGGCTTGATATGAAATGCATTTCTCCAGTGAAAAAAGGAGAAATAAGCTGAAATAATGCAAGTTTTTCCATTACAGTCTATCCACTTTCTGAGATGATTATTATTATTCAGGCAGAGGGGCAGAGGTTCCTGCAGTACTAGTGAGGGCCTGTTAAGCCCAAATCATGCTCACAGGGAGAAGGAAACATTGATAAAACATGAAGTGAGGTTTGTTTGTGTTTTTTTGTTTTTTTGTTTTTTTTTTTTTCAATTAGCAACATAGCATAAAACAAAAATAATTTAAAAACTGTTATCTGAGGGACCTTGTCAAAAAACATGAGCTGGGAATGGTAGGAAAAAACCTAGCACTACCTCCAAATATCAGTAACAGTGAAAAGTGTGGTATACACGTATCAAAACATTGGAAAAAAATTGAATCAGCATGGCAGAAATAATTGACATATGAGAGAGATGCTTAAAATTGGAAGGCATGAAATCTTTTATCTGTCTAATGTATCAAAAGGAAAACCAAGGAACACTTTCCACGATGAGCACATGAACTTTCAAAGGGGAATATTATTCCAATAAGAATAATTCCTACTAAAAAGCAGAAGAAAAACATATGTGTGAAAGTTGAAGCCTGGCAAGTTCAAATTATGCAAGAAATCTCTAGAAATAGGGGAATTAAGCATGATAATCAAATTACTGAGGAAAAAAAGGTGGATTCTCTGCCTGTTGCTGGTCAACAAATGAAAATAACAGTTGACCAAATGAAAGTTACTGAGCCCAAAAATATGCAAAAATCCAACCACCTTAAACCACAGAAACTGTTTAGGAAGAAGCATCATTGGTAAAGTCTGCAAGAACAATTTTTTTTTCAGGCCCTTAAGTCACACTATACTTCACCACACCATAGTAAGGAGTGATGAACTACCAGGAGAATAAGCATTTGAGTTTTGATCATGCTGTAAAACTTCTTGCCTCCGTGTCATTATTGTTTTGAATATCTAACACTCTTTCACTGCTGAAATCCATCCTCTCCCCACCAAGTGAAGAGACTTATTAGTAAACACATATTGCTTTGTAAATAATGGATTTGTACCCCCTGCTAGCATTTCTGAAGTATTTCTTTTTTTTGTGGCAAAACCCCCACAAAATTTCATTTCAAAACATTTTTGAAGGGAAAAGAGATTGAAATGAAAGAAGCCCTAGACTGAAAAAAAGCTTTTTAGTATTTACTGGGTATTTTTGTTTTGTTTTGTGCTGGTTTGAACTAATTGGAGGATTTGGATTAGAAATTAGGCTGTAGGCTGAGAGAGGAAAACAGATGATGCTACTCCACTCAGAGCTCTAATGAGAAAGAAAAAAAAAATTTGGTTTAAGAGTTGTAACCCAAATATAGCTAAGTCAGATGGTTTCAGACCTCTCTGGGCTGTGGCTGTTTCTTGCATGGCTCCTTTTCCCTGCCTTTTATAGCTGATTCTTAATAATTCCACTGAATTCTTTTCTACTGCTAACCCCCCTGGCCAATCTACCTTCGCCTATCTGCTGCATCAACAGATGGTGAGATAAGATTGGGGAAGGGGGGGAAAGGTGGTAGGGGTGGTTAGAGACCTTTCTTAGGGATTTTGATCTCTGGGAGGGGTGTGGTGTTTCTGTATTATCTATTTTACTGTATATATCTGTAAATATTTGTTATACATTGTAAATATCTGCTTGTATATTGTGCAAAGCTGTAAATATAAAGCTTCATTTATCAACTTCCAGCTCTCTGAGTCCTAGCCTGGGTTATTTCACAGTGGGGAGGGGCAGGTAACTGCTAAAGCACTGCATGTTTCTTTCTGTTTATCATTCTATATCTCTACAGTTGGATGGCCAAATCCAATTAAAACCATTTTTAATAAGAATTTTCATTAATCCAGTAAATAAAATAGTGTCAAATTTTCAATCACTAATTTTTTTTTTTTTTTTCCAGAGCTTTGGAAAACAGGAAATGAAAGTATCATCTTCAGGATAGACTTTAAATACTCTTTCCTGAAGTAGAGCTGAAGTAACATGATTGATGGTGCAGTGAGCCTATTCTGGGTCCCTTTCATTTAGACTGCATCACTCCATGTATCATGCTAGTTTGATTCAGCCAATTGGTAATAAGTTTCTTACACTGAAAATAATTTTCCAAAAGAGATGTTTATTTTAAATTGCAGAGAATATCTCTACTTCCAAAAATGCATAGTCAGAGAGTCAGGAATAGTTAACCTGGATATAATATCCCTTGCAAAGTCTGTCTGACAAAAGGAGAGAAACAGGCCTCATCTTCCACCCTATTCACCTCTTTTGTTAAGAGTGAGAAACTCTGAAATGAGAGAAAAATTATTTTTAACAAACCTCACAGATTGTAACCTCAAAATAATTCCATAAATAAGAAACTGCAATTATACCTGGTCTATATCCTTTTTTTCTCCCCTTTTCTTTTTGTCATCTAGGACATAGTCTTGGAACCCTTGTTTAATTCATAACATTCCTGAGCGTATTCTGAAAGTTCTGTACATTCTGTACTTACATTTATAATAATTTCAAAGGCTTTGCAATATATTCTGTAACTGCAGCAATCTTGAGCATGGCTGCAGTCTGTATTACTCAGGATTTTATTCTGTTAGACTTTTTTTCATTTGACATTGACGTGATTGAAAATTCACTGACTCACAGGACTGCTTCATCTTTGAAGAGCTGCAGACTTGTTTATATAAATGTGATTCTGGAAACAGCAAGTCTGCCTGGAGTTCCTGTAAAACTGCTATGACACGCCGTGTGATTCTTGTCAAACTACAATCACCGTGCATATTACAGGCTTGGTTTAATCCATTTCAGAATGAGGGATTTATAACTCCACTTTTGCACTCCAGACTGTACATTGGGTCTTTTCTGTTGAGCTTCAGAGAAAAAGAACAGCCCAGCATGGCTCACAGCCTTGAACAAAAACATGGCCCTGCCTTGGAGAAAAAGTATAAGCAACCTCCATGAGATCTGAACTGACACCAAGCAAGAGAATATTGGCATAGCTAAAGAGTAAGAATTTATATCAGTTGCAGCTAGTAGAGCTTTGGCTTGTATAATACGTGATACAGGGTTGTCGATGCCTTACTGTTTACAGGAAGTATAAACAGTGGTGACAACATTTGCATTCCAAGTTCAAAAGTTCTGCATCTCATATTGCTGGCAGTTGTTCATAGCAGAGCCACTCACTGTGCTGAGGGAAACGAGCCACAGTCTTGTTCAGATGCTCGTCACATACCTGCATGCGCATACGTGTGCTCTAACATGCAACTCAGTTTTTGCCAGTAACATAGTCGGCTGCACAGTCTCAAAATCTTGTGAACTGAATTATCACATCTTAGAGCACCCTGGAGTTCATACTGCCAGTTATTTGAACAAGTCACAAAACCTGTGGCCTCAGGTCCAAGGATGGAAGGTGATAGAGGCCAAATGGTGCAGTCAGTGGAAAGTTCATAACAGGCTGCTTGCCCACTAAAAACCCTGCTCCAGCATTTCCTTTAGGACACAGCAAAAATAAGTGGGGAAATTTCTCCTCTGCCTCTGGGCAGATGGAGTATCATTGCACTGCATTTCACAAAACTCTTCACCAGTTCAGATTAGTTAAAATTATTTGTGTACATCACACGACATACAAACCTGGGCAGCAGGTGTGTTAATAAGGGCATTGTGGGCGTTTTGCTGTCTGACATCACTGTTTACAAAGCTGAAACCCCAAGCTACAATGCTGACAGTGAGGGCATGGATATGTAACCCTATTACTACACTATACCTGGCTCCCCTAACCTCAGAGATGCACTGTTCATACTTCCATCTGTTCAAGCCCTGCATGCCTACTGCATACTGCTTTCAAAACCATACATTTGCTCCCAGTGCACACTACATAACATTCCTAGGTTTTTCTACTATATTAGCATAATTTTCTGTGAGGATACTTTATAACCAGCATTGTCAGATGTTCAGCTATGACTTTTATTACATCGTTATATTAAGGGCCATTAAAATGAGTTCTCTTTACCACCTCATTTACACATTTTAAAGTGTATGATGTATTATACCTCTTAAACACAATGCAACCATTTTTACTATGTTCAAGTAAAAACTGCCCTTAGGGTCAGAAATTTATTAATCACTGTTTCCTCCCCATCCCAGCCTTCCACCCTGCAAAATTTCATTTACAAAATGTGCTAAAAATCTCTACAGTCCCTGTCTGCATATACAGCTTATTAATAAAACAAAGATTAATTTAAAAAGAGTCTCTTCTAAGAAACAGATGCTGCAAACAGTCTTGAAAATTTAAATGTGTATTCATTTTTTAAAACAGTCAGGAAAACAACAAGAAGTGTACAATTTGGACTAGTAAGCAACCCCTGATGATCTGTGTACATCTCATATGTATGAATTCTGCCCTGGACAGTTACTCCTATTAAATCTGGCTGAAAAGACAAATCAGGGAAGCACTGATTCGAAAGTTAGTATTTCACATAACTAGCATGAATCTCAATATTGCATATACTTACTTTCTATTCAGGTCTGAACCAGCTCCATTCCTTAGGATATAACATGGTAAGAATATTTTCCAATCTTTATATATTGGTTTCTAATGAAATGCACGTATCAAGGTAATTTTGCTAAATCAGTACATAAAACCAGATGTATATAAACCATTAATTTGTCAGCTAGAAAGCTGTAGCTCTGCAGAACATGTATTTGAAGATGAAACTGATAGAAAAGTCACATCAATAGGGGTGAACATAAGATACTTAGTACTATATATTAACTACACTAATTAGATTACCTCCTTTAAATGTGTTCATCTACCGTGTACACTTCTATTATGTGTGTCTGTGCATACGTGTGTTTGGTCTTGTGTCCAGTTCACCTGGTCTCTTTGTTTCTCTTTTTCTACCATGGGCATGATCTTTCCCAGTATCTCCATGGTGCAATCACAGAATCCTAGAATCATTCGGGTTGGAAAAGACCTCTGGGATCAAGTCCAACCATTAACCATACCCTACAAAGTTCACCCCTAAACCATATCCCAAGGCACCACATCTAAACAACCTTTAAACATATCCAGGGATGGTGATTCAACCACCTTTCTGGGCAGCCTATTCCAATGTCCAATCACTCATTCTGTGACATTTTTTTCCTAATGCCCAGTCTAAACCTACCCTGTTGCAATTTGAAGCCATTCCCTCTTGTTCTATTGTTAGTTAGCTGCAAGAAGAGACCAGTACCAACCTCTCTACCTGCTGGTCACACTATTCCTGATGCAGGCCAGGATGCCATTCTTGGCCACCTGGGCACACTGCTGGCTCATGTTCAGTTGGCTGTCAAATAGTACATTTTCTTTTTACAGTATGATTTTAAATGTCATTAAGTATAATTTTTAATCATCTTAAAGATGCTGAAGCACTTTAAAGAAATGCTCATATTCTGTTTGCTTACATTTTAAATTAATACTGGCAAATCTGCATTCTCCTATTTTTAAAAAACCACCCACTACTTTTGACTTGCACTAAACTTTTTTTTGTAAAGCATTTCCCATTACAACAAAATAATCCAGTTTTTAAACGTGTGGGTGAAATTCAACTGCCATAGTGTTTTTATGCATTCATCATATGAGATTTTCCCTAACCAAAAACTGAAGCTCTGGAACAAGTGTTGCTAGTTGCAATACACATGAAGCAAAACACAGGTGCCAGAGGTCTGTAGTTTTGTTTGCCACCCTGGGGAAATGGCTTAAGGCTATGGTGGCAGGGAGCTGTTTAATGGCATACCTGATGTCTTATGATTGAATTATTTCACCAGTTGTTTGGTTAAGGTGGTTTCCTTATGCAGTTTTCAGTAATCTCAGCCAGCTGATGAATGGAGTACGAGAGAGCACTTGTTCGCCTTTTGAGAGCTTCAAATATCCTGGGGGACACCAACACCAGGTTGACTCTGTTGCCCTGCCTCTGAAATGTGTACCTGGTCTGGACCACAGAAATACAAGTCTTTTCCAAAAACACCATTTGGAGACCTGTCCTGAGGCTGGATAATGATGAGTCTAAAAAGGTTCCTGTAGTGCATTGAGGACAACTTTCTCCTGCAGGTAGTAGAAGAACTGACAAGGAGAAAGGTGATTCTTGACCTTGTATTAACAAACAATGAAGGACTGGTTGTAGATGTTAAGGTTGGGGGTAATCTTGGCTGTAGTGACCATGACATGTTGGAGTTTAGTATCACTGGAGAAAGAAGCAGAGTGGTAAGTAAAATTTCAATCCTAGACTTTAAGAGGGCTAACTTTGGCCTCTTCAAGACTCAGAAATATCCAGTGGACTAGTGATCTAGAAGGAAGGGCAGCCCGAGAGAGATGGCCAATATTCAAACATTACCTGCTCTAGGCTCAAGAAAAAATTACTTCCTTGAAAAAAAACAAAACAACCCCAAACCAGAAACCACAAACAAATAAGGGAGGCAGAAAGCCTGCATGGATAAGGACCTCTTGGAGTGGCAGGGTGTGTGGAAGAGCAGGGGCAAGTGTCTAGGATGGCAGTCACCTCCAGTGACTTGGAATTTCACACCTGAGCAAGTGCAAAATCCTGACAAGTTGGTGAAATGTTTGGGAAAAGGTTGTTGTCAGCTGGAAACTTCTGCGAGACACACATCACTGCAACGTGTTGTGGCCTGGCC
Source organism: Psilopogon haemacephalus (assembly GCA_013396835.1). Taxonomy (NCBI): domain Eukaryota; kingdom Metazoa; phylum Chordata; class Aves; order Piciformes; family Megalaimidae; genus Psilopogon; species Psilopogon haemacephalus. The sequence continues at coordinate 337,331 of VWZI01004069.1, read as the reverse complement.
CATGCCTATCAAGCTCTTCTAGGTGCTGTTCAGCATACAGAGGAAGAGGAGATCTCTGGTCCTGCAAACAGACCAAGAGGCATGGCAAGATGCACAGCAGTCAGCCTGTGCCAATATCAGCTGCACCTGTATAGAAAAACAAGTACATATCCTTGCTCATCCTGCAAAGGATGAGGATTAACCAGGGCCACTGCTGAAAGAAGAGGAAGAGCCAGAAGTAATTACTTGATCTTCACTTCTTTCTTTACCACTAGTGAAAATGAAAAACTGAAAAAGTAAGCAGAATTGAATAGTGTGCTGTACAGATACTGTTCAGTGGAAGGAAAAGATCTTTTTTTCTGAGTAGTAATGACCACATAAAGAAAAGGAAAAAAATAACCAACCAGTATTTAAAAGCTTAGACCAATTATTCATAGATACTGAAGATTCTGGGAAGTTTGAGGCAAAATTTTGTAGCTTCTTTACATCTAAAAATAAGAAACTGCAACACTCCATGGCTCGCTGCCTCTCTGGATTACTTTGCAGCTTCAGCTGCAACCTGCAGTGGGCAACACCCTGATGTAAACTGTTCTTTTCATAGAAGCTACGTAAGATATTCTGCATGGAATAGAGCACAATGGAAGCAAAGGTAGCACTGATTTGTTGCAGAAAATCTGTAAAGAAAATCCCAATAGCAGGCAACCTGGAAATGAAGCCAGACATCGTTCAGAAATCTTCCTTCTGATAAGAAGAAACCCCCAGCTGTCAGCTGTCCCAAGCTGCACAGAACTTCAGGAGCTGCTGTTTGGGAAAGATCAGCATTTCATAGGAGAAGGAAGAGATCACAATCTCACAGAAGAGCAGCTTTAACTTCATTGCTGTGACCCTGCCTACCTCAGGGACAGACTGCCTACAGGCAGAAGTCTGTAGGGAGCTGGGAGGAAATGGCTGGAAGTTGTTTCCTGCAAGCGTAAGTCTCAGAAGTAGTAACATGGTGTTGGCCCTCAGTGTTGTAACCCAGCTGTGAAGGCCAGGTAACAGGTTTGTGTTCTTCACATTTCTGCTTTTAGGAATGCTCTCTTAAGTATAAGTGTGTGTATATATATATATATATATGCGTGTGTGCTTTTTTTTCCCCTAAATTAATGAAAGAAATTGAGTACAAGGTGAGCATGAGGCCACGGTGGGTCAGAAGCCAGCACTGTCTGCAGTGCATCTTGCTGCTGTGTAACAGAACTATACCAGTGACAAGACCAGTAAAGTGCGAAGAGGCATCTATGCATATATTTTGAAAGCATTCATGTTTGTTCATATAAAACACATGACAAGAAACAATCTGGTGTCTTTTAAAGTAAAAATACAAAGGCAAATCAATTTGTTTAGAGTAACAGAAGATTGACTAACATTGTTTTGACAGAACTTTTCATATGAGTATTTGGACTTACACAAAAGCAGCATCACAGTGGTTACATCTGCAACAAGCCTCTAAGGAAAAAGCCTATGAGACTTTCCATAGCTGGTAAATTCTGTGCACACCATGCTTTCAACTACACACGCTGTCTTAGAAGTCTCAGCTGCCTCCCTTTGAAATGCATTCCTATCAAACGAGGAGATAATGATAAGCCACCACAACACATGGCAAATATACTGAAGGAGAGAAAAAAAAAAAAAAAAAGACAACACCCCGAAAAAGGGCAATGTTTGGCTTCACTCAGGCATGAACAAGGCACTTTATCTTTGCAATTTACGTTCCAAGTAGTTTAAAGCCACCAGAGTCAAATGAAACCAAAGACAAGAAACCTGCAGGTGTGCAGGTGATAATAAAGCAAGCTCTTTTTATAATAAGCAGTAACCAAACAATCAAGATTGACTAATGAACTGATTTGGGGTCTTTGGTAATGCATATTGGAAGTAGAACACTACATTATAATGTTAATTAGGAAAATAACAGTTGGTAGGCAAAGAACTTCTCTGATCCAAGTTCATATTACAAAGGAGAGAAAAAAACAGTGTGGGTTCTCTTAGGTACAGCATAATTCTAAAAAAAAACCCAAAAAAACAAAATACAAGTGAAATCATTCCTATGAATATGATTAACTAAACTGCCTTTGGTTTTGGACATGATCATGGGCAAGGAAACTAAAGTAACAGAGGCTTCTAATTTTTCTAAATGTATTAATATTTGAATTATTAGATCTATATAAACTAAAAGCCTGAGTTATCACAAATTTGAGATCTCCTTTCCTCATCTTTTCCATGCCTTGCCTTACAAATTTTTCCAAAATGCACATACCTCTTGAAAGTCTTTAAGTTTTAATGACATGATGTAACTAAGACTTTTTTTTTTTTTTTTTAAGGTGGAAAATAGTTATGCCATTTGCCCATCTACCAAAAATTTCTCTCATTTCTGAGTTATTTTAATATGAGATTTGGCTCAGTTATTTTAATATAAGATTTGGATAATGTAACACATCTCAAGATTAATAGGTCAACAGTTACTGATTACCTTGAACAGGTTTGGAAAACTGTAACAAAAGTGGATTGGTGAGGGCAATGGTTTGAAACCAGAGAAGAGAAGATTTAGACTGGATGTTAGAAACAAGTTCTTTACAATGAGGGTGGTGGAACACTGGAACAGGTTGTCCAGGGAGGTAGTTGAGACCATATGCCTGGAGATATTCAGGGTCAGGCTCAACAAGGCTCTCAGCAACCTGATCTAATGGATCTCTGCTGACTGCAGGGGTGTTGGATTAGCTGACCCTTGGAGGTCCTTTCCAACCCAAACCATTCTATGATCTGTCCTTTCGTACCATATACAAGATACTGTAAGCTCATCAAAGAAATGCAGAGACCATAACAATGATAATGGGAAAAAGGGAAACGGCTAAGGTCCAGCAAGTAAAGTTAGGTCAAACTCCTGGGGCTTACTCAAGTAGGAGTAAGCCCCAGGAGCTTCTCCTTAGAGCAATTCCAGCAACACCCATTTTATTGTCAGTTTTATCACAACACTGTTGTCAGTGCTCAGATTATACAGGAGTATCTGGACATGTCTTAACTAACATTTAATGGATCCAACTTCCAGACATTTGTCTGGAGGTACAGAATGAAGTACAACAAGTAAAACTCATTTTTACTATATTTTCTACTTAAGGTGCTTTGGGGAAAACTGAACAATCTAAAATGATAAAGGGCTTTTACTCTATAACTGACAATAATTTTGAACCTGTTAAATACTTGAAAAGGTTACTAAAAAAACCCCAAACAACAATCAAAGAATTGAATGTTCTGCCAGATGCATGCTGTCCGAAGCTAGAACTTTATTTGCTGCATTGCAAATCTTGCACTTTCTATGGACTTGCAAGTCACATCACATTACTGCTTGCAGAATTGAAAAAAAAAAATAAAAATCATCAAAATCAGAAGAGAACTATGTTCCTGCTCTCATCTTCATGCTGACTAAGAGAAATTTTACAGTGCAATATATGGTAAATTGCAACCAACTGCAAATCTCACCCATGGGAAAAAACATCTTTTCAAGATCATATCTCCTGCCAAACTCTGGAAGCAAAAAATCATGAAGACATAAAGATAGCTCTCCTGCCAATACTAAGTTTTATTTTACAGTATGTTTTAAATATCCTTTTAAAGTATAATTTCTAATTATTTTAAAGACAAGTGGTGGATTGAAATCCCCAAAATAAAATCACAAGACTAGCTGAGAAGCTTAGGAAGTAAAATGAAGCTGTATTTATGAGCAAACTAAAATCTAAAAGCATAAAATCCAAAGTATATGTACAGAATATATTTACATGGATTTACAATTATTTACAATTCCAAAAACAACACAAGGACCCCCCTGGACTAACCTGAAAGGGGCTACAAGCAGCATCCCTACTTCCCTCTCTGGTACCTCTGACAATATTCAGCAGAAGGTCAGGAAAGAGATAAAGGAGTAATGCAAAGCAGAATCACAGACAGAAGAAGGAAAAAGGAGAAATAACACTCCCTATTTTATTTACTTTTTACTATTGTTTCTATTCAATGTCTCTGGAATTTTCCTATTCTATGTTTATAATTTAGGACTAGGCTAGAGGGTTCAAGCACTACAAGATACTAAAGCAGTTAAATGTTCATGGTTTGTTTGCTCAATTTTTGTAATTAGTACTAGCAAATCTGCATTTTCTCTCCTATTTTTCAAAACCGTTTTTCCCCTACCAAGAAAAATCCAAATGAAAATTTAGCCTGAGGCATTTATCCATCTGGAAAATTTTATGTCAAGTGGTAACATTCATCAAGGTCTTACACAACACCTTAGACAGATAAATTAAAAAAAAAAATCATTGTCTGTATATGAATATAAATACATTATGTGACCATGCAAGCACAAGTAAATAGGTCTCCTACAGGACAATATCTTAACTTGTGCAGTAGATAGATTATTTTTGCTTGCATGGGCACAGTTTACATAGCTGAAATACTTTCTACATCCTGAAGTATTTAGCTATGACTTTCTTATTTTGACTATTCACAATATGACCACTGGGTGAAGGAAAGTTAAATAGTTTTGTATCAAATTTTACAAACCTATAAGCTGAACGTAGGGTGGAAAAAAAGAAAAAGAAAACAAAAATACTCAGGAGCAGGAGAAAATTTGCAATCTCAAAACAAACACTGTGAGCCCCTTGAGGTTGATCTAGCTCCACTTGCAGAACTGGTTCAACTCTGTGTGTTCAAAGATGCCAGAGAAACATATTGAACCTTGTTTGTAACTGAGTGTTAATTCTAATTATACCTTACTCCTAGTTTAAGAACATACATCACTCTTCCCGTCACTAAAACGCTTCTGAACACTTGTCCTCATACAGTGGACTGATCTCATTTCTTATTCTTAGTGGTGGTGATACTTCAAGTCTGCCAATCCTAATGTAATATTCACATATATTTACCTCTCAATTCTGAGTCATAGCTTTAGCTGTAAACCCAAGCCTGCACGTACAATCATCATCGGTGGTTTCTCAACACTTGGCTCTTTTGATGAGTTAGAGATCATTGTTCTGGGTTGTATTCAAACTGCAAGCTTGAACATTACGTAACCTCAGCATATTTTATGAAGAGAAAAGGAATCTTAGGATTGCCATCATGGTGCACGTAGCTATCTGACAGGACTAGAAACTCGTTTATACTGTCAGCATTTTTACCACTGTAGTTTCTAGACTAGTTCAAGTCATACATGCATATTACAGTGACGAAAGTGCCGGTGGCTGGTCTATACCAATGCTCCTATAAAAGTTTATATGAACAGAGCTGTATACCGGAGTGAAATAAATAAATCTTGGGATAGCAAAATCATCTAATGCCCCTATAATAAATTTTCACTGCAAGTGAATTATGGGTTTTGCACATTTTCTAACTTTTCTGCCAGACAGCAACAGCTCTCAGGTCCAAGCCCTATGAAACCTTGACCATCACGGCAAATCTGAGAGAGATATGTTAACTCAGTTTACTTCAGTATAGGCTAATGAATCAGCTCTGCCACTCTGAGGATGTAAGCCTGGGAGGTGACAGTCCTTCTGAGAATTCACTGAGGCTTCCCTCAAGCACAGCTATGTTCTCCTGTTACCCTTTTTCATTCTTCTTTATTAGAAATGCCTTACACTGGCTTGATTTTTGCATCCTGGGCTATTCAACCATACTTCTACATATACAAATTAAGATTCTGGAGAGTTCATGTCAGTAGAACTCAAGAGTTTGGAGAGGCCATGATGCAGCAGTTGCCCACAAAAGTTTCAAGCAAAAGTGGATGGTTATCAGAAGATTCCTCTTTAAGCTCA
>VWZI01004069.1:298616-323048 GCA_013396835.1 Psilopogon haemacephalus | reverse complement strand
AAAAAAAAATATATATATATATACATATATATATATATATATCTGGACCGATGCTGGAGTAAATACAAGATAGATCTCTTGGTTTCATAATATCGACAGATGCACTGATAATGACTTCTATGCAAAGATATAAATGGTCTATAGAAATGTGGATTTATATTCTTACCCATTTACTTAAATTTTGGTCCATTCATCTATGACAAAACATTGACACACGGACAAAACTAATGATGGAGAAAACAAATGCAATAAAGGCTTCATTAGTTAATTGCCTGAGCACATCCATAACATTTAGTCAAAGATCCATCACTGTCAAAGGGTGCACATAACACTTTTGACTTTAAGACACCTGTCTAAACAAAAAATAGGACATCTGCATGCAAATTAAGAATGGAGGACTAGGCACCAAGTGTAACCAGGCTTTCAACACTGCTTGAGCTTGTAATCCAAATAATTTGAACCATTTCACATGTACCTTATATTAGCATATATTTTATATTATATTGATACACAATACAGACGTAGATAATGCTGAACACAAGTGTAAACTGGAGAGGAGTGGCTGGAAAGCAGCAGAAAAGGACCTGAGGGGGCTGCTTGGCAGCAGGCTCAGTTCAAGTCAAATGTGTGCCCTGGCAGCCAAGCACAGACAAACCTCATCCTGTGGTGAATTAAACACAGTATAATCAGCCAGGTTATCTGATTATCCCACTGTATTCAGTGTTAGCACAGCCTCATCATCAGTACTGTGCGAGGTTCTGGGCCTCAAAATTTATGAAGGGTGTTAAAGTACTTGAACACATCCAAAGGAGAACAATAGAGCTGGTAAATGGGCTGGAAGGCATGTCCCATGGGATATTCTGGCTGTATCTAGTTTGGAGAGAACAAGGTTGAGTGCTGAGTTCATTGCTCTCTACAGCTTCCTGAGGGGGAAAGGTGGAGGAGAAGTGCCTATCTTATGTCTATGGTACCTAGCGGGTAGGACACATGGGAACAGTTTGACATTGGAAAGGGAAGGTTCAGACTGGACATAAGGAAAAATTTCTTTAATGAGAGGATGGTCAAACACTGGAACAAGCTTCCTAGAAGAGGTCATTGATGCCTCAAGCCTGTCAAATGTTTAAGAGGGATTTGGACAATGCACCAACCTTTGGTCGGGCAATTGGACTAGATGGACATTGTAGGTCACTTCCAACTGGCTATTCTATTCTATATTACTATCAATGAGAAGAAAGGCTGATACATTCTCTTTTGTTATTTTTTGTATTTCTGAGAAGAGAAAATTACTTTTTATTAAAATATCTCTAGGACAATAATGTCTACTTTTTAGATTAAAACTGTTCATATATTACAGATTACAGCTAGTATTTCAGAAAGTTCGTTGTTTATTTGGCAGTGCCCTAAATCACACCATTTCCTTCTTTTCACCCAGAAAATATGTTCAGTTTATTATTCTCTCTCTGATAGCATCTATAACACAAAGAGAGACAACATCTTTCTGGGTGGTAATGATATATAAATCACATTATCCCTAATCACAAATGGCTCCATCAATTTATTTTGCCAATGACTGGCTTCAAAGGTTCACCAAAATCATCCAGACCTATAGTGGAACTGTTTTCCTCCTTTTTTGACATATAACTATGTATTAAGAACTTGCTCGTTAATTGCAAGTGTATTGCCAAGAGAGTAAGCATATAGGCCTAAAAAGCTTTGTAATGGGATATGCAGCATTTCACTGTTAAGCCATTCATCCACATCTGGTCTAGCTTAGCAGTGACCCAAAATCATTACCATATGAAGGCTCCTTCCTAACTTATGCAAAATGAACCTCTTTAGTCCAGTTTTTAAGCTGAGGAAATATCCACGTCACAAAAGACCCATTAAAACATCCTGCAGAGTCTCCAAGGATTTTTAAAATGAGCTCATTTGGCTGAAGTTAAATTTATTATTATGTTTTCAAGCTGCTGCTTATTCATTTCCTGCATTCTGTAACCCTACTCGACAGTGCCGTTAGGTATATTTTGTTGCATAGAAGGATTTAAACTTCTTAGACTTATCTCCAATATGACTAGAAATAGCTTGTCTTGTCATACCCATTAGATGGTCACAGAGGAGTTTACAATATTTGTGTTGACTGAAGCTGAAGAAGAGTAGGATCCCAGGGAGACTTTAAGCAGCAGTTAACTTCTGGCCTGCTTTTATCAGCTATTGCCTCATTCTCCCTTGGCCTGTTACAGTCCATGGCAAAGAGCTCCATTTCCCCCCTCTTCTGCTTTAGGCGGCTCTTACCAAACTCTTCCTATTAGCTCTGCACCCCTTCTCTAACACTTTCACCAGACACTAACTCTGAGACCTGGGCTATTCACAGCTGCCACCCTGTATCTCCTTGTGCAGCAGAGTGCCTCAGTATCACAAGCATACCCTGGGCACACTATTTTCTCCTTCAAGTCCCTTCCCTGTCTGTGCAGGCAGGTAACACTGACTCCTTGTTTAGCACTCCCCACATATTTCTAGCAGCATCGATCACTTCTTCAGAGGAAAAAAAAAAAAAAAAAAAAAAAAAGAGAGGGGAAAAAACCCTAACCTGTCAAAAAGTGGTGAAGGGAGCACCTAGTAGAGCTGTTATGGGTCATGTAGCTCACATAAGAAATCTTTAACATCCTCTCACCTATCTGTCATGCTCCTGCTGAATTCCTTTATAGGCCTGCTCTCAGACACACAGTAGCACAGTACATGTTGGGAGGATGGAGGAGGTACTCAGGACTTTTGTGTGCATCTGTGCAAGACTTCACATGCTGTCTCTTTCTGACGACTATAACCACAGAAATATACTACTGATCGCTTATTTGTTTTTGGGATCTAGAAAACCAACTGACGTATACTGTACTCACTGCTGATTTCTCCAACACTGGGTTGAATTGCATCAGCAGATATAGTTGTGGATCTTCACAGAATCACAGAATGTTGGGGGCTGGAAGGAACCTTGAAAGATCATCCAGTCCAAGTGCCCTGACAGAGCAGGATCACCTATACCAGATCACACAGGAATGCATCCAGGCAGGTCTTGAATATTCCAGAGAGACTCCACAACACCCCTGGGCAGCCTCTTCTAATGTTCTGTCACCTTCACAGTGAAAAGTTCTTTGTTTTTCAAAGGAACTTCCTATGCCTCAAATTCCACCCATTGCCCCTTTTCCTGTTGTTGGGCATCACCAAGAAGAGCCTGGCTCCATCCTCTTGGTACTCAGTATTTATATCTTTATAAACATGGATGAGGTCACCTTTCAGTCTCCTCTTCTCCAAGCTACAGACCCCCAGCTCCTTCAGCCTCTCCTCATGAGGAAGATGTTCCACTCTCTTAATCCATTTTCATGTCTCTGCACTGAACTCTCTCAAGCGGTTCCATGAAATCCTTCTTGAACTGAAAGACCTCAAACTAGACACAAACTTCCAGGGCAGAGTAGACAAGCAGGAGAACCTCTCTTGAGCTACTAAACACAGCCCTTCTAATCCACCCCAGAATGGCATTTGCCTTCTTGGCCACCAGAGATCGTTGCTGGCTCATGATCAACCTCCCATCCACCCCAGGTCCTTTTCCCCTTCACTGCTCTCCAGCAGATCAGTCCCCAACCTGTAGTGATGCATCTTGACTCTAATGTTCTTACTGGCTATCTACTTTGTTATTATTATCCCTGCTTTGTCATCAAAGAGGACTTTGTTTTCTGGGGCCATCATAAATAATTCCTTTAAATTTGTGTTTTATAGTTTGCCATCATGCTTTAGTTCACTATATGAATCTTCCTTTCCTGCACAATAAGTACCTTTGATTCTCAGATTCAGTATTGGGAATTTTTCATATCTAGAAAAAGAGAAAAACAAACCCAACAAAACTCTAAGACAATATCAATCAGTCTATCCTTCTCCACATAAATATTAATTTTTTAAACTTTACTTTCAGGCTACGGATATCCTACTTGCCTTTGTAGAAAATAAAGGCAAACACCTTTATAGGTCTTGATACATGCCTTAAAATTTTGCCTTCTTTACCCCTTTAAAGCTTATCTTTCAGAAACTGTAGCCAGGATAAAGTACTTCAAATTTGGTAGGGTGTTTTTTGGCTGCTTTTTTGTTGTGTTTTGGGGTTTTTTTTGTAATCACCTCTCAAGAAGGCAAAATATTTATGTTAGCTTCTTGAAAATTTAATTTAAACCCCACCTGCATAATATTAGTGGTTTTCAGATTTTAATCAGCTTTCTCTAGCACACACATGCAGAAAAAATACTTTAGCAACTCCACAGTACTGTAACAGCAACTTGAACTTCACAGGTAATATCGAAAATATTTTCATAATTTGTCAGTAAATTCTGGAATTTCTACAGTCACACACAGCCCTTTTTTTTCAAACACTTTGGATCTCAGATGGAAGACACACATTTCAAATGTTTTTGCTCTTCCGAGAATTCTGCTTGGCTCCATTCATTTTTACCACACTTCCCTTGGGGAAATCATAGAACCAAAAGGGAAAAAAAAAAAAACAAAACAACAAACCCAAGCAACACAACAGAAAAAAAAACCCTACACAACATGGGAAGATACTGGGCCTGGAGCTTATTAATGACTCTACTATGGATTGAGTGAGACGCGCAGATTTATGTTTCCATTAGAAGTGAAACATGAGAAGTCAGCAGGAGCAGAGTGAGACCTGCACCAAGAACTAAACACCTCCTGAGGCAAGTTTCAGTGGCATGCCTGTAGTAGGTGCAGCAAAGAAATGATTGTGGAAGAAAAAAAAGGGCTAAAGTAACTTCCAGAATAACCTTCTGCTGACATTTCTGGGAAGCTCCAAGACATGATTTATAAGCAAGCTATTTCATCACAGGCAATAAGTAGACCACTCTTGCTGTGCTACAGACCCTGTCTGCTCCCAGATTCCACAGTGCTCTTGGGGGAATTCTGACAGTCTTCCTCCTTTCCATTGTAAGAGGAATTATCTCATTGCAAATCCTGGGAGCCATTAAAATACCACCATATCTTTCTAGCTCTCTCACTCTTATTAAAACAAAACAAAACAAAACAAAACCAACAATAGCAACAAAAACTACCAGCAAAAAAAACCAACCAACCAACCATCATCACCCAACAACCAACTCACTCTAAGAATCTCACATTTTATTTGTGGGTTTGTTTAATCAAACTCTCCCTGTTGTATTTATATGTGTTCTAATTTTTTTTCTTGGAGTCCTGAGATGAGCTTGTCAAGTGAACACTTCGATATGCTCCTTCTCCACTCCCATATATCTACTTCTCTAATCTCTTTAAGATTAAAGAACAACAGGCTTTGCTTTCTTAAAAAAGGATGTTATTTGTATTGCACTGCCACTCAGAGAGTCTAATAGTGTATGGTTGATAATAATGGGGAAACGTTACTGTGCTTTCTTCTGGTCTCTGAGTTACTAACAGATTCATAAATTTTATATCAAAAGGCTGGTAATCTGACCTACATTCAAATCTTTACCAGTCTTCTCTTGGGGACTGACCTGCTGGAGAGCAGTGGAGGAGAAAAGGACCTGGGGGTCCTAGTGGATGGAAGGTTGACCATGAGCCAGCAATGTGCTCTGGTGGCCAAGAAGGCCAATGCCATTCTGGAGTGTATTAGAAGGGCTGTGGTTACTAGGCCAAGAGAGGTTCTCCTGCTTGTCTGCTCTGCCCTGGTGCGGACACATCTGCAAGTTTGTGTCTAGTTTGAGGTCTTTCAGTTCAAGAAGGACTTCAGGGAACTGCTCTGGCAGGGAGGTTGGACTGGATGATCTTTTGAGGTCCTTTCAGTCCCCAACATTCTGTGACTCTCAAGAGGAACAGAGCTGTGCTTGCTATTAAATCATTGTCTATTGCAACTCGTTTTAATCTAACTTCCATTCTGTGATGTCTCAAAAGATGTCTTGGAAGAGATTCTTGAAATCCTGCAAAAAAGACCTGTAGCAAATTAGGCCTGAGAGTACAGCTAAGTCTAAAGTTTCTTATTTATAATAAACAATGCAATTATTCACAGAACTTTAGGTTGCAAAAATAATTGTTGCAATAGTATATTCCTGAGTAATTTAGTTCTGTTTGAAGGCCTTTTAGGATTACTTGAAACAATTTTCAGAAGGAAATTTGAACTGTTTCCAATGTACACATTCCACATTCCATTTAACTACTCATTCTCTAGTCTTTGCATTTCCATTTTAGCAAAGATAATCTACTAAATTAGATTGAAAATATAAGTAATTAAAACTGGAATATTTGTTTACAATTTGTCTGACCATAGGGCATATTTATGTATGAAGTTTAAGTTGCACATGTAAAGATTTCTGCTTTTGATTTTAAGAAAATAATCCTCATTTTGGTTATGGTGCAGCTAGCAGGCATGAACCATCAATAAGACAAGGAGGGCTTAAATAGAGTCTTAAGGCACATGTCATATTTTGCCCACTTCCAGTAAAATGCTTTGAAAGGATTGAATAAACTGCTGTGAATCCTGGCCCAGGAGATAACCACCTCTAAGTATTTGATAGCTCCAGCATTTTTTACCCATTAAAGGGCTTAATCTACCAAAACAATTCTTTTCTCAGCTCCCTGCAGGGCAAAGTGAAAGGTTGGACTTGCTTTCACTAGGCTGTCAGGATATGTGATTTTGCTGATCAAGGATCTTAAAGTACCTGATAGTAATCTGTCCAAGACAGGCTAATTATAATCCCTGAGGCCCTCTCCAGTCTAGGAAAATACTGCTAAAAAAATTAATAAAATAAACACTCATGAGCTCTGCCAAACTGGTGTTATTCCTGGCTATCAAATTTTACTTTCAGAATGACTCATTTTCACATTGAATGTCAAGGAGGGAAATAACATTTCATAGGCTGAAGGCTTGTTGAGGCTCTTTACAACCTCTAGCTTCCCTGTGGTTCTTTCATACTAGTGAAAGCACCAGACAAACCAAATAATGTTTCTCAGATTCTCCTTTTATATTCATATATTTGATTATGCCACTGCTGTCCAGAAGCTGAATTTATTATGGGTTAGTCAAAATCATGAGGTGCTAGACAGTTTATAAGAAGAGCACAAAAATTCCCCACTAATACTCCATCAACAATTAACCTTCACAGAGAAATATACAAATTAATTTAAAAGTCACTGCTGGAATTTTTTCTCCTTGACAAACCTCACCTTCTTCAACAAGAAGACCCACTCCATAGGCGAAGGAAAGGCTGTGGATGTGCTTTACCTCAAATTTAGCAAAGCCTTGACATTGTCTTACATAGCACCCTCCCAGGAGAAATTGTCTGCTCATGGCTTGGGTGGGTGGACACTTCACTGGGTAAAAAACTGCTTGGATGGCTGGGCCCAGAGAGTAATGGTGAATGGAATTACATCTAATTGGTTGCTGGTCACTAGAGGCATTTGCCCAGGGCTCAGTATTGGGGCCAATGCTCTTTAATATCTTTATCAATGATTTTGGTGAGAGAATTAAGTGTTCCTCCAGTAAATTTGCAGATTACACTGAAGTGGGTGGGAATGTTGATCTGCTTGAGTGTAGGAAGGCTCTGCAGAGGGACCTGGACAAGGTTGAGGTCAATTGTATGAGATTCAAAAATACCAAGTTCCAGGTCCTACGCTTGGGCTACAACAGCACCAAGCAATGCTACAAGCTTGGGGAAGAGTGGCTGGAAAGCCACCCAACAGAGAAATAACTGGGGGGGTGTTGATCGACAGCCAGCTGAATTGGCCACAGCAGTGTGCCTGGGTGGCCAAGAAGGCCAAAAGTATCCTGGTCTTTATCAGGGAAAGTGTGACAAGCAGGATCAAGGAAGTGATGGTCCCCCTGTACTCAGCACTGGTGAGGCCACACCTTGAGTACCATGTTCACTTTTGGGGGCTTCACTACAAGAAAGACATTAAGGTGTTGGGACAAGTCCAGAGAAGGGCAACAATACTGGTGGAGGGCCTGAAAAACAGGTCTTGTGAGGAGCACCTGAGAGAACTGTGGGAGGAGAAGAAGAGGCTGAGGGGAGATCTTACTGCTCTCTATGACTCCCTGAAAGGTCATCATGAGATGGGTGTTGGTCTCTTCTACCTAGTACCAAGTAATAGGACAAGAAGAAACAGCCTGAAGTTGCACCAGGAGAGGTTTAGGTTGGATATTAAAATAAACTTCTTTACTTTGTCACTGAAAGCTTTATCAAACACTGGGAGAGACTCCACACAAAGGTATTCGAAACCCCATCACTGCAGGTGGCTTAAAGATGCATAGATGTGATGCTAAGGGATATGGTTTGGCAAGAGACTTGTCAGTTAGGTAATGGTTGAAGTTGATCTTAAAGTTCCTTTTCAACTGAAAAAATTCTATGATCCTATAATTCAAGTATGTCTAACACTAATTTTGAGTTCAGCATAGCAGATTTTTAAAACCGACCTATTACTACATCCGTTTTTTAACAATTCAAAAGATGAATATGGTAATGAAAGCTACTTGCCAGTATATAGGTCTAAGGAAAACTAAACTGAGGTAGATTCTAATTTATATTTGGAATCAGAAAACAAAACAGGTTAACTGTGACAGGTACTTTTGATGACTCACAGGGTGCCTTTCTTGTCATGCTCCTTTTTCTGAAATATTAGCACAAGAATTAGAAATAGACATCCTTAGCTAACTTGACTCTTACAGCTGTTCTGGTTTCTGTAAGTATTTATTAGACTGGGCAGACGGATACCTCCAGAACCCAGGGGTCTGCCTAGTTGAGAACAGATGTCAGCCCTGTCTAACCTACATCTCATTTTAATGCATATCCACCTGTCCTTAGCTGGTTTGGGTCACTTCATCTCTGAACAAAATCTAGTCAAAATAAGTTTCACAATAATCAAAAATCGGTGCTTTACCGAATCAACAATGACTGAGAAAACAGCACTTTGTAAAATAATTCTTATCAAGCTCTAATTGTGAGAAGGAGATCTTTAAGGTCATGCAAAATTATGGTGGGTCCCCCTTAATTCCCCTAAATGAAACATTTCTCTCATAGCAGAATGGCATGCTCATACTGTCTGGAGCTTCACAGCCCAGGTGTTGCTGCCTCTGTCTACATGGAAATCTGTTTGACTCAGGCAGCATATATCTGCCTGGTCTTTTCATATGTAATTGTAGAATTAAGCTTCTATTTTCAATTAAGCAAGTTCACTTTGGCATAGATTACATAAAAAATGCAAGCTTTATGTTGACAAACCCACTAAGCTTTATCAAATAGGTCTTCTACCTTGCAATCCTTTACCCAAGGACAAAAATTCCAAAAGCTGGTTTCCTTCCTTTAGATTCTTACCTTCCATTTTCAGTGCCCACATCTGTCTTTTACTCAGCAACATTCTCTTGTACCATTCTGTCTAGCATCTGCTGCTGTCTTGCCTGTACATATGTGTATGTCTGTAAGGTTTGATTAAGTACTTTGCAAAGGGGGTCAGTGTCATGTCCATGTGTCACAGGTGATGAACAAGGGGATCATTTAATATCAGAGCCGGAAGAAGTTTCTAAGTCTCCCCGATTCAAGTATCACAGGCTGCTTCCCAAGGCTACCTTTCTTGTAGCTCATCACTTTCTGACCAGTTCATATTCATCTCACTCTAAAATTCAAACCCATGAAATCCTCATACAAGTTTTGGTATATTTTCATTCCAAACACAGTGGGGAGAACACCTGAAATTTTTGCTTCAAGCAAAGATTAAGTATTAGTGTCCTAACACAACATTCAGACTCTCAACATGCCAACAAACATTTGTCCACACTGCCCACAGAGAAAAAGGAACAACAGAGGGGGATTTATCCCCCTCGACAAAAGTGACGTTAAATGTTACAATTAAAAAAAAAAAAAAAAGGTGCCACATAGCTGATAGCAAATGAAACTGAAGGTCCAACCCACTTCAAAACAATAGAATGGATCTGGATAAAAGTAATAATTAAGAAGATTTCTGCATAATTCACAGAAATGCAAAATCAAGTCTCTCCTTTTATTTAAAGCTTTAGTTTCAAAAGCTATTGCACAAAAAAACAAGGGCCAGGCAATTGGAGGGTTAAAATCGCTTTCTTCTGAGAGAGCAACCATCATTGCTCCCAACAGACTGCTCCAAAATGCTGCACAAAGCACATCTGGACTCCACCTTCCCCAGATATAAGAAAACTCCAAACACCCTAATTATCTCCCAAAGTATCTGAGCATAAGGTTATAAAAACTTAACTGGGGTGTTATTGGAAATGACCTAGTAAAATACTAGGTTGAAGCTTCAAGAAGGAACAAGACTAGATGACAGATTAAGGATCTATCAAATACACCCTGCATATTTTAATAGCTGACCCTTAAAATGGCAGCTCACATATCTGCTGTGTCATTGCCTTAGCAACACAGAGTAGATGTGCTAAAATCTGGCAGCAGCTTTATCTAGAGCCTAACAAAACAGGGTATTTTTTTAGGAGACTAGCAGTGCAGTGTGAAGTACAGAAAGGACACACACTTACTAGTGCAGGTCAGGGAATTAGCCTCCTCAGCAGGAAAATCTGCTTCTAAACATGATTTAAAACACTTGAAAATTGTAAACAGCCTGGAGTAGCAACAAGCAATAGCTTTGAAAAATGTCCTCATTTGAAGACATTTTCAATACACCCTGGTTATTCTATCAATAGTACTCAGTTCTGAAGTTCAGGGGCTTTGACCAAAAACTGTGTTCTGAAAAATCTTTCATTACTTTTGTCAGTGGTAATTAGTATTTTACCTGTGCTCCCTTAAGGCTTGTCTTGCAACGTCACCTTAAAAACAATCTTACACAGCCCTCAGACATGACAATATTTGGCTTCCATCTTTTAGGTTAGTATTGACTGCGAAAGTTCTATCAAATACCTGTCCAAACCCCTGTGTTTCTTGGGAAAGGCAAAAATGCAATACAAGTCACTTGTTCACCATCACTTCTTAATGGGAACAGTTATAACTACCTATGGTCATACTTTGTACTACAAACTAGGCACTTGTCTTTCCTTTCCTGTCTGGTGAGCCTAATAATTCAGGAGGCAGGTATGCTCTTTTCTTACTTGTTTTAAATCTGTTTTGCAGAAATATTGGCGATGATCTGTGTGGCCCACTCCAGGTGTTCCTGCCCTGCCAAAGGAGTTAGACTAGATTATTTTTTGAGGTCCCTTCCAGCCCTTAATGTTCTGAGATTCTGTGTGAATGTTCTGTCAGGGCAAAGTGTCAAAGGATAAGCATTTCTCATGCCAGCAGAAGAAACACTGATTTAAAACTTATAAAACAGGTGACTATATAAAAAAATACAAACACACAAACCCCCATGGAAAAACCAAAAATATTAAGAAGTGCACAGGACTTTTTCTTGAAGTTGCCAACTAAGCTTATAGAGGTCCAGCTTCCAGCAGCTAAGGTATAGATTTTTAATACTTGTTTAATTGTAAACAGTACAGTCAAGGTTTTTTCAAAGAAGGTTGGCAAGCAGATCCTCCTCTTATGAAAGCCTGGAGCCTTCCCAATCACATTGTGTTAAGTTGCAGACTAATTTAGGGTACATAACAATCATGTTTTGCCTTTGTTGAGATGCTCGAAAGTGTCCAGAGAAGGGCAACAAGGCTGGTAAGGGGACTGAAGCAGAGCCCTATGAGGAGAGGCTGAGGGAGCTGGGTTTGTTTAGCCTGGAGAAAAGGAGGCTCAGGGGAGATCTTATTGCTCTCTGTAACTATCTGAAGGAAGGTTGTAGCCAGGTGGGCAACCAGCGACAGAACGAGGGGACACAGTCTCAAACTGCACCAGGGCAGGTTTAGGCTGGATGTTAGGAAGAATTTCTTCACAGAAAGAGTGATTGGCATTGAAATGGGCTGCCTGGTGAGGTGGTAGAGTCACCATCCCTGGAGGTGTTTAGAAGAAGACTGGATGAGGCACTTAGTGCCATAGTTTAGTTGATTAGATAATGTTGGGCAACACATTGGACTTGATGATCTCTTTTCCAAACTGATAGATTCTGTGATTCTGTAA
The DNA here is from genome assembly GCA_013396835.1 of Psilopogon haemacephalus. Lineage (NCBI taxonomy): Eukaryota > Metazoa > Chordata > Aves > Piciformes > Megalaimidae > Psilopogon > Psilopogon haemacephalus. The sequence goes on along the minus strand of VWZI01004069.1, from coordinate 310,992 downwards.
ATGTCTTGAAAATTCATGGTTCTCCACTTTATCCAGCTTTATCCAATACAAACAACAACAAAAGCCAACCAACCTCTGAAAACAAACACAGAAGCATAAATAGGAAAGTATGACGAGAGATTAAAGATTCTATTATTTTTTAAGTGCTACCCAAGCAAAAGCTGCTTATTCTACCAGGTCTGCCAAAGGTTTTCTGAGAAACTTGGGCATGTTACTTATCCCTTATATTTAGGAAAATTCAGGAAAATGGTTCCTTGCCTCAATTTGAGCTGAAAATTGGCACACTGTAGTCAGGAAAGACTTCATTGTTTCTCAGGTATTTGTACAGACCTTGGGATTTGTAAGGGTCCTGTCCAAGCTTGGTAGACATCTGTAATTTCAAAACATAATAATAACCTTGAAGTCTCACAAGTTTTCTTCATATGACATATCATAAACCATGTTTTTAAAGACTGTCTGGAGGAAATATAACTTTTTTTTTTTTTTTTTACAAAATGATTTAAATAAGAAAAGAATAACAACTTGATAGAAGAGAGCAATTACAGACATAATAGTAACAGCTGGAAAGATCAAGTAAGATGCAGAGGAAGTGAACACACGATAGAAATGAGCAGGAACTGAAAACGAGGAATGCAAATCTGACATAGTGTGCAAGGAGGAGTTATGGTCATTAAGTGGGATGCATTTTAACACTGAAGTAAAGACTCAGCTACAAACTTTTAGTCTGGAGAGAAAATGCTGCGTGAATGATATGGGGATGGGGGGAGAAGACCTGGTTTATATTCAATATATGCCTCCTTTATTTTATTCAGGCATCAAAGTGGTAAAAAATTAATATAATTTTTTGACAGTTCATGAAGCAACTTTATGCCTGAAACTATGCCAAAATTCAGATTACAGGACAGTCTCTACATAGAAAGTCTTGAAAGAAAAAAAAATTGAAAAGTAATAGATACACATTTAGACTGGAAACAGAACTAATTATTGCAGCTGGGCACTTTCTCACCTAGAAGCTAGGATTTCTTTTATTACAGCCTAATGCTAATGTCTTTTCAAGTATGTCAGCTCCCATAAGACAGCTGTACTAGGGGGACTGGGCAATCTATTTCAAAGAGCTATTTCCTCCTAGAAACCACTATCACTTGAAAGATGTCTGCCAAAAAGAGAACACATTTCAGCCATGTGCTTAGTATACTTTTGGTCTCTTGAGAAAGTAACTAACTGGAGTTAGTGCACCAGCAGTACTTGGGGTCAGGCCTCTATGTGCCTGCACTCATGATCACAGGAGCCTGAGGTTCTCCCGGCACAGCACCTTTTTACTGCCTCACCTTACAAAACAGCTGGTCCTCCAGAGAGCTGACTACTTGCCCTGGGCACTCTCAACAGCTCCAGATGCCACTTAGCTGGCAAAACTAAGAATTTACAGTGCTCATCCTCCACCCTTAACATTGAGGCCAATACTCTCCATGGGACACAAGGATTATCTTCCTGGCTGGAGAACACTTCACAAGCTATCTTCACTTCCAGGTGCCAAAGAAGACATTCTCTTAGTGGGTAAGAGAAAGTAACTCCTTGCCCAACACTGGGATTGAACACTGAAAAGGAAGCAGGAGGTGACAGCATTTTGGCCAGCCAAGGCTGGCAGGGTAAGCCTGTGCCTGACACATGCCACCAGACTTGAGAGTTCACACAGAGCAGGCAGCATTCCTGGCTTTAACCATCCTGCCTGAAAGTGCCAGGTATTGTTAACTGCACAGAGTCGAATCTTTTGACCTTGGAGGGATGAAAAGCTGAGTCAGCCTTGCTAGGTTTCAAAGCATCCAGGAGTCTAGATATTCGAAACCTGTATTTCAACCACAAAACAGGAAGGGAAGAGGTATCTGGATTTTTTTTTTCTTTTAATTATTCTCCACCCCTTTTCCTCATGAAGCAAAGCTTTTATGAAGGCATTTAATTTTTTTTTTTTAAATTCTTGAAGAAAGCACATTTTGATAATCTTACAATGTGATTTCTATGCACAAAAATATACAGATAGGTAGCATGACTGTTCATGTACTTAAAACTATTTTGAACCTAACAAACCAATTAAGGGATTTATATTACATGGGTTTGAGTTGGTGGAAGTGAAGTGGGGTTTGATGCTTTTATTTTTAAATCAAAAGAAAATATTAAATAGAAAACTGAGTATGAGAAAGAAAATACTCCATGAGCCTTTGTACAAAAGAACTGATTAGACAACACATGCACCTACTTAGCAAACAAGGCACAGGAGCCTCTAAACACTGACAAAGCAGAAAAGGTCTGTATCAAAAACTTGTTGGGGTTAGGAACACAGCTGAGGTGTCCCTTCCATGCAGAAGCTGAGCAACCCAGCACACACTGCCTTTTCAGAAGAGTTCTGCATCATCAGCCATCTCATATATGGTTGCCACTTCCATCCACTGTACACCCAGATCTCTCACTGCATACAGCATCGATCTGGACTCCTGTCTCTCCATCCAGGTCACCTTCTCCTTTTGCTCTTCCCCTTCCTGTGGCAGAAAAGACCTGGCCTAGGCTAGGTGACTTGTGATAGGGATAACACATACAACTTTTCTTACTTTCTGCAGCTAGAGTCTGCTTTCATGAGTGGCTGTTTTCATCAAAAGAGCAAAGTAAAAAGCACCTTTTCCCCCCTGCAGTCCACAGAAATGATACTATTCAGATGAATTAGCTGCAAGATCATTTCTCTAAGTTATCTTTGCATTCACGTATCTTTAATTTTATCCTAGTAGCACCAGTACAATGTCTCATTATGGGATGTAGAGACAATTCATTATATAGTGTAGGCCATACTTACAGTATGACATATGAATATACTATTCAAATGAACAAACACAGTATCTTTTAATACATTTTATATGTATTTATATTTAATACAGATTTATATTTAATAATTTGTTGTCGTTGTTTCTAATTCCTCAATTATCTTGAAGAACATATTTCACCAGAATTTTGGAAATGCCACCAGTTCTAACCAATGCCTCAGCACTTCTGATAAAGAGGACTCCTTTAATCTGACATTCCAGGGATAAGTTCTTGAACACAGATCCTATCCAGACTTGTTGGGAGTGGGAGGGATGGGACACCCACCCACTGCTGTTGTTTTACTGCAGTATGACCTACAGAAAAGGAAGTCTAGAGCCCAGAGTTCCTTTAAGTTCTCTTTAGAGAAGAAAGAAGGTTTTCTTCTGTTGAAGACACATGCTGATTCCCTTTAAGTAGGCTTTTCATTGTTATGTACTGACAATAAATAAATAAATCCACAAAGTGTTTACATTGTACAAACCTCCATTGCTGGAGTCAGGTTTTGTTATCAACTCCTACAGCTGTTTTGGAGGAACCATGCTATGTAGGATCTAGTTAACTGACAATGTAATAAATTCCTTTAGAGGAAAGGTTAAGCAGTGACAACCTTTTGGTTCCCTAGTATATCCCATCTCCAACTAAAGTTCAGTATCAAACTCCAAATACAGAAGTATTCTAGCTTCCAGATTAGAGCCAAGTGGCATCATCACAGCTCCATTATTAGTGGGTGTTTCCCAGAGCAAACAGTGCTGTGAGAAGCATGTGGAACAGAGGGTAAAAATAAATAAAGAGTATATTAAAAAAAAAAAAGTTTACAGACAAATATTATCTGCATTGTCATTACTAGAATAATTTAAAAATAAATAAATCTGTATCAGGGCCTTCATGGCAGATCATCTGTTCTTTTCCTCCAACATTTTCCTTCTTTTTAAACTCCAGTCTGAGGAATTCTAGTGATAGTCAAATCACTTGCAAAATCTAACAAAATACATAATTATTAAAAAAGACAATGCATTTCAACCAACTGTGTCTTACATCTACTCCTCCTTAACTGCTCTTTCATGGCCTCAAATGCTGCAAGTAAAATGCATTACTCACCAGCTCTCTTTACGTCTCTGTTTCTGGCACTAGCCAGCTGTCCCACCCTCCCTCTCATCCTCTTGCTAACTCATACCTTCCGAGTTTGCCTGGTGATAGCACAGCAAGCACAAGAGACCACTGCTTTCATACTGTAAAATGCATTACAAATAAATAAAGCAGCACCACTATTCTAATGTTCCTTTACAAGCAGCTGCTTTGTGTTTTGCAGGAGGAAAAAAAAAAAATCCAAACAAATAAACACAACAAATGCANCTATTGACTTTATGTATGTAAATTGTTAAAAAATGAAAAAAAAAAAAAAAAAAAAAAAAAAAAAAAAAAAAAAAAAAAAAAGCATGATGCAGTACAGACTTCCTAATTAAGATATAGGAGCTCAATTCCAGTGTGTGCCAGACAAGGCCCTCTCACCCATCCCTATGAAGTACAGTTAGATCTCATTATATTTACCACTCTATATCATGTAAATCACTAAAACCCGCAATAAATATAGACCATCCCTACAAGTTTAAGTGTCTGGTATTTTCTCTTGCTGCACTTCTGAAATATAAACTACACAGGGAGAGCAGAGCCAGAGACCACTCCCTAATTCCTAGTGGACATATCGATCAATTAAAATGACATGTGTCTGGTCTTTTCTTTCCTCCTAATAGCAAGCAGCTGAAAGACCAGATCTTTTAAACATGCAAAATCAAACAATTAAGATTCTTGTGTAGCATCCAGCAAGCTTAACTTGAAGTTGAGCAAAATTAGCCTGACCTCCAGAAGCAAGACCTTAATAGAAAATAAACAAGTACTGGACATTGTAAAGATTGCTAGATATTATACATACACGATTATAGCCAACTTACTAAGTATAAAAGATATGTATTTTCTGCCCATGATAGAGGTGAAAGCTTTTATAATTATCCCATTATATGTCTCATAGGACAACCCCTCAAAATGCCTAAATCTTTAACTACACCTTTTACTGCAGTTACATTGGAGAAAAAAAAAAAAAAAAGGCAGTTTATTTTCCTTCCAGTAAAAGATAGCTCTAAAATTCACTACATTCAAATCATTATTGAAAAAAAACCCAAAAAACTAACAACAGAGTGAAAGGCACACAGTAAGAAAGCTAAAAACTACTGTACTTTCAAGATATCTGGATATTGTTTGACAATTATACCAATTTTTTTCCCTTTTAAAGAATAACAACAGAAACAGAACAGTACTGAATCATGATTTGAATCAATAGTGTTCCAGCTGCTTGTTCGGCACTGGTTTGCAGAGTATTTTCTGTACTATCATGTTATGGAAGGCCAGTGACAGTAAATAGGTGATATTAGTGCTATTGGAATAAAATAGGTTAAAAGAAGAGCTACATAAAATTGGAATGCTGGAATAAAGATACAGGAAAAGGAATGAGCTATGTTTATGGCATTAAAATTGAAGACAGCTATTCTTTCTATTTAATCAAACCAGGCTGCAGCAACTTTGAATTGGACAGTGAAATTTAAATACATTCTCTTCAAATCTCCAGGATGTTATCAGAAATGCAAAGACAAATCTAAATACTCAGACTGAATGCATCTTCTATAGGCCTTTGTCTTAGCCTGTCTGCCTGAAAAAAAATAATATTTCGGCATGCAGCATCTTTCCTCAAAATGATTTCCACAAGGCAAACCCCACACAACCTTACATTAGGAGAATCTCATAAAGCAGGAAAAAAATAATGGTGCAATTAAGAGCAGCACAGCATTTTGCACTTACCATGTCCTGTTCAAATCATCCTCTTTTGATGTTTACAGCACATCTGTAAGATGCAATACTAGGAGGTGCCTTGTGTGACCTGCTGCATGATGCTGTGACATCAGTTCAGATGATGCAGCTCATTATGGGAAAGGCTGCTGTTGCCATGGCAACCGAGATGTGATACGAATCCTTACCGCATTTCCAGGGGAGCCCGAGACAATACGGAAGCCCTTTAAAGAAACAAGACCAAATGCATGCAGGCTTTTAAAGTACTGTGTCACAGATTTTAGAACCCATGCCCAAGTACATACCTGCTGTTAAGAAACATTTTGGACAAATTATTTCTGCATGCCAATGCAAGATTTAAACGTGTGAGCTATAAATAGGGTTTTTTTATATTTAAAACTTAGTATCATGCCTGCCAATTTAAGACGCAAATTTTGTAAGTCAGATTTGGTTATCATGGAAGGAAACTTTACTTTAAATAAACGGCAATACAATTTTTAACAGTAGGGCTGTGAACACAATAGTTATTGAGTAGTGTGTTAAGAAATATGTATTTTCACTCTGCCCCACCCTACTCCTACATCCAATATGTCATTTAAAAGAAAAATCTTGTTGCTAGGGAAAAACATTGGATACTTCAAAATGAGACAATTTCACACTATTGAATGAATGACAATGAGTTTAAAAAAAAAAATAAAAAGGCAAAACAAAAAAAGCTTTTTATTCACAAGAGCGTAAAGAAGTTTCTAGCCAACCAAGGAAAAATCTCCTTATCGTTTTTTAACTGTGGGGCAACCTGCACTACCATCTGCATGCTGAGTAGCCTGGCTTTCATCTGCCCATCAGGCAGACAGATGAGTGAGGACTGTGAAAGCTGTGGGCAAGCTGCCTGCCTAGTGGGCCATGATGCTGCTAGCCTCTACCTCCCAGGTACATCAGGAAGGCCAGCAAAGGGGAGAGCCCCTCCTCATAAACTACATAAGGATCTAGGATTGGAGGCTGAGCCTACAGATCCTATCTTTGGCCCTGGGAATCTGCTCACCACCTCTCTTTACAGTAATGATAAGAGAAGCAAGGACTATGTGAATAAGCACTAAAGGAACTGTCTGGAAATTTAAATTCACAACCAAAGAAGAACCGGCACATTTTTGGCCACTTGCCAGCTGTATTTGGATGAGAAAGGTTTCTGGCAGGATCTGCTTTCCCTAGCCATGAAAATCCTTTTCTACACAGTGAGGAAAAAAAGTACACAAAAGGCTAGACCCTATAGACTTGATATACTGAAGCTCAGGCTAAAACAAAACCCCAACTTGAATCAAGAAGCCTCAATGCCTTGAAGACATCCAGTAAATATGAGTGCCACTGTCTGAAGACATCCATTCCAGTAAACCTCAGTCTGTCAGCAAAAATTTTAGTGTTAGTTTAGAGGAAATCAGGAAATGATTGTATCCCTTCACTCATAACCCACCTTTGAAAGAAAAAAAAAGATCTATTTACACTTTTTGATTAAACACAAAGCCCCTTCATAAACATAGGCAATGTCATAGCACAATTAATGTTATCCTAATGCTGTATGTTCTCATTTCTGACAGTTTCTCTCTTCTAACATTGATTCTGTGTAATTTCAAACAATACAATAAAGCTCTCTAGCTCAATATCAAATCCAGTTTAGTGACCTATATATCAAATCCAGTTTAATGACCCATAATAAAGTGTGACTCACGAAGGAGCTCTAGATTTTTTTAACATTTAAAGCTTTCTTAGGTCTCTGGGGATACACTTCACAATTCAGTGGAGGATGACATGATAGAAACATGATTTGGGTTAGACTAATCTAAAAGATAAGGAATGTCATTACAACTCATGTAAGTTTACAGGGTGCTGAGTGCCATCCTGCTCAAACGAGATGAATTGCTGGAAGTTTTCTTTAAAGGAACTGCTTCTCTTTTGCTAATTACTATTTAAATTTTGCTATTTGTACTGCTACGGGAATTGAGCTGAACACAGCCAGTGAGCTTTGATTTTTCTTAAGTGTGATGGTAGGGTTCTGAATAATTAATGCAAGATGATTTTTCAAAACTTAGTATTGCTTACTAATTTTGATATTCAAACTTTTCCACCCCCAACCACTGATTTTAATAATAAACTGGTTCTTTTGTAACAGTCATAGAACGCATTACATAACCAATATCCAGATCTAGTATTAACTATCAATATGCATAAACAATTGAATTCAATTGAATTAATTAACTGGAAGAGATGTCTTGTGGTTAATTGCCGCTTGGCCACTAGATGGACTCAGGGCCCCTCTGCATAGGGCAGAAGCTAGGAAAATGCAAAAACTTAAGGTATTTACTCACATATGTTATTTTCTTGACTTGCAAGGCTAGTAATAAATTGAGACAGTACTCAAAACACTTGCAGGAAGTTCTGTCTGCTGCCTTTCTGGCCGGTCTGGCTGCTGGCTGCTACTGAGACTTTGGAGTCCTTTTCATGGCACCACAGGCTGCTAGGAGAAAGAGAGGGCAGATGGTTTCCGACCTGGTCCTGGCTTTTGATGATTTGTGTGCCTCCAAGGCTTGCTCATCTTTGGAGATGCAGGGCTGCTTCAGCAGGTGCAGGCAGACATCTTGCGATGTGTCTCATCGCCATGTTGGCTGTTGTATGCAGCTATTACATGAAAGCAACTAGAATTGCTGCTGGTAAACTCGCAGCAGTTCCAGGCTGGAATATAGCTTATATTGCTATATATAATAAGACATTAGCGTTGTTGGTAGGTGTCACAGACACAGATACGGCAGAATATAGAATATCAGTTAAGCAGGGGACAATGGCAAAAGCACATTGTGTTATCTGCTTATCTGTTTTATAGCAATGCCTGAGATTGGCTGGACCTTTGGACATAATTAACTTATCCAATCGGTGTAGCAGTTGGGTAAGCCAGAGTGCTCAGACTCCATGGCTCCAGGTCTTTTGTCCTTTTTCCCGCAGTTGCTTCTTCCCAAAACAGAAGGGAGGTGTGGTGGTTTGGCAGTTACCTGCCTCCCCACCTTTTGAAATAAACCTTGGCTAGGACTTAGAACACTGGAAGTTGATAAATAAAGCTTTATATTTACAGCAATGCAAAATATACAAGCAGATATTTACAATGTATGACAGATATTTACAAATATATACAGTAAAAAGGTAATACAGAAACACCACAGCCCTCTCAGAGATCAAAATCCCCAAGAGGGGTAACCAACCACCCCCTACCACCTTTCCCCTCTTCCCCAATCTTATCTCACCACCTGTTGATGCTGCAGATAAGCTGAGGTAGATCGGCCAGGGGGATTAGTAGTAGGAAAGAAGTTAGTAGAATTATTAAGAATCAGCTACAAAAGGCAGAGACAAAAGGAACCATGCAAGAGAAGCAGCCATAGTACAGCGAGGTCCAAAACCATTTGCACTATCTATGTTTGGGTTACAATACTTAAAACATTTTTTTTCTTTCTCAGTAGAGCTCTGGGCGAAGTGACATGATGTGTTTTCCTCTTACAGCCAATAGTCTAATTTCTCATTCAAATTCTCCAATTAGTTCAAACCAGCACAGAAGGAGAGCAGAAAAACATGCCTGGGCAAGCCAGCACATGTATCAGCCTATTTTTGACACTGTCAGGCCTAAATGGTGAGATTCAGGATCATCATTATGGCAAGCCATGAGTCATAATCTAGTTGATAAAAGATTGTATATGTCAGCTGGGGAAATTCAGCTGGCAGGGCAAGCATCCTGTACATCCTGGGCTAACCTCATCACGGGTGGTAGTTGTTCCCACCAGGCATCCTGCTCCAGGCCATGCTCTAGACCCTCCAAAACACATCTGGCTCTGTGTGACCCCAATGTAAGCTCTTGCTGCAGGGATAAGGTAGAAGCATGTCTAACATAAAAACAGAGGAGTATGGGGAAGGTGGTCAGGCAGGAGCAGGGAAGAGATCAGATTATTTTCACGAAGACTTGTTTTTTTCTGTTACCTCCAGACTGTAAGAGTCTGTCTATTTAAGTATAAAATTATTATAAGAAAACTGAGACACAATTATAGTGATCTTCCTGACTTTAGAGTGCTTGGTATTTTTAATACATCAGTCTGCTCTTTGTTTTCCCTCAAAAATGTTCATCCTGAGCCAGGGCACATGTCAGATTGTGTGCAAGACAACTACACCAGAAGCATCCCAGAGAGAGTGTACACTAAGGATTTGCCACAGGGGATTACAAATGGTTCTATAGTGACTTTACATGGAGGACTGCAACACTAAAGCTAAAAGGAATTTCTGCATTGTGAATACAAAAAGTAGCACGCAAACAATTTGCAACCATCTAATTAAAACTCTAGAGGAAGAGATCTGGGCCTGCCTTCTTCATACGCTTCTTTAAGAGGAGGAGGAAGGAAGATTAATGTAAAACATTTTGAGTTCTTCACCCAATCTACAAGTACTATGTTTAAAACCTAAGTTTTTAAACTGCTCTACATTTGCAGTCCTTCTTGTTCGCTGGTACAGGAGACAGAGTGAGCAAGCCCAACTTACCCCACCGTCACATGGACACCTTGATCATTTTGGATTACCATGCCAAATGCAGAGCACTTTGATTTTACCCATTTCCTATCAAAACAGAACTATTTTATTCTACTTTGAGTCATAACAATACAGGTCAAGGCTGGGCATAAATTTATTATTTTAAATTCTCATTTTAATCACATTCTTCCTTTCCAACACAAGCTGTAGTGTCTTTCCTTCTACCCACACTGGGATTCCCCCCCCGCCCATTTAATTTGAAGGGAACAACCTTATTTACGTTCTTCTGAAAAGAAAAAGTGTTTCATCTTCCTAATGCCATTGTTTTCACTTACCATTAGTTTATGTGGATAACTACCATTTGCACCGTCCACAGAAGTTTTCAATAAGCAAACCTTTGCCATACAAGAAGGTACTGCTTTAAACTTTAAAAACTCCTGCTTCCCCTCAGCAAGATCAATAACAAGCCAGGGGCTAACCCTGACTTGATTTACTTTCCACTTAACTGTGTTCAAGAAAATTACTTAGGAACAAATGCACTAACACAGCTAAACAAATGAAAATACCACTGCAGACCTTTTCTCTGCAAAATCCAGATGTTTTAGTGTTGTTTCCCCCTTAAAATGTAGGGAAGCAGTTGCTTACCAGTTGCCAGCTACCCTACATAAAACTACAGTGGAGAACCAAAGGAAATGAGAACTGCATGTTTAGAATTACCTGTCAGATGAGCCAAAAGCAGCCTTTAAATTAAAAATAAAATCCACAGAAAGCAAAAATCATAATTACTGAATGCTGATGTGCAACAAATCAGCAATGCATAATGACATTCAACAAAGGAAAATACAATTATCTTTCAATATTTTGCAATCCATCTCCCAGATCCTTCACAGAGTGCTTTAAGTAGACAGCTGTGTGTCAGGGTTTCCATTCCACTGCTGACCATGCCTAAAGTAAAGGCCAGGTCATACACATTTATAATAATTCCATCTCATTTCTCTAAAACAAGTGGATATAAATCAAAGTCTTATTGAATCTATTGTATAGAATCCACCAGCTGAATATTGCACTGCAAAGATCAGAGAGATATGTAGCCTACCTTGACTAACCTCATTAAACATCTATGTCTAACCATATTATAGGTAGAGGATATTTTTCATTCTATCATCAAGGTTATCTGAGCCTTTTCTTCTACATTAAGGGGAACTCAGTTTGGGATTTGCTGTTCCTGTACAACGCTGTACCCTTGTATAAAGTAGAAAAAGCAGCAATGCTCCCTCAATTACACAACTCAAACCTGTTGCCCAGAATCATATCAAATTTATCATGAGTTTAGAGCCTCACATTCATACAAAATTGTTAAACAGGGTAGCCTGTGCATGTGATGACCACATACACACTTGTTACTACATCCTAAGGAGGAACTGGGTCTCTAGTTTGCAATCTGCACACAGGTCTTGAGTGAGGCCATGAGATTAAAAGGCTAAAAATCCAATTTCCCTAATTGGGATTGCTGTGCTTCATCTTTTGGAAGATTATGGAGCTTGCAACTGATAGTGTATTTCTTTCTTCTTTGTCTATAGCATGAATGCATCTAGCACAAACATCCCATATTCTGTCCATTCACAAACAGATTCACAAATTATAAAAAACAAAATCAACCAAACGAAAACGACCTGTCAAGAACAAAGACTGCAGTAACTCTCAACCTGAAAATTTTCAGTCACACTTTTCCTACATGCATATGGTTGATTAAAATATTTTTTCCAGAATAAGCATTATTTAATTGTGAGTCAATGTGCTCTGTCAGAGAACAATGCAGCAAGCTCATTCCCAACACACTTAAAGATTACAGCAAAGACGTGAGTAATGGAGCACTTCTGGCAGCCACTTAATGAGCTGAAGTCCTCAGATGGAGAAACACAAACTCCAGGTGTTTTAGTCCAGCTCTGAACCACATGCTACACTGTTAGAACACTCCACTCCAGGGCATATTGTATTTTTATATTAGTGGTTTTGTTTTCCTGTGCTCTCATGCTTTCAACCACTCAAGAACTGTATTATTGACAAAATAACAAAATGCTCTAGAAACTCTTCAGCTTAATAAAACAACATGGAGGAGTGGAGAGGAGAGGAGAGGAGA
>VWZI01004069.1:268762-297374 GCA_013396835.1 Psilopogon haemacephalus | reverse complement strand
GGAGAGGAGAGGAGCCCCAAACACACAGCCAATAAGATTAGCTTGAGGTTTTACTTCTTACATTATTAAATACAACCTATTTGCAATATAAAGACCAGTCCCTACTAGCATTAGAACTTAAGCTTTCCAAAATCAAGTTGTAAATCTTCCTTCTGAATTTTTCTGCCTGCTCCAACATTTACCATAATAGAGGTCACAGTCTCAGTTTTGTCTCTGTTACAGCCACATCTGTTGACTAACAAACCCCACTGTGTGCACTTTTCTGTATTGTTTGAACTTGTGTCTCACATTTCCTCTCCACTTACACTGCTTTAGTTCAAGGTTGAAGCTTGATCACTTCATTTCTTAAAGACTGCCAAATTCTCCTTTCCAACTATAAAGGATCTGCTTCAAGCCTTTCTATTTAGGTTATTAGCAATAAATTCATCTTTCTGGCTCATCTTATAGGGATTATTAAATACTATATAATTTATTATTTTCTATTTTAGCTTTAAACATTCCAGGAAACTGCAGTTTTCTCATCCTGCTACTATAGAATTGACTGCTCTTTGCTCAGACAGTAACTTTCCAGCCTATTCCTCTTACCAATTGTATACTCCCTCCTGCCAACAAGAAAAATCCCTGAAGGTCCCTCTGAGTTATACTTGTATTTTCTTTAAAGACTAAGGCTCACAAGATGACACAAAACAATTTAGATCAAACCTCAGCCACATAGCAGACTTATCTGCCTTTTCCCATCACCAGCTGACCAATGAATATGTGTACAACACAGATGAGTCGAAATATGAATGCTGGGTGCAGCATGCCTCATGCCACCCGGCCAGACCCCTCTTCCCTGTGCTGAACATTCCAGCTCTGTTCAGCACCAACACCCAGTCCTGCTGCCCACTGTGGTCCCTCAAGACAGCTAGGGCCAAAACACCAAGAGACAACACTCTCCCAGTGAAACATTGAACATGGTGGTTCCCTTGGACCCAGAAAAGAGGCCAAGACCATGTGAAGCCACCCAGGTGCTTTTCAAAAGACAGGTTAGACCCAGATTGGTTGATCCTCATGTGTGTGATTAATTTAGCTTTCTGATTCAAAGCAGGAGCATGTGTATAAAGCAGCTCTCCCAACCGTCCACATTTATTGTATTTGCATTTGTGGTGGTTTAGCAGTTACCTGCCCCCCCCCACCCCATGAAATAACCCAGGTTAGGACTCAGCCAGCTGGAAGTTGATAAATGAAGCTTTATATTTACAGCTATGCACAATATACAAGCAGATATTTACAGTGTATAACAGATATTTACAGATATATACAGTAAAAAAAGATAATACAAAAACACCAAACCCCTCCCAGAGATCAAAATCCCTAAGAAGGGTTTCTAGCCACCCCTACCACCTTTCCCCCCCTTCCCCAATCTTATCTCACCATCTGTTGATGCAGCAGATAGGCGAAGGTAGATTGGCCAGGGGGGTTAGCAGTAGGAAAGAATTAGTGGAATTATTGAGAATCACCTACAAAAGGCAGGGAAAAGGAGCTATGCAAGGAGTCAGCCACAGCCCAGAGAGGTCTGAAGCAGTCTGACTTATCTATATTTGGGTTACAACTCTTAAAACATTTTCTTTTCTTTCTCAGTAAAGCTCTGAGTGGAGTAGCATCATCTGTTTTTCTCTCTCTGCCTATAGCCTAATTTCTCATCCAAATCCTCCAATTAGTTCAAACCAGCACAGCATTCAAATCAGTGAGCGGTCTCAGAGAAAACAAAGTGCATTTCTCACAAATCTAAACCCAAAGATGAACTCCATCAGTGCATCCGATGCACTCCAGCTGCTAAGAAGAATATAACGCTGGGAACGGGCTATTCTGCAGTGAAACCTTCTAGTGTAGATACTAGGCACTCAGAGAGAGCTCTTTTGCTCCACAGCTCTGCTTTTTGCTGAGAGATAGGGCTTGCTTGAGCAGTCACTACCAGTGAAGCAGGGATGAGACCAGACTGACCCTGTGGAGTCCCTGCAAAGCAACTTCACTACTCTAGGAAACAGCTGGCTGTGAATTGGCATTATTAGGTCTGAGGTGCTTTAAAGCCTCAAAATCTGGCTTCTCCCTGAAGATAGGACAACTGGATTCACATAGCCCAACAACCAATCTATCAGATCTGCACTGGCTTTGCACCACTGCAATGCTGATAGTGCCCCATTGTGGCGGGGCAGGGCACTGCCCCACTGGAGGTTTAAATGAGGTGTGAACTTGTGGCGGGCGGGGCGCTGCCCCACCAGAGGTTTGAATGGGGTGTGAACTTTGGCAGGGCACACCCCAGTCCACTGCCCCACCAAAGGTATGAATGGGGCAGGAAACGGTCTTCCTCCCTCCCCACCTCTGTCACTGCAGGCTTAGTACAATAGGTGTGAAGTGCCTTCTCCCACCCTCCGTGGGCTTGAACAGGGAGGCAACAAATTGCCTCAGTATATATATGGCAGCTGGACAGATTGCAGCAGGACTTGCTTGGACCTTCACTCGGACCTGCACTCAGACCTCTACCGGGACCTGCACTGGGACCTGAACCGGACCTGGAGACACGAATCTTGCACGGACTTTGAGCCGGACCTTGAGGAGCATCCTGGCTTCTTGCTGCAGGACCTGCCTCTAACGGTAAACTGCAGCCATTGGTGGGGACACCGCGAAGCACCCCTGCAAGACTTTCCTCTGCCTTGCTTTGTGATCGTGGCTTTGTGAAAGCTGTGCCTATAGCGATCTTGGACTCTGGCAGGCACTGAACCCCAGACACTGCTGTGAAAGAGACAGTCTCCCAATCTGCAAGTAGGGCAAAGCTGTTTCGTGCCCAAACCTTTCCATTTTTTCTGATTTTTTCCTGAATTACAAGAAAAGGCATCCTTGTGAAGACTTTTCCCAACCGAATTAGAACCCAAACTTAAACCAATTTACACACAGATTGTGGGTGGGGCTACATAATTTATAATTTATATAAAAGCTACATAATTTATATAAAAGCTACATAATTTATAATTTCTGCCTCTTCAATCGCTCACAATCAATACACCCATGACTTTGTGGTCCCTAGAGGTGTCCAGTCTGGCCTTTGCCTGCCACTGGGAAGGAAAAAGCATCAGTGCTTTGTTTTCTATTGCAAGACCGGATTCCATGAGTTTCCATATAAAATCTGTCACCTTCCACCAAAGCAAAGATAAATCTTAACCTTTCCTTCCTAGTCCCTTCTTAACTTTCCAGCAGTGCAGTTCCACCCTTTCTCTCAAAATAATGAAGCATGTCAGGAAATTTCATCAGCACATTTAACTCACTAGTTCAGCAGAAAATGATCCCAGTTTTGCTGTGTTTGCTTCCTGATGAATTAGTACAAGAAACTGACCGACTGGGGGTAAACAGCTGAGTCTGTGACACTCCCACTTTGAGGAGAAGAAAGCTGATGGATGGTTTCACCTTTCTTTCCAAACTGCATATTTCTCTGACATATTTTTTCTGGGCTTGGTGGGGAAGGGTTCATATCTCAGAGAGTGCTTGATACTGGATCAGGGCTGCTGACAACAGGAGACAGCCTGACACTTACTCCAGCATGGTTATGCAATGCTTGTGTGTATTGGTACTCTTATGTGCTTGTCCTCCAACATCTGTTGTGCTGCTTACACCTCCAATTGATCAAACACCATCAGAGCATATATTTCATTGTTCTTTGTGTCCTTCTCTTGATACTGTGCTTATACTGAATTTAACTTTCTTTGTAAGGTTTGTGAAATATTGTCAATTCCCAGACTATGGTATACAAACAGAGATGAATTTGTTCATGTCAGAGTGACCATGGTTTTGGTAATCTAGAGGATGCCATCAAGGTAGACCAACTTTATTTAGCATGCTGCTCTTCCATGCTATTTTATTCTCATTCAGTGTATAGCCTTAGACTCTCATTCATTGTATGAATTCAGGAAGCGGAATGACTAGATTTCCTTGTGAACTTTTCTATTATTCCTCACTGGTGTTTCTGAAACCACAGAATAAGAGAATGTTAGGGGTTAGAAGTGACCTTAAAAGATTATCAGGCTCATCAAAATTATCAACCTCTCTGCCTGAGCAGGATCACCTAGGGCAGATCACACAGGAGTGCATCCAGGTGGATTTTGAATGTCTCCAGAGAAGGAGACTCCATAACCTCTCTGGGCAGCAAAAAGGCCATAGTTGTTAAACCTTATGAAGCCTTTTTGCCGTTTGACTTGTCTTGTTTCTCAATAGACACAACTAAAGTTCTAATGCACTCAGTCATGATTTAATGACTCAGCCACTGCCATCTTTTGACATCTGACCTAGATAAGTTTAGACTGAAACTCCAACCATCTTTTTGTTGACTGTCACTGTCTGTATTGTTCTCTGTATTCTTCTGTGTTTTGATAAGTGTAAACTGTTTACTTCAATTTCTGTTCTTTTCCTAACCCATCAATACCATGCCATTCTTTTAATTTCCATCTCCAAATCAGTTTAAAGTGCAAAACTTCTTCAACCTTAAAATACCTGCAGAATGGGTGACTTACTACCATTCACTTTGTTGGCAAAGCTCCTCATAAACTATGAAGAACTTTTTTCACAAACTGAAAGAAATCTCTTCTTAAAATTCCCTTAATTATTCTGGGCATTGTGCAGGTCATAAAGCAGAGACATCATGGTGCCTATCAAACTGATCAATATGATAAAGTGGAGTTGGAAAAAGCCATTTTTTCATCAGACCAACTCACAAAGTAGGAAAATTAAACATTAGGTCCTTCTCTGTAAGCATAGTGAAATAACTTTTAAGATATACACAAGGCAAGAATAAACGCCTTTTAAAAAGTTTACTTCAGTATGTGAGAGAAAATGGAGCTGGTATTTAAGAGTGGAGAAGTGTGCAGGAGAGAGGAGGAAGTGATACAGTGATTCTCTCCAATAGGAAAGAGAAAGGTGGATATGGGGCAAGAGGGAATAGCTGGTGGCATGGAATAAAAATAGAACATCAAACTAATATAACTTCGGACTAGCACGTGGGGTTTTGTTTCAAAAAGTAATGATTTAAAAGGTGATCTGTAATGTACAAAACCTGTCCTTACAGGAGAAATGATCCACCATAACTGGATCAACTTAAGAAAGATTCCACATACCTTCGTAAAAATCATCTACAAAAGGAATCTAAGGGTTAACTGCAGGCAGGAGGGAGAGTGACTACTTAAACCCACCACTTTATCAGCACAGAGTAAAACACAACATCTTTCAAAGAAGCACATGAAAGGGCAAAAAGCCAGGTTAAAGAAGGATTTAATAGTAGGAAGGCATCATTCAAATGGCAAAAGCTATGTCCAAATGAGAAATGTAGAAGATGGACTATAAACCATGGCAGTTCAAATGTGACAATGCGATGTCAGGACCAAAAAGAAAGAAAGTCAGAGGTGAAAAGTTTGCACAAGAACAAAAGCAAAGCAGGCTGTAACTTCATTCTTGAACACAGCAGGAGCATAAAGCTTGCCAATAGTCTGTCAAGCTAGTAGATACCCTGGGTATTCAAGAAGTACTAATAAGGTAAGACCATAATAAAAGTACTAAATATATTTTTCACTTCTACAGTTCTCGTCTATGGAAGAGAATTGCAAAGTTCATACCCAAAACTCTTTGCAGGTAAGTCACCAGATGGATCTCCAAACAAATTATTGAGAAGCTGTTATGGAACAAACAAACTTACAGACTCCTAACCTTCAATCAGGAGTGCAAAAGAAACTCAAGCATGAATAAGATGAAGTAACAATGGTACTTCAGATCTCACTTTAAAACTGCTTTGAGAATTGAAGAGTGTCATGGAAGAAAGCTGGCACCAATGTTCAGAATATTCTATAAATTACAGGCAAGCTAATTTGATGTCCACACTAAGAAATAAGTAGAAAAAAAGACTTATTGCAAACAATACCATGAGGAAGAGCAGCCATACATTTTAAGAAAGGAGCATGCCCCTTACAGACCTGTTCAGACCTTTGGGGATGTCATCAATAATATGACCAAAAAAAGTTCAGGTGATACTATCCATGTGGATTTTCATAAGGTACACAACAAAGTTTCTCACTGTAGCCTCTCAAGGATATTAAACAGCCTGGAAATGTAAAGGTGTTCTCAGATTAAATATTGGGAAGAAACAGCAGTGAAAAACAGGTTTTACAGTAAAAAAAAGGTCACCAGGGAATTTCTGTCAGTGGGTGAATAGACATGACGTGCTATTAATTCTAAGTCATTCAGTCTGGCAAAGATGGAGGCTCCCTCGGTAGAAGAGCTTACAAGAGTGACTATGCATTAAAACAGAAGATTAAATTCAGACAATGTTAATGAGAAGTAATATACCTAAGAAAATTTATCATTTTGCAAATAGAGTGGTAGGTGCTGAGGTGTCTGAGTCAGGAATGAGATCTTATGGACTTCATAACTAAATCAAACTTGAGCTCAGTGCTGTAAAAATCAAAAAGCAAATCAAGCACCTTATCTATTACCTGGCAGACCAGTACAGGCAAGCACTCATTCTACTGCAATAAAGGTATTTAAGCCCATGTCACTATCTTCCCTACTGGAAGCAAGCCCACAGCCCATTTTTCTCTCCTCACAGAATCACAGAATGTTAGAAGATGGAAAGGACCTTGAAAGATCACCCAGTCCAACCCCTCTGCCAGAGGACGATCACATATGCCAGCTCAGGTCTGGGTGGGTCTTGAACATCTTCAGTGAGGGAGACTCCACAACCCCCCTCAGCAGCCTGTTCCAGTGTTCTGTCACCCTCAGGGTGAATTTCTTTTTTTTTCTTCATGTTTCCATAGAACTCAACTTCCACTAATTGCCCCCTGTGCTGTTATTTGGCATCACCAAGCAGAAGCTGGCTCCATCCTCTTGGCACTTACCCTTTACATATTTATAAACAAATACAGGTGCAGTAAGCTTTAAATGTGTTCAGTAATAATGTAAAAATTAGCTATGTCCAGCATTAATGAAACAGCATAATTTAATGAACAATCTTCTAATAAGTTAACTTCCCTATAAAAATTTATAGTTGCTTTTGAACATAGAGGGTAACATACTTACTGCATAGTGCACTGGAGTATAATCTTTCTAAAATCAAAAGAAAAATCTGCAGGTTCCATATCCTAAGGCAATTTGTGAAAGTATTGAGTTTTTTTCTGCCTTTCAACACATTGATTTTCCAGATGTATTTTTGAAAGATACAGACGTAGCTGACCATTACCCACAGAATATTTTGGATACTCTGAAACAGAAAAAAGATTTATCCCAGGAATCTTCCCTTAAATTTTATGTCAGAATTTTGAGAGAGATATCCCAGAAATGCCTTTGGGAACATATCATTGGTCTTATTTCCAAGCTAATTAAGGAGGTATGCTCTCTCCCAATGGGATGAATGATGTGGTGGGCTTAACCAGGTTGTGCCAGGAAAATGGAAACACCTGTCTATTTCAATGCATCCTCTCTTCCTGGCAATATGGCAAGCTACATTTAGCCACTATACAAACTCATGCAAAAGCGAGAAATTTGCATAGGCAATTGCACTTGGAATCTGTCAGTGTTCTATCTGACATAGTGTAGGTTTCGATTCCATCTTTTCTGTAGCTATTCGGTTTCTGAAGTAGTAGAACAAATGTTTTTCTCTCTCTCTTCTCTCCTCTTTTCCCTTCTTTCATGAAGTGAAAAAGAAAAATCCATAAAAGAAAAGTCCATAAAAGCAGGTGTGCTTGAGTAATCTTACTGCAAGGCAAGAACAGACATGCATGTTACACTTGCAGCAGGCAGCTCCCCTGTCAAATAAGAGAACTGAACCCATCCCTTTACAGGGGGTCATGCCCCTCCAAGGTTTTATAGCTCATAGCTGCAGAGAAGTTATCAATCACAGAAATGTTGCTTGGAATGAACCCATGGAGGTGCTTGGTCCAACCCATGGTTTGAATAATGCTGGACTATAACCAGCACTAGATCAGATCAGCCACAGCTTTGTTCTGCCAAGTCTTGAAAACCTCAATAGCTTCCACAGCTTCTCTGCATAAACTGATTGTACTTTTCAGCTCAGTCTCTAAGTAACTTCACTTTCTGAAGCTAACAGCATATTTTTGCAGACAGGGGCTGCTTCTAGCAGTGAAAACACTTGATGTTTCTAGTTATTGCCAAAGATTAGTGTGCAGACAAAAGTCACTGCTAAACTCGCTTTACTACATTGGTTGTGCAGTGTAATAGGCCACACCTACAAGGAGAAGCAGACAGGATAGGTGACCCTAAACTGACCAGCCAAGTATTTCATTCCATACACAAGGGCTCAAGCTCTCTTTTCAATGACCCAGCTTCCTAGGAGAATGCTATCAATTCTGCCTTCAATCTCAATCCAGGGGTTCCTGAATCCAGTTCCAGAACCCAGATTCTGAATGTGGTTCACACTTGCTACTCAGTGCAACTGGGGACTAAACAGAGCACCAAGTGCCACATCCAATCTTCTTTTAAACACTTCCAGGGACAGGGACTCCAACACCTCCCTGAGCAGCCCATTCCAATGCCGATCATTCTTTCCATGAAGAACTCCTTCCTAACATCCTGTTGCAGTTTGAGACTGTGTCCTCTTGTTCTGTCACTGGGTGCCTGGGAGAAGAGACCAACCCCACCTAGCCACAACCTCTTTTCAGGCAGTTGTAGAGAGCAATAAGGTCTCTCTTGAGCTTCCTGTTCTCCAGGCTGAAGAACCACAGCTCCCTCAGCCTTTCCTCATAAGGCTGTGCTCCAGCCCCCTCACCAGCCTTGGTGCCCTTCTCTGGACACACTCAAGCACCTCAACATCTTTCTTAAATCGGGGGGTCCAGAACTGGACACAGTACTCAAGGTGCAGCCTAGACAGTGCTGAAATGTGTGTGCCTAAATTCACTTTCAATTCAAGTATCTATTCACTGCTCCTTTTCCTTCCCTCCTACACCAGCCTGAATCACACTGCCCCCAGCCCTCTGAGCTTAACACTGTTCAGAGAGAGCCAGTAGCTATATTCTGACAGTTTCAGCGAGGGGTGCCAGCCTGTTTACAGAGCTTTCAAAAGACATCCCATCATTTCATGAATCATATCATTGTGTGGAACCTCTAAGATAATGAGACTATGAACATAATTTTGTGATGCTGTTTGGCTCAAAACCAGTAAGGCATATGGGCATTCTCCTGTACACAGATTTTTCAGAGGGAGTAGGGAAAATCCTGGTGTCTGTAAGAGACTTTTCTTAGCTTCATTTGCTAGAGGTTGGATACTACTAAAAGTGGACAAGACGGAACTGGTCAGCCACAGATTGCACATCTCAACACAGCTTTGCTCTGCTTTAAGCTTCTGCATAGAAGTGTCAGAGACAGTCACCATGGGATATGAAAGCAGCTACAGCTTACTAAAAGCATTAGAGTGAAATAGTTGCAATAAATCCATCTCACTTGAATTGAATAACTAATTTTTTCCTCTTCTTGTCAGACTGAATGAGTCTATGAGATAGCCTGAGTCTAGATTTTAGCCTACACAGGTAGAATGACCCACCTACAAGTTACCACTGTGCAACAGAACATGATAGTTGTTAGATTAAATTATCTTTGGAAAAAAATTTAAAATAAAAGAAAAAAGAACCCAAATTACTAAGTTCCCAACTCCTGTATTGTAGACCAACTTGACCATTTAGAATCCTAAATATCATCCCAAATTCTTTGAACTGGAGGCTTTAGTTTGGAAAACAGAAGTGAGGCAGAGATTTTGCTAAACCTGTTACATGGAACTTCAGTTACCACTTTATCTTGCTCCAAAATATCACTCCTGAGCTGTACTATGTAACAGGTTTTATATTTATGCACCTAACAAAAGCTTTTGTTCAGTAGCTACTACCTCATTTGGTTCAGCCACTGCCCTCCATGACAAATCACACTCTGGTGTCTGACCTCTTTATATAAAAATTACATAGGGAAACAATAAGCTCCCAAATGCCCAAAATGTTCCCTCAAGGAAGGATATCAAGTCTTTTGGGGAAAAAAAAAAGTGGTACAAGACATTAAAACATTATACTTCCTGCCTTGGTTGTTATACATGTGGCAAATATTAAAATACTCAGAGTTTATTTATCAGATGTCACATGAGAAAAATAAATTAATTGGCTCAAAAGTGAATTTTTAATTTTTTTTTTCTTAAAGTTTACCTTTTCTTTGAGGAATTTAAATGTAGTAGAATTTCTTTTTCACTTTAAAAGGCCACATTTTGTAAGGCAAATTCTTTAAGTACAAAGATGGCAGTATAGAAACTTCTAAGATCCAGCATTTCCAGTCTAAGCAGGGATAGTTCAACAGGTTTTACATAAAGTAGTTCAAATCCTGTGTGGAAAAAATCTGGAGAAATCAGTCCCCAACCACTTGAACTGATCATTCAATAGGGAAAAACAAAGCACAGGCTGTAGACCACCTCACTACCAACACCAGCACAAAGAAGAGCCAGTAAATGTAGCTTCTGCTGTACTGCATTACTGCACTTTCCACAGATTTAACTTCTCTAATCAAAAGATTCCACTCAGAGTTTAGATGAGCTTGGCTCTCCCAGTGATCTGGACACATTCCAGTGTAAACTTGTGAGGTTTTATAACAACATAACAGGAGGAGTAAACAGACAAAATAAAGAATTATTTGCCTGGTGTGAGCTTGCTAAGTATTTCTGAAGTATCAGGCTCAATTCTGCAGAGTACAGAGACCTCAGCACTGTCTACAGCTACCTAAAGGAGTTGCTGCTGGTCTTTTCTCAAAGGTAATTACTGATAAAACAAGACAGAACGGCTTCAAGCTGTGACTGGGTAGGTTTAGACTAAGTATTAGGGAATTAATTTTTTTTCACAGAAAGAATGGTCAGGCACTGGAATGGGCTGCCCAGGAAGGTGGTTGAGACATCAACCCTGAATGTGATTAAAGATCATGTGGATGTGTTGCTTGGAGTTTACCTTGTAGAGTAGGGATATCTGTTGTTCTTGGTGTTCCTGAGGGTCTTTTCCAATGTAAACGTTTCTTTGATTCTATGAATTAAGGCTCAGCTTTGATAACTCATCAGATGTCTAAAGCCAGTTCTCTTCAATGATATTCTGCCTCTTTTTACAGAGAGAAGGTAAACTTTTTTCCTGGTGACACAGGCACCCCAGAGAGGTGGTTCCCAGGGAGGTGCTTGGGGCTCCCAAGGAGGTAGTTGTGGTCACATCCCTGGAGGTGTTTAAGGCCAGGCTGGATGAGTCTCTGTACAGCCTAATCTTGGGTAGGGTGTCCCTGCCCATGGCAGGAGGGTTGGAACTAGATGATCCTTGTGGTCCCTTCCAACCCTGACTGATTCTATGATTCTAAAAGGCTGCTACCTCTGTTGAGGCTGTGTTGAGCAGTACAAAGGTACAATTATCTGAGCCTAAAGCAACTGGGTAGAGACACCAAAGAATTTGGAATATAGATTTAAGGAGTGGAAGAGATTATTGGTTTTTTCTTTCTTAAGCACAGATACCAGTCTTGATATCACTCTCTACAGAGAACTAATCTGAGTTGTATTTATACCTCAAGGGAAGGTCAGATTTCAGAAATGATAAGAAAGTGTTTCAGCCTAGAAAGCCAAAACACAAAGCCAGCCCCTCTGGGGCAGTAGGAATTCCCTTCTTCTCCATACAGTCCCCATCCAATTCTCTTTAGAATTAAAATAATCAGAGCTCAGCTAACAATGAAATATCATCCACATACTTATCTCACAATTAATCATCAATGGTACAGTGAAATATGATAATTAACAGTCACAGCAATTAGAGCAATTTCATGTTGTGATAGTCATTCTCAGCAGAAAGGAAAATCTAGATGATTTCTCCTGAGTGAGTGCCAAGATAGCCAATATGACGTTGAAATATGTAACACAGCAACTTGCAACACAGAAAAACTCCCACTTCTCCTCTGTAAAAAGGAGAATGATGCAACATTCAAAGTTCTTACTCCAGTCTGTGTTGTGCTTTCCTCTGCATACTGCTTTGGACCATAATGAGTCAAAATTGCTGTAAGATACAGCATGTTAACCAACTTAATTTTTATTCTCTGATATACTTATGTTCACAACCTGCATTTAACTATATGTTAAAATACAAGCAAAAACTAGTGAGAGTGTTCTCTGCTACATCTGGCAGTGAAATATAAGAAGGCCAAATGAACTGAAAGAATTGCCACACTGAAAATGCATTCCCCAAAACCATCCTGCGAGATATTGCTCACCTACTACATATCTTAGAGGAAATACTGGTAGATTTCTGTCACTCAGAGCAATGAGGAGGCAGAAGACTGGCATAGTGTCACTGGAAAAAGATCTCTTTACAGGGACTGGAATTACACAGTTAGTCAAAACTGAGATACAAATATTCCTACTACCAACATCTGTATTGGACTGTTTGTCCCTACCAGGCAAATACAGCAACAGATAAAGATAAACTAATGCAGAAATTATTTTTCTGCAGAGCTCTAGAAGCCAAGAGAGTCAAGCTAGCAAAACAATAATTTCTATTGTCATCTATGAAAAGAACAATGCTGTCAGCTAAAAATATAAATTATATTACTAAACTTGAAATAGTTCAGAAATGGTAATGTTGGATAATATAAAAATATATAAATTTGATTAAATAAGTATGTTTTGTGTTTTAATCCACAGAAGCATTCATACCAAAGAGTATGAAAGTTCATAGAATTTGACTGGAATGAAAGAAAGTTGAGTTTATTTGGAGGACTTTGATGCATACTATCTGCATGTTCTTGGGATACTTTGCAAGCAATAGGTGAGGAATTTTACTCCTGCCAATAACCCCTGCATTTCACATAGATTAAGTTATGCACCAAGAATCCATCTGCAGCATCAGTCATTCACTCCAGATCACTAAGTATAAAATGGGATGACACTTTCCTTCTTATTTATCTCTATTTCCCCATCCTCTGTCTTGATCAGATCAGAACATGTCTGGGTTATATCTCTTAGTATATACCTGTGGAATACCTAGTATGAAAAGAACCCAAATCTGTCTGGCTTCTGTCATTTTAACAATAGCTCAAATAGACTGAAGAAAACCTTCTGTTGGAATAGTCCATCTTCATAAAAGCTGGACTTCCAAAATCAGAGAGGCTTTTTCTTTCCAAATCTAGTTTAAGGAAAGCATTCACTTGATTGATGATCATGATCACATTAGTGAGAGTGAACTGGATCACTTCCACTTCCTTGAAATCCTCATACGTGGAGGAGAAGCTGTGTTCTTTGTCCTTTAGACAGCAGAGATGGAAGAAGAAAAATGCAGGACACTTCTCATTTGATTGTCATATGCCAGGAATCTTTAAAGATGATTCACCTCCTGGTTCATCTAAGGTCCACAATTCATGGGGCTGCAACGATCTCAAATGTCTGTGCACATTACATACCAAAGAAAAAGGGTCTGCATATGAGCAATGGAGAGGTGACCACAGTCATTTAAGGTCAGACACATCTGGAGGAAACAAATCATGCTTCCAAATTAAATTCGTCTTGGAATAACATGGTTATACTTGATAGAAATTTCCACATTTGGCAAGGCACAATTTCAGTCTCTACATACAGGCTGCATGATAAGGGTTCAGCCAGGAATTAGAAGACAGAAATTAATAATGCCTGGTGTTCATCATAGGCGATGAACAGAAGCTGGTGTATGTCTTAGGCTGATTGCATGTGGTATGACTCAATTAGAGAACAGGGATGGCAACCTTTGTAAAACAAGCTGTAAAAAGTTGCAGGTCCAAGTGAGGGGAGTGTTATCAATCCATCTTGCTCAAAATGGGCAGGCCAGGGAGGCTTAGGAGGGTGAGTGTTAGTAAGGTCTACACAGTCAATGCAGATAACAAACCCTAAGGAATACATATGGCAAGAGATCTGAAGAATTGCGAGTGATTTAGGTTCAAGTGACCTAGGATGGCCTCAAACACTTCTTTTTCCCAACAAATTTAAGAGACTTTTTTCACTCTGCTACAGCAGTTCCTAGAGCCATTTATGAAAATAATTCATTTTAAGAACCAGATCTTCTCTGTTTCATCTCAACAGTTTAGTGATTCTTCTCCACAAGGTGGCAGAAAGACCACACGGTTGGCCAATAATAGTTCTACTCAACCTCTATCTAGCCGCAGAATTCCCACTTTAAAAGTTCTATCACCCAAGTGAATTAAATCCTTAAACAATTAATTCAGTGTTAACTGGAATAGTGCAATATGTCCATACGATATAGCAAAGATTTAAGGAAGAAGATCACAAACAGAAGAGATTAAACTGCTTAGTCATCGTGACCTACTCAAACATTATTATGCAAATAGCTTCTTTGCACAAATGCTGACTGTTGATACCTTGGTTATCTGAATGGAAATGGATATGAAAGCAATTTGGATAAGAAAGAGGATCATCTTTTAGCATAAATGAAACCAGCCTGGAGGGCAACAACCTCATGTTGGATGAGTTTTCAGATAATAAAGCCTCAGAAAAAGAAGCTGAAGTGGCTTTTAAACGTAAGTTTCAAGATGGGTAATGAGAGCATGCGTGAGGAAGGCGACACATGGCTGTGCCTCTGGCCATGAAATGAGAAAAGCTCATGTGTCTGTCAGACAGGAGCATGGTGCAGGCAATCAGCTCTTGGGGAGCAGGGCTAGCCTGAGAGGAGGAGGAAATTGGGTGCAGAGGAAGGCAAGCAAGCAGAGCAAAGGCTGGCTGGCAATGGGAGCCTTCTGGCAAGACTTCAGTTGCTGGATTTAGGACAGAGGCAGAAGCAAGACATGAATTCACCATGAAGCATGAGGCTTGGTATCGTGGGACAACAGACTGCAGACTGGAGCAATCCATGAGCTCACCTCCAAGCCTGGCAAGTTGAGGAAATAAGCCACAGGCTTCCTCCTACAGAAAGCTTGTAAGTCACTTCTCTAAACTAGAA
The DNA here is from genome assembly GCA_013396835.1 of Psilopogon haemacephalus. Taxonomy (NCBI): domain Eukaryota; kingdom Metazoa; phylum Chordata; class Aves; order Piciformes; family Megalaimidae; genus Psilopogon; species Psilopogon haemacephalus. The sequence goes on along the minus strand of VWZI01004069.1, from coordinate 282,372 downwards.
GTTACTTTCTTCTTCCCTCTTAGATTGCCCCAAATTGCTATAACTGATCAGTGTGATTCAAAAGCGAAGAAATTCTTGCCCCGTGCTGAATTTTTTAATCATTGTTCCACAAAGTATCTCTATCAGCTTCCATCTCTCTTTTTTTTTTTTTTTTTCCCAGCAGATCCTCACGGGTTTGTCTACACTTCCAATCAATAAACTGCAATTTCCTCCTAGAGGATCAGCAATAGGAATAATCCTCACACCCTCCAAAAAGGCCTCCAGCCCTGGCATACCATATGAGTAACTGGCCTTTTAAGAGGCTTAAAAAATAAATTCCAAAATATCTTTTACTGGAACCAACTGTTGTAGTTATTTCAGAATATATTAAGAACCAAAAGATAACCAGAAGTCAGGCAAAAGCCAGCTAAAATTGACAGAAGCATTAAAGCCAAGTACATATTGGTGATGACTGTAAACACAGTCATGTGCTGAGGGGGCCTGAAATGACCTTTTCTAAACCACAAACATCCTCTTCAACTTGTGAGGATGTCCATGTTTTTGCTCAAAAACTCTTCCAACATCTGTTGGAGCCAGAAAATCAAATTAAGAAAGCATTTAACAATCAGCTTAAAGTGATTAACATTTTTGTCAAGTGTAAAAAAAGGGATTTTTAAATCACTTTCGCTTGTCGGGAAGTACATACATCATCTGACTGGATGCGCTGCCCACGCACAAACAGGAGAGCTACAAGGAGCTGGGCTTTGCTACGTGACAATTTCAGTGCCTCGCCAGAGTGGATAGCCTCAGCAGTGTCATCTCCAACTCCTGCTCTGGCCCTAGAGATCAGCGAATTAAGTTTGTAAAACCTTTTTTGTGTGCAAATCCATCAGACCTGCAGAGATGCCTCAGTTTCGCCTGCCTCATCCACAAGGTCTAAGCCACCTAACCCGAGCAGGAGGAATTCTTTGCCTTTCCCTCTCTGCTATAATCACCAGCCAGACCCAAGTTTAAAAAACAAACAAATTAACAAAACAACAAACTGCCATTAATTCACTAAAATACATCAGCACTTTTGGGGTACCACAAACAAACCTTGTAGTATCCTTTTGTTTGGATTTTGGTCAGTTTAAAGCAGCTACAGTCTCTAAAGTAATTTAATGGAATTTAAGAATAACTTCTGTTTATACCAGTGGGACTATTCATCTGCAGAGATATCTATTGCCCTACATTTTGTGACAAGCCTGGGCATTTAACAAGATTCTCCTCACAGAAAAAAATAAAATACATTTCAAGTGCTTCTGTTTCCTTTATGAAAAAATACGAATCTTATTCATCACCTAAACTGGGGAGGGGGAAAAAAAAAAAAGTAAAANTATAACCTAAAATGGGGAGGGGGGAAAAAAAAAAAAAAAAAAAAAAAAAAAAAAAAGGTGACTTTGCAGATTAAATTAAGAAGAACAGGATTTGTCACCCTGATGGTTCACAGGTTCTTTGCATGGCCTCAGGTGAGTTGTGTCTTTGCTCTCACCTGGGAATTGATGGAGGCAGCAAGTCACATCTGCTTCATCTGTGCCTTTCAGATCTATTTAAATCATCTTCTTTTTAGGACAGCAACAAATGCTGAGGGCTCATTTCTTTTAACAGAAGAACAACAATGTAAACATCAATAAAGTGCTCTCCTGTGCTTATATTCAACTGTTCACGGCAAAAGAGATGAGAGTGGAAATAAGAGCACGGCAGGCCCCACACAGGCTGTCAAGTAGGGGACCTTCTGCCCTTCTACTTTTGCTCTGATCCCCAGGCAATTCTGAATCAGAGCCAAGAAGGAAGTGTATCAGAATAGGCCAAATGCACTCTCCCCATTTTCAAGTGTGTGCTGGATCAGTATTTTCAAGTCTAGCCAAACAGAGCCAGTGTTGATTTTCCCAGTCTTTATTGCAAATTCACTCTTTGATAAGCACCTCTGTGCTGTACAAGAGGGATGTTCATTCTGGCTGACAGCTTCTAGGCTTTCACTCTGGCAGAGCATGGGGCATGCAGGAATGAAGGAAATGAAGCAGTACACTGCCTTTTATGTTTGAGGGTTTTTTTTTGTTGAGATCCTGTAGTCTGCTAAAGCTGCCTGGTTTCAGTGCTAAATACTTGAGTTACTAAGAAAAGCCTATTCCCTCCTTCAAAAGAATGAGCCAGAAGAAACCCTACAAATGGTCCCCAGATTGCAACAAGGAAGAGTTTTCACTATATATGAGATAATCTACTTTGCAAAGGTACTTGACATAGTTAATGGGAATCAAGGTGGGACAGAGAAAAGGGCTGAGGTAAAATGAATGTAAGTTACTGGAGCACTACACAGAAGGAAGGGACTTTACTGCCATGCTAGAACACCACAGATCTGATGCAGCCTTTACTGATCATGTCCACTTTCAAAATGCAAAACTGAGGATAGCTTTTTCCACCCTGAATCTCTTGCCTAACAGCTGTCACTTCGTGTCACATGTAGATAAACAGCACAAAGTTCTAAAAGCAATGCAATCAGGAACCTCCCTTGCAGATGTTTTTTTTGTGGTGCTTTCAGAGATGATTTATCCCAAATTAAGCTGTTTAACTGAGTGTGGAAGAGACGGCATGGTTACGTTTTTTTCATATAAACATTATCTGAAGTGCAATCAAGTTTGAAATTCTGCAAAAGAAAATCCCAACCCTCTCATAAAATGTGACAATCCTGATCAATTGTGTAGAAATACGAAAGCATTTATAACGTCATATGTTCCCTTCCTGGGAATACTAGAAGAAAAAGGAAGAATTTAATGCGACCAGGAATTTAGCCACATCTGTTAAAAAATTTAAAAAAAAAAAAAAAAACAAAACACCAAAAAAGAAACACACACAGGAAGAAAATTTGCTCAGTGTCAAAAGCCTTAGTCAGTTAAGCTCTAATTGCACTGCAGTTTAAGATGGAAATTACAGAGCTCATCAAATTTATGTCACTGCAAGGGCTGTCACAGAAGATGTATCAGATAGTAAGCTGAGGATACATTTGTTCTTAGCAAAAGGCCAAGAAAAAAAATGTATCTTCTTCCTACATCCATCAGCTGAGGCGAGAACACATAACTGGTTTAGAAGATAAGGCAGTAACTAATGCAGCCATGTGGAAAGAACTGCCATGAAATCCCTCCCACCACCCACAACATTTTTCCACCCACATTGTTTGTGCTGCTGCACAATCCCCACCTAAACTTCCAGAAACTGAAATTCATCTCTTGGCAATCCTAATGCTTTGTTATTTCAACCCACGATTCTTTGCTTTGATGGTGGCATAATATGTTAACAACAAAGAAATCTCTGCAAACCTAATTCAAGACCTTCAGCTATCCATAGCAGCAGTCGCTCAAAAGGGAATCTATCCTTATTAGAGAGGAGAAGATTTTCGATCAATAACTGTCAGCTGTACATTTTCTTAAACATGCTTGTCAATGGGATTTCTCTCCTTTCCTATATCAGTCAAATGCTTTTCATACTGACAAATGTGAGAGCCATTTAGTCACTCCATGCATCCGTTCAGATCTGTTTCTCCAGTAAGAATGCAACAAGGAGGCCAACACTGACTGTGGTTTTTCTGTTTTCACATATACACACATGTCACAGAAAGTGTATTGAGAATACAAACTCATTTCATGTTCTGTAGGTCACTGAACAGCTGCTGGTAATGATTTTTGCTCGCTAATGACCTAGGTTATATTTGAATCAGTGCCCTAGAGGTGAAAACCCTCTGTATTCCATTACTGATCCCCTGAGTCATAAAACCCCTTGATAATTTTTCTCTATTTGGCTTTTATAGTATTGTTATTTATTATCTTCTAAAAATTACATCAAGTCTAAGGGGAAAAAAATCATAATAAAAAGTAAGAGATGAAAGCATTTGCATTGAATAACCATCAAAATGTAGTCAGTGAAACCAACACTATGTAACAGTCTAAAGGATTGGAGGTGAGAGATTTGCTACCCATTGAAAGGAAATATTCAGTCAGGAGAACAGAACTGTATTACAAAATATATTTATTATTTCTGGCATAGTCAAACATCTGTAGTAAATTAATTACAACGTTGACTTCTAGCCCCATTCTTAAATAATACTTCGATATATATCACTCACATATTTAAGTTAATATAGCCATTTCTACTGGGAAAAAGTATACTTCTTCTAGTAAGATATTATAGATATCTTTTGCCACATTATGACCTTACATGCATTTCATACACAATTCTCCCACTCCAAGTGTGGGATTAGTTAAAAGAAACTCCCAGGCTCTTAGGAGAATTAAGAAACAAAACAAAACAGCCAAATCCCCAGTTCAAGAGGGACATAGAACTGCTTGTGAGAGTCCAGCACAGAGCCACAAAGATGCTTAAGGGAATGCAACGTCTCTCTTATGAGGAGAGACTGAGGGAGATGGGGCTCTGCTGCTTGGAGGTGACTGAGAGGTGACCTCATCGATGTTTAGAAATATGTAAATAGTGAGTGCCAGGAGGATGGAGCCAGGCTCTGCTCAGTGATGCCCAATGACAGGACAAGGCACAGTGGGTGAAAGCTGAGGCATAGGAAGCTTTGTGCAAACATGACAAGGAAATTTTTCAGTGTGAGGGTGACAGAATGCTGGAACAGGCTGTCCAAAGTGGTTGTGGACTCTCCCTCTCTGGATATATTCAAAACCCACCTGGATTTATTCCTGTGGAATGGGTGATCCTGTGGCATGGGTGATCCTGCTCTGGCAGGGCGTTGGACTGGATGATCTTTTGAGGTCCCTTCCAGACCCTAATATCCCATGATTCTGTGAAACCAACCAACCAACCAAAAAAAAAACCAAAATAAAAGCCCCCCAAAATCTAAATCTGTACTGTGAATCTTAAAACCACAGACTTGTGTAACTAATGCAGCAAGGGGTTAAAATGAGAGAGCAGTGCCTTGGTGTCTCAATGTACCAGTGCTTTTCAAATATTAGACTCTTCCTACCTGCTGTGCTTAGCTTTAAAAATCAGCACTGCCACAAGAAGAAAAAAAAAAAAAAAATCTGTCTGCTTTTTCGTCCCTGTACCACATGGCTTTCACTTTCATCAAAACACAGCAAAAGTGTCACAGGGGAATCATTCCCTTGGCTGCCTTAGCATTTCTGATCTTTGACCTCAGCTGGAAATGGATTCCAGGCACACTTCTGCCTGACAAGTGAACCATGTAAAATCTTGATGAGGTCTGTGTTTTGTTTTGTTTGATTAGCAAGTCCTAAAATCAAGGGAAAGCTTTCCCCAACAACAACAACAACAAAGCCCACTTCCTTTATCCGTGCTTTCCCCCTGCAAATTTACTGACCTAGAATGGAAAATGCTGTTTCCTACAGAGGTAAAAAAGCATATTAGTGCTTTCAAGTGTCATTTTAGCGAGACACAAAGGGCAACAGCTACGCATGCAGACCTTGTGGCAAAAGAGGAAGCCGTGGAGCCATGACGTCATAAATCTCAGCAACTCCTGCAATGCACTGAACACAGACATGCAGCATAATGAATCTGCTCCCCGGAGGAAAAACCTTGGGAGCAGGAGGAAAGAAAAGATTATTTCTAGCTAAGGGAACCCTTTGTCTTACAGCATTAAAAATCCTTGAATTGGCTTCTCACAATAGCAGCCTTGTGCCGTGCTCTACTTTTAACTCATGGAGTGCTGTAAAACATAACAACTACAGAGCAAAGTGCCACCTTCTGAACTTGCCTATTTGTTTTTTACTCGATGTCCATTCAGCTGTTATTAGAATCTCACACCTATCAAAGCTCTTGTTTTTATCAATTACCAAACTAAACATTTTCATAAGTAGCACAGAGCTAAAGAAATTGGAGCAACAAGCTTTGTTTATCAGCCTAACAGGTTTAAAACGTAATACCTAAAATTTAACCAAAGGTCCCTTCCCATTTGAACATTTTATCTAGTGAAACACACATCACCCTTTTCCTCTGATGCCAAAGAAATTTCATTCTACATCCATTAATAATCCCAGATGTCAGCCATAGACAACTTTTTCATCAATCATCGCATTAAAGCACTGACCAAAAAGATATACCTATAAAAGAAGAGAATGCACTTCCCACTACCTTAATGTCTTTAATGTGTTTAGAAGATTTTAAGCCATTTTGCTGTAGGCTACTCTTAGTAAAGTGAAGAAACAACTTGTGTATACATCTCAGCTGCAAAGAATTTGATTTTGTATAGGAAAATTTTTAAAAGTCTTGCAACCTAGATACTCCCAAGCAGCATGCTACTTTTTGTTGCATACATAGCTGTTTGCTAGGGCTGGTTTTGATTGGCTTTAACCCATGGAATAGCCACAACTGCCTATTTTTTGCTCCAAGTGCCTGGGTGTCGTGAAATAGCTCTGTTAAATGGTATAACAGGAGTCAAACCTAAGATGAGCTATCTGAGGTACCTCCAAAAGCATTGATTTAAGTGCCAGGAACAAGACAGACCCATCAGAGCAGTATTAGCCTGACTAATAAGCAGGGCGAATTAGTCTACACAGGAGCTTGTACTAAGGAATTTCGGTGAAAATAGGCTGTATCTAATTCCCTGAGAGTTCTTCTGGTTAAGGACACATGCACAAAGTATTACTATGAATTTGCTGGTCCAGAGTAACCATCCACACCTTTAACCTTTAGTCTTGTTCACATTTGTTTCATTTCACAACCATACCTGCTAGAATAGACTTCCTGACTGGCCAAAGTCATGCCAAAGGCAGTACAAGGAAGATGTGGAACACCTGACATTACGACATTGCTGGTGAACAGAAAAAAGGTGCTACTACCACACTACAGTTGTTCTGTACATTACTGACTTCTGCCTAGTGCAGCCTTTCAAAAATAGAAGTACAAGACAGCGGAGGTGACAATTGAAGTAATTTTGGTGGGAAAGAAGAAAATTATTTGCTACCCCTGCTGTATCAAAAATCCCACACTGTGTTGGCCCACGTCGTTGGGCAGCTCTTATAAATCCAATATCCTCAGAGGAGCAGCTGGAGGCACACATTATGTAACTGCTACACACTAACGATGAGTCTGCAGGACCTGAGCTAGACAGTGTGTGCCTGCAGCCCAGAAGGGCAACGGCATCCTGGTCCACATCAAAAGCAGCGTTGCCAACAGATGGAGAGAGGTGGTTCTGCCACTTTGCTCTGAGGAGACCTCACCTGGAATACTGCAGCCACTCAGTATAGGAAGGACATGAACCTGATGGAGCAGGTCCATGAAAATGATCAGGGGGTTGCAACACCTCTGCTATGAAGGCAGGCTGAGGGACCTGGGCTTATTCAGCCTGGAGAAGAGGAGGCTGTGGGGAGACCTAATTGAAGCCTGCCAGTACCTGAAGGGGACCTACATGAAGAATGGAGACAGACTGTTTAAAAAGGCCTGCAGTGATAGGACAAGAGGCACTGACTTCAAACTAGAGAAGAGCAGATTTAGATTGGATGTTAGGAACAAGTTCTTTACCATGAGGCTAGTGCAACACAGGAATAGGTTGCCCAGGGAGGAGGTTGAGGGCCTACCCCTGGAGATATTCAAGGTGAGGCTCAACAAGGCTCTGAGCAATCTGATCTGGTTGAGGCTGTCCTTGCTGACTGCGGGGTGGGGGTTGGACTAGATGAACTTTGGAGGTACCTTCCAGCCTGGACCACTCTATAACTTGCCATAGACACTGCCTCTTGGAGAGCAGCAAGTTTTCTGTGTGGAGATCCAGCCTCTGATCCCATTTCTACAGGTATGATTGTTACCAAGTATACAAACCACTGTTCACAACAGCAATATGTTTTAAAACTGCTCCAACTTTATTTACTACTTCCTTCAAATAAAAAAAAAAACAACCCTGCAAATACTGTATAGCCTTCCAAAGACTCGCCTGCCAGGAAATATTTCAGAACTTGCAAAGCTGCCATGCTTATAAGGAAATGTGGCAATGGTTATTTCAGGGAGGAAGTGGACACTCATATAGTATACCCATCCTATCTATCACTAAACAACACTGTGTGTAGGGATCCCTAGTCTTGTTTAAAAATCACTAGCTACCACAGCAATTAGGAGTCTGAAATGCTAATAAGTAGTTGCCATGCATTCTAATTTCCTACCATATGCAGTAGATAATGTACGTTGCCTACTGACATCTGATACCATGGAGGTGCTCATTTACTGGCATCTACAGAAACCACCAGACACTAAATATATTACATTTTAAAATGTCCTTACTCAAACCTTATTGTCTCATCCTTCACAGGATAAGCATCTGAAATCTCTTAATAACTTGAACTTTAGCCATGTCTTAATAAGATACAATCTTGATCCTTTTAGCAAGCGAGGCAGGATTTTAAATGCTTCTAAAAATACAGATACTACAATGCGTTGTGGCCAAGCACTTTCTTGGCACGTGGTTCAAAAAACAACACTAATGAAGTATGGCCATCCTTAGTGGTACAGGATGTTTAAGCATCTAATTAATATTAACAGGCAAAGACTGATCAAGTGTTATAAAGAAAGTGCTATAAGCTGGTCTAAGGAAGATGAGCCATGCAACACTTGCTTGAAAACAAATCTATAATTCCAGAAATATGAGCTCGTGAAATTTTTTCTTTCCATAGGACACACATGGGACATATTTAGTTGAACTCATTGGACAAGGAATTTTACGGATTTAAATAAAGGTGACACTTGGAGCTTCTTTACATCAGATGGGCACGTTTCCCTTAAGTTGTATATGAATCAAGGAAAGGAAAATCGCTTACGGGATTAACATACCAGACCCAGCTCTATAAATAGCAACTATTGCTAGGCTTGAAATTAAAAAGGCCTGGGAAAAATGAAGGCTAAGCTGTCAGTCTCCAATATCTTGTCTGTAAAGCTCAGATAGCAAAACTGACAGGATCTTTGCCAGAAAGTAATCTGAAGGCAAGTACTCATTTTCAGGGAGCTTCAAAGTGAGTTTTTGCCTGGAAAGCACTTCTTGGTGAAGTTTTTCATGGAACGGATTTTTCCTTCTCTGGCCCACTCTGCTTCCACTTTAGGTCCTGAATCCGGTATGTTATTTAGCCTCTCTGTCACATTCTCTCTCTATGTGTGTGTTCATATTTAGTCTCACACAAAAGGGATTTTTGAGAAGATCTGTCAGTTAGTAAGAAAACACCATTAGCAGCTAAACCAGGTACCCTTGTCTTTGTTTGGGACAATCGTGTTTCTCTAGGGCCTTTTATTCTTTAAAGAGAATCGGGAGATGTTTGCTCATCTCTTGCTGATTTTCTCTTTCAGACAACTGAGGGCTTTAAAGGATCTTGGAAGGTGAAGTTCTGGCCAAAAAAGGGCCTCCTTTCTGAAGTGGAATACTCCTACATTTGAATTTCAGAGAAGTCTGGCTGCCCAGAGAGGTTGTGGAGTCTTATTTATTGTCTGAAGACTTGCAAAACCCACCTGGCTCATTACTGTTTGGTCTGCCATAGGTGACGCTGCTTTGGCAGAGGAGTTGGACTCAGTAGTCTCTGGAGGTCCCTTCCAACCCATAACATTCTGTGACTGTGAATATTCATTACAGACTGGCTCTAGGAAAGCAGAGAAATAAACAAGGATTGGTTAAGTGCTATTTACCAAAATGATCTTTCTGGACATTTGGCAGTAGGGAGGAACTCCACCTGGCACCAAATATGAGTTTACAGTAATTGGAGTTGATTCTCAAATGACTTCCAGTATCCAGACAAAGATGACATTCTCATCTTCCTCAGCTGCAGCTATGGGAAGGAGGACAATCTGTTCTCATGTATGGAAAAGTGCATTTCTTTACAGATTTCTGAGGATTTCAGAGCCATTCTCCAAGGCCAGCAACAAGCAGGTGAGGAGAGTGAATAAGCTGTGTGTTACCAAATGCTGAATGACTTCCCTTTATCCTTTCCCTTATGACACTATTTGCTCACTGACTTTTCCCTATCCTACCTGATCTCTGTCTAAATAAAAGCTAAACTTGACCAGCTGGAATTAATAAGCACTTGAAGAATTCATGCAAAACTATTACAAGTGTGGAAACATAAACTAATGTTATCTTCTATATTGAAGAGATAAATAATTCAGTTATGGCATCTCGTAGGAAGGAAAAAATAGAAAAAATTAAAAACAAAGGACAAGAAAAAAATGAGAGGATGGTTGGTGCTTTAATATGACGAGACATTCTGAAGAGTGTTGTGCTACTGGAAATTAAGGAGCTAATGCAATCACACACATACAGAAAAGAATCCTATTTTTTCTTTATTTCTTTTCTTTTTTTTTTTTAACCAGAGATAAGTAGCAGCATTCCCTTAACTTCTGCTCTGAGAAATCTATACTCACAGCTGCTAAATAAGCAATACTGATATTTCAGGTGTCTACAGAGATCTTGTGATATAGCAAGTTGTAAAACACACTACAAGAATGCAGGAAATATTAATCCTTATGTTTCAGGATAAGTACTTCCAGGGCTTGAGAGGGTCAAGGTGACATTTCCTGCATAGTACACAATTTCTCCCCCAGTTACTACAAAGACTTTCACCTCAAGGAGTCCTTGTGAAGACAGAAGACAGACAAAGGAGTGACAAAATACTCTCTTGAAATACAGCACTTCAGTTTTTCTATTTTAAAATTAGAAGCATCAGACTTCTCAGAAATTTAGTTACATCTTCTTTTTGATGTTAAGTGAAAAGGAAAGCTGCTGTTGCTGCTATTATTATTGTTGTTATTATTAACTATTACAAATCTATTGTGGTAAGACTAATTATGTTTTTTAAATATTTTAAATATTACCCAAAAAAAATTTTTGGTAACCACAGAATTTATTTTGGTAAGACTCTGGATCAGTCCTGTGTGATTCAGAACAAATTAGTTTAAAAAAAAATAAGTATTTTCAAAATAAAGCAATAAAATGTAGCTGTAACAGGATTAAGTTGACAGAAATTTCATGTCTGAGATATATTTCTAGCAGAAAAGAAAACCTGAAGAAAAGGAAAGTGTGGGAGATGGGCTTGAAGGAATACAAATTTACAAAATGTTGCTTATTTTTGGCAGGAGAAAGATGAAAATAAAATCCCACCCTAGGGGAAAAAGGAAATTAACCCACACAAAGACCAAGCAAAACAACTCAAAGCAAAACCAAGCGAACTATGGAGTCGAAAAGGTGCAAAGCTCCACATTATCAATTTAAGAAAGATGTTGAGGTGCTTGAATGTGTCCAGAGAAAGGCAGCAAGGCTGGTGAGGGAGGTGGAGCACAGCCTGTGAGGAGAGGCTGAGGGAGCTGGGGTTGTTTAGCCTGGAGAAGAGAAGGCTCAGGGGAGACCTTATTGTGCTCTACAACTATCTGAAGGAAGGTTGCAGCCAGGCAGGGGTTGGTCTCTTCTCCCAGGCACCCAGTGACAGAACAAGAGGACACAGCCTCAAACTGTGCCAGGGCAGGTTTAGGTTGGAAGAAGTTCCTCACAGTAAGAGTAATTGGCTTTGGCAGGGGCTGCCCAGGGAGGTGGTGGAGTCACCGTTCCTGGAGGCTGGTTGAGGCACTTAGTGCCATTGTTTAGCTAATTAGAAGGTGTCGGGCGATAGGTTGGCCTTGGTAATCTTGAAGGTCGTTTCCAACCTGGTTAATTCTGTCATTATCATTTTTGTGAGATACAAGCAAAAAAGGAAATATTCAAGAGACAAGGACAGGATGATTGAGTTCTTTATGTTTTGCCTTGAAGTGCTGTGTGTTCTTCATTGAAACGCCATGGGCCTTTGCTTGTGAAAACCTGTGACTAACAGCAACTGTCAGACGAGGTGAGCCTGGGAGGCTTCAGTCATTAGCATTTCTAGCTGGCTTAGGAAGCTCAACTACAACATCCTGTTCAGAAATGCACAAGTCTTATCTGCATTCTGATGTAACGAGCAAACATGGTGTTTGGAATAAAAATGCAGAGACGGGTGAGGCTGCCTCCGAGCTTGTGTTTTCTGAAGAGCAGGGACGGGTTACAAAAGGCTGGCAGCCTATGCAAGGCACGGCAGCTTTCAATAAGAAGGATTCCCTTACAAATTTGTCACAGCAGCGTCTCCTTGCTGAATCAGATGCAATCGTTATGGTTCATGTCCTATGCTCTTGTATTTGTTAGTGTTTAACTTTTTCAGATTTTTCAATGGCAACATTAGATGCAGTTGAATTTGATCGGCGCCCTCGGAAGAGTCAGTCATCCATATTAGCTGGTCGTGCTACCAGATTTTTTCAGGATCATCACAGCCTATGCTCTGAGCCACATTTTCCCAACATTATTCTCCCTCAACAATTTTTCTGAGAAATATCTTGTTGACTTCAATGGATAAGTGACTTTTATCCTTACTGGCAGCAGAGTTGATTGCAATTTTTATTACAGGCACAAATCATTCCCCAGCTTCTATCCCCTATCATTACCCATCAACTAAATATCTTTTCCTGAGAGCACTTTCTACTGCTGGAAATACTAGTCAAATCTTACCTTAGAAGAAGTGCTTGGGAGCACCTCTCTTATGCTACAGGACAGGTCAGATAGACAGCAATAAAAAGCTGGTGAAAAATAAGCAGTTCCCCTAATTAGAATCATAAGATCATAGAATGGGCTGGGCCGAAAGGAACTTCCAAAGGACATCCAGCCCAATCCCCACCGCAGTCAGCAGAGACATCCTCAACTAGATCAGGTTGCCCAGAGCTCTCTTGAGCCTCATCTTGAATATCTCCAGGGACGAGGCCTCCCTGTGCAACCTGTTTCAGTGCTCCACCACCCTCATAGTAAAGAACCTGTTCGTAACATCCAATCTAAATATTTTCTTCTCTAGTTTGAAGTCTTTTGGAAACAAAGCTCCTCCCAGTCTTGTTCTAGATGTCCTATCAATCTTGCAGATAAAGCAGCAAATAAGGTGCAGGATTGATTGTATTAGGGTACTTTTCTAAATCTTTTCCAGGAAAGAGAGAAATGTTGGGACATTTAGCCTACTGCATGTTCTTTCTATAATATGGTGCCAAGTTTTTCTGTCATTAAAAAAAAAAATTTGTGGGTATATATACATATACACACACACACATTAATTAAAGGAGGATTCAGCAGCTTCCACTGGAACTCACTCACTTTATCAACCTGCATTGATTTATTTTTTTTTTTAATGTGACACTTTGAGCTTCATGAATTTGTATTTCTGATGTAAATGGATGACAAAATGTGTTAGCAACAAAGCAGGAGTGGTACCACCAGATTTGGACAGAAAGAAAATAAGTTCTATGGCTGAAGCAAAAGAACACAGATAGTTAAGTTTCCTACTGAAGTAGATGCTCCTACACCGCTCCAGCAATACAGATAACCTTGCTGCATGGCTACAGCTCAATTACATTAAGATTTCCTTTCCCTCTTCCCATCAAAGGCAAGTGGAAGAAAATTTATAGCTAGATGTCAATTAAAGTACAAAGAATAACAGTGAAAGTGAAATAATAACAAGAAATAATCAAGACTCTTATATTTCTCCCCAACAGTCAAGACGTTAGAAACACACAATCATATTTATATCCCCACATCTTAATTGTCTGCTCAAGCACTTACA
>VWZI01004069.1:243029-268745 GCA_013396835.1 Psilopogon haemacephalus | reverse complement strand
AAAAAAAAAAGTAGTAAGTTGATTCTGGCTTAAGATGTACCCCCTGGCAAATAAAAGTGTAAGTAAAAAAACCAAAACAAAACAATAAAAAAGGGCACATCCTGATTTAAACAACTCACTCAGGAACCTAAACCTGACTTCAAACCATAATTTTGCAAACAAAAATATTTTTTAGTGGGCAAGGATCACTCGTTCATAAGATATATGGGGTGAAAACAACATCTTCCTTTTCTGTTTTTTAATCCATTCCTGTTAGCATCTATAGTTTAAAATAAATGGATCCACTGAATGCCAAAGGCTTTAGCCAGTTGGATGACAAAAGTTCATGGGTGGCTAGTCTGCAGTAAAGGAGTTTGCCTGTGCATGCCTTCCAAGATTCAAGTCTTTGTGAACCGTTTGCTCTTCTACACCCCTCCAGCCACACAACTGAAGAGTAGAGGACAGAGAAAAGCAGAACTGCAGGAAGGAGCCTGAGAGAAGCTGCAATTAAAATAGGCCTGGCCAAATGCCAGCCCTGAATACCTCTAGATACAATGGGTCCTAAACCTAAATTAGGCCAACTGCCAGGCCTGGGGATGCATGCACAACCATAATCTCCCAAGGACAGACAGAGAGAGACAGCAAAGTGCAATTAAGTGTTCTCAGTTCAGCAGTCAGAGCAATCCTCAGACTTCACAATACTTGCCAAACGTTTTCCACATTCACCACAAATAACAGGAAAACCCAGATTTTTTCAGTTCCTATCACTTTGGAGAAAAAGAAAATCTAAGATCTGGGGAAAGAATTACTAAAACGCATGTATGGACAGAGCTAAAGAATATTTCAAAGCTATTTTTTGACAGGGACACACGCCTACACGTGAATGACACTATTCACCTTTTCAGTAATAAAGGCAGTTGCAAAAATTTTGGCAGAGGCAACAAATTAGATTAAAAAACCACACAGCAACATACTTTGGCTGCAATTTATGTTTGTTGCATTCTCAGCTTGTACAAGACAGACTTCCAATAATCCCCTCTTTGACACTCCCACCAAGATCCAACTTACTCTCCTCATTAAGCTCAGTTATTCACCATCTGCCTGTGAAAAAAAAAAAAAAATTAGTCTGAATATTATATATTCCTTATAGTGCAGAAGCAATGGTGAAATACATTACAGGAAAAGCAAGAAGGAGTTTGGGTGCCTCTCAGTCCCAATGAGAAAGAGCTGGAATCTGTGCTAAGTCTGCTGAAGTCCAAGTCCTGCCATGGCCTTATACCAGGAGCCAACTTCAAGGACTGCCAGTGAGGGAGAAAGCCTTAAATCACAGCCAGCAACACTTAGGGTCAAGAGTCAAACAAAAAGAGTTTTACTTATGAATAATGCCACTGCAAAGAAAACAAACCCTGAAAGCATGAACACATGCAAAAATCAGAAGCAGTCCAGGCAGAAAGGTCTGTGAGGCTGAGGTCAACCTTCCCAGGCTACTACAACACAGAGCTCTTGCTCTCTTTCACATTAAGCAGAGCCAAGCTGCAGTCTCAAGTTCTGAATGTCAGGAACTTAGCATCTTTCCTCCTATATCCCATTCCTCTTTCCTCAGCATATGGTAGACTGGGATGGGTTGAAAGCAATGATCATTACTTACCTGGATATCTGCAGGAGCCTGCTGTCCAGAAATTGCCTTGTGAAATGGTGTGCAGCTGACTGCAGGGACATGCAAATTCAGGGTTGCAGGTGCCAGGGCAGGGGACAGTCCCAGGGGTGCTCATGAGATGGCTGCTGCAGCTCAAGAAGGGACAAAGAGAACAGCAGGTAGGGCAGCAGTACCTTCAGCCTAGGCTTGAAAGAGAAAGGAGCAGGAAATAGACACCCACTTGTGCCTGCCAGCTGTTCAAGTATGTGCCAGCACAGCTGGATGAGGGCAGCTGGGATCAGGCATACAAGTCAGAGTATAAGCCCTGACTCCAGGAGATGCAGGGTACTGTTCCTGTAGGTAAAACTAGGGATGGTTTCAATAAAGTTCATTCCCCTACAAACTCTAAAGATAGGGATACAAATACTTCAAATAATCCACAGCTCCTAGGTGTTAGGCTGAAAAATCTGTCCCGAATAGCCAAGCTTTGCAAGAATGAAACAAGCTTTGCCTTGGCACTTGTTTCAATGCCAATAACTGTCTTTCTGCTTTCTTCTGTACACAGTGTTTACATGGAGACCTCATAAATAAACCTGAGGATATTGAATTTCACTACTGAGTAGCTGATAAAATTAATCCATATGCAGAATTACTCAGTTACTGATCACTAATGTTTCTAGGAAGCCAGAGATACTGTAAGAAAGAAATACTAAAAGGTTTCTGTGTACCTTTTATCTCATCCTGCCAAAGAGATAATCATGAGGTATTTTAATCTTTTATGATTGACAGACGTGAAGAAAGTCACCCAAAGAAGCCTATAAATAATTTAAATAACACATGCAGTGGTTGCCAGTACCCCGCCAGATTCACCCTGGCTGTAATCTGCTTGACCTTAGAATTCCACCCTCAAAGCAGATAAACCAAATGACTAATAGAGAAAAAAGAAAGAATGAAAAATACATGTCTCTAGCAACAGTTATCGTATGTTTCTAGCAACAGTTATAGTATGTCTGGATATAGATTTAAAATCTAAGCTGTGTTTTCAGAAATATCTCCAGGAAATGATGTGTTGAACTGCTCTGGGATCTCTGCATCAAAAACACTCTCTGTAATCTAAATCATTGTTTGCTACCACAACTTGCATACCACTATTTTGAACACAGGCAATACAAAGAATGTGCAAAAGAAGTTATAGGAGTATTTTAAAACAGGGCCCCAAGCCAGAGAATGTTAAGGTATATAAGCTGCCATTCTGACTCTGGAGGTTTTAATATGATGAATGCTTGAACTCCTGTTAGCCTTGTTGCAAGAGTTATGATGCAGTAACTATTCATCTGAACGTGAACAGTACATTGCAAACCTGAGTAAACTGGATACTACCCTCCACTGAAGATGAAGCTGGGTTTTGGGGTTTTTTTTGTCTGTTTCTGGCTGTCCTAGTTTAAGACAGCCCACTCTCACAAGGAAGCCCCACACACATAGACAAGAGGTAAAGTAACACAAAAAGGCCTGGGCTGAGATAAGGAGTTTAATGGAAATAATGCAACGTACAGTTGCCTTAGCTGTTTCATAGGAAAGCATGACACAAGCAGCAGCAGAAGCAAGCCAGCTGTAAAATGACCCTCCCCAAGCTCAGAGCTAGCCCTGCAGAAAAATGACCAATACCCTGGAAACAGAAGCAGCAACCAGAAACAGGAAGCCTCTGATGTTACACTCTGAACTTCAAGCCCCATGATACTTTGCCCCAGCCAGCACTTTGATTTTAAAGCTGGCATTGGCATGGTATTGGATATTCACCAGCAGAATCAAAAGAGCTAAATCCACGACAAGTGCAAAAAAACCCATTTGAGTTAAAATCTTTCTTTTCAACACCACAAAGGTGTTAAAAGATCTTGGTTTACCTGCTCATTTAGAAGGCCACATCAAAATGGCTTTTTCTTGTTTGTTTATATCTTTAGGGAGGCAAGAAGGTCTTTTTTTTTTTTTTGTAAATATTTTTGAGAACAAATTCATCTGGAAGCTGAATTTCATTACTTAGGGAAAACATGGTTTGCTGCAACAGCCAAAGGAAAGTATATTTAAAACAAACCTCTGCTAGGAAAGAGAAAAATTGTCATGGGTTGAGTTGAATCTGCTGAATCCTCCTGAAATTATTACCAAAGCATCTTCACAAGACACAAGTAATTCCAGTCAGAATTAGAGGGGCCTTGCCTCCAACCAGATGGAGGAGAGCTACAGCTGGGTTTGTTGGACTGTGTGGATCCTATAGTTTGGCATGAACCCACAAGAGTATAAAGCTTTAGCAGGTACAAGCACAGTGCACTCTGATGCCAAACTACAAGGGGTGGAACCTTTCTGTGTCTATGGTGTGACAGAGGGGTCCCAGCAACAGGATGTATTGGAAGCAGAGCACTGGGATGCAAGCTACAGTTTGTCTTCACTTACAGGGGTGGAAAGATTCACTGGCATCGACTGCTGCAGGGATGGACACACATTTGGAGTGATCATGCATTGATCCAGACTGCTAGAACAGGGTGGAGCTCCAGAGCATCTGCAGCAAGAAATCTTCTGTGTAGAGGAAAGCAATCTCATTTTGAGTGAGAATGGACAGTGACTGATGTGTGATGTCTGTAATTTGATGTTGATTGCTGTTGGGCATGATGTAGATGGTACAGAATAAGGGCTTGAGAATGTCATGGATTGAGTTGAATCTGCTGCTCACATCCAATACTAAGCTGCCATCATGGCAGCTTCAAAATCAAAGTGCTGGCTGGACCTAAGTGTCATTAGATTGTAATGTGAAAGGCTGCCTGTTCTGGTTGCTGCTTCCAGTTTCTGTATTTGGGGGTGTTGATCTTTTCCACTGGGCAGGCTGAGAATCTGGGGATGTACAATGGTCACTGCCTTTTGCTGCTGCTTCTTCATTTTGCTGCGTTTTTCTGAAAGCAGGCAAAGGTAATTGTGTATTTTGTCTTTATCTCAACCCAGGAGGCTTTTTTGTCTTAGTTTACCTCCTGTTTGTGTGGAGAGAGAGGGGCTTGCGAGAGCAGGCTGTGTTAACCCAGGACAAGTATACTCTCTTGCCTATCAAAGCCTAAGTGCAAAGCATAAATGCCATTAAATGTTTCAAAACCTTTGTCAGAGGTAAAAATGTTCTCCCTGGGGAGGGAAACACAAAACAAATAAACAAACAAAAAACAAACAACAAACCAGTAAACAAAACAAAAAAAACCCAAACCTATACCTTTTAAAATTCCTTCTATGAGATTTTACCTTTTATGTCTTTCAAAGCTCCTTTCTAATCCACAGCTAAAAAGGCATTTCCAACAAGAGAACTCAAGGACTAAATGTTTTGTAGTCTGATCGACATTTGGAATAATTTAATTAACAACCAAATTGCTCTGTCAACCTCACTATAAAGAAGTTTCTCCTCATGTTGAGGTGAAATCTTCTGTGTTCCAGTTTGTAATCACTACTCTTTGTCTCAGTGCTGCACACTACCAAAAAGAGCTTGGCCTCATCCACTTGACACCCACCCCTCAGATACTTGTACACATTCATAAGATCTCCCCTAAATCTTCACTTCCCCAGACTAAGCAGCCCCAGGTTTCTCAGTCTCTCTTCACAGGGGTGATGCTCAAGTCCCCCACTCATCCTCGTGGCTCATTTTTTTCCCCGCAGAAAAATATTGCAACTCTTAAAGTGCTCCACTGCTGTGGGTCTTATGAAGTTAGCCAGATTTGAGTGTCATTTGTGACTTTGAATTAGTCATGTGATACAAATTAATGTGGCAGTCATCAGCCATGGTATGTATGAAAGGAGCTGGCTTTCAGAAAGTTCCACAGAATACAGTTGCCTCTAAACTAATTGCTGCTAATGGTAATGCTTCCTAAGGCTGTTTAGGTAGAGCAGCATTCTTCCCACTGTGATAAATCCTCACCACTCTATGACTGTCCTCAGAAATCAGCTTTGCTGATCTTGCAGCTCAGTGAGATCTTACCTAAGTCTTGATTGCTGTGTTATTATTTACTCCCTTAATATGTCTTCACTCTGCTCTATCGTCACTCAAGCTCTTCACTTGTATCTGCTCTTGGAATTCAAAAAAGGATTATGAGTGACATTGACTTTCTAAAAGCGCAGCAACACAGCTAAACATGCCCTGATTTGTGCTTGTGGTAAAAGCCTGCAATTATGTACAAAACACTGCAAAAAGCTGAATCCAGCACGGATATAAATCACCAAAGACTGTAATGTGCATTTTAACCCAGCAAACTCTACAGAATTTGCTCCTTAAGAAACAAACACTAGATGAAACAAGAGTGGTTTTACAGAATACATAGAACCTGCTTTACAAGCATAAAGAACATGTACTTTTATCTGCATGTGAAAGTAATTAAAATTCAAAGCATTAACATGAATAGTAAGAATAGTAAGAACTTTAATGGGTCCCTGTGGAGCATAGGCTAAGCTGGCTTGTTTGGCTAAACTCTCTCATAAATGTAACTGCAGTGGAATTGTGCACACAAAAACAATAAAGCAGAGTAACTGCCTGGGAAGGGAAAAAAAAAAGGGGGGGGGAAGGGTAAGCAAATAAAGGTGAACAAAGCAGAAAGGTATGGATAAATGCAAGTCCGCTGTAACAAATATAAATGAAATTTAAAGAAAAATGCATCAGCGTGTAGTGAAGATGACAGCTGAACAAGTATTCTTGTCTCACAGCTGCTACCTTTATCTCCTGCTGTGTGCCTGTTTCATGTCACAAAACCAAGACAAAAGCAGTCAAAGTAACTTCTGGGAAAAAAATGCCAGACACATACCACAACGTCACACTGAAACATCAGCAGATACACACTGCTTTTTCCAGATGACAGCTAAAGAGACACTCAAAAGAAGTTTTCCTGCAGTCTACCTATCCTGTTGCCAACTGGTTTGCGTCAAAGCAAGCAGTTTTCCCTCAGAGGAATATCTTTTGACAACTTTTTAAGTCTTTCAAGCACCAGTTTTCCAAATATGCTCCAAAGACACGAAAGAAGTCAGTCACTCCAATCCCTGCTTTAACTGAAGGATTTGATTAACCATCCAGAACGTATTACCACGGGACACAGGACAAGCTTACATCTCTCTATCTCCACTACATGGTTTTTCAAACTGCTTGTGAAACAGCTCCCCAAGGGATGTGTTACACCACAAAGTTTATGGAAACCAATGATAGTTCTCTCTAAAATGTTACGTTTTAACCTAAACATAAGCCCCTGAATCATAAACAACCTGGACATGGTCAATGTAGGGCAAGAAACTTGGAGAAGTTACTGAGAAAGTTGTCCCAGCATAAGCCTTTCCTGTTTCTTTTCCAAGGCCTGAGAATACCCTTCGTTAATCAGGCTAGATTCACAGTTGGCTTTCAGGGCACCTATTTTCAACACTTCACAGCCTGGTACAGTACACAGCATTTAATTGGGACCTAGACTTCCATTATGATGCGTGGAAAGATTTAATAACTAAAAGAAGATCTAAAAACAAACAAACGAAAAAAAAAAAAAACAGTCTTGGCAGAAGAAATAGGGACCAAACTAAGGGGTTGTGTCTGCATGGAAAGCACAATCTTGAGCCAGCTCCTGGAATTTGGTGTCTGCAACAGGCACTGCTCATAAAACAAAACCAGAGACCAAGCGATGATATTTCTGTTTCATCTTATAGTTAAATGACTGCAATGCTCATCTGCTACACAGAGGAGTTGCAGCCAGGTTCACTTGAGACATTTTGAATCCTTTTGTCCAGTGACACTGTGAGCTGCTTTAATCACTTTTTGAAAAGCTGAGCTGTGAGTCTTTGCTTTGGTTAACATTTACACACAAAACATTCAGTAGAGCGTGGACAGAAAGGAGAAACAGCAGTGGGTTGTGTTTGTTTAATATTCGTTATTTTAACCTGTTGCTAGTCAAGATCCTCAAATAATTCTGACATGTAGTAAATGGGTCTGCACAGACACAAAGCCACGGGAACATCATCTGCACCAACAAAACAAAATCCAACAATATTAACTGCAGGGTGAAGTGGATTGATGCAGCACTGAAAATCTTCTAAACAGAAACAGCATGCTCAGGTACATTAGTTTATGCTCCTCTCTATAAACAGTTTTTTGCAATATTTACTCTCATCAGAATCAGCCTAACTCACACTTTTGAATCACGGCAGGTTCCTGCAGTGTAAGAGCCTTAAGAGTAGTAGAACAAATGGCTTTCTGATTCAAGAGATTAGCCTCTAGCACACACAACCATTATTCTAGCTATGATACAATTCACATCTGGTTAAAAGAGATGTGCTGTGCAATAAAGGGTCTGCCCATCATGCAGATCTGATGCATTAAGTCTTTCTTTTTCACTGTTCCTATACGTTCTCTGTGCTCCAAGTTTCAATGGTGAACACAAACAGAGGTCTCACAGACCTTATTTTATAGCTTAGAGGTCAAATCTACTGTATGAAACATAGGGCTGGGGAGGGGGAGGAGAACATTCTTTTTAAAATCTAACCCATGGTGAAAATTATTATTTCTTATGTATCCTATACAAGATGGATAGTCAGTGTTTACAGTAGGGCCATTACTCAACGTAGATATTCCAGTGGAGTGTTTGCCTCCAGTCTCACTGCTGGCAAAATAAAGTAACAGCAGGAATGGCAAGTTGACATTGCTACTTAACATTGGCAAGTTGTCATACAGATAATTATATAAAGTGGCAGTAGTGAGTGTCTCATAGTGGTAGAAAGAGAGAAAAGCCACTTCTTTTTGGTTTGCTGTGTAGGCTTCAAGCACCTATGTACCCAGTAAGGACACTTCAAGATAAGAACGAATATAAAAACATATATGAACACCAGGAATTCTGTTTTACCATAGAATGATTTGGGTTGGAAGTGATCTCCAAAGGTCATCCAGTCCAACCCCACCCTGCAGTCAGCAGGGGCATCCTCCAGTGGATCAAGGTTGCCCAGAGCCCTGTTGAGCTTCACCTTGAATATCTCCAGGGAGGATGCCTCAACTACCTCCCTGGACAACATGGTTTATGTCCTAAACACTACATATACTCATTATCTGACCATGAATAAGCTCAAGCAAAGGCCTATATATATATATATATATATATATACGGGGCTGACCAGCAGTGGACCACAGGATGTCAGGTGTTGGAAGGAACCCAAATAGGTCATCAAGTCCAACCTCCCTGCCACAGCAGGACCATACAAGTCTAGCTCAGGTCACAGAGGAATTCATCCAGACAGGCCTTGAAAGTATTCAGAGAATACCCACAACTTCTCTGGGTAGCCTATTCTGGTGTACTGTGACACTTACAGTAAACAAGTTCCCCCTTGCGTCGAGGTGGAACCTCCTGTGCTGAATTTTAAAGAGGCTAAATTGGTTTAGATACAGAAAATATTTAATTCTCTAGTTTTCCTCACATTAACAACTGACACTTAGAAATTTCAGGTTAAGTCATATGTGTGCAAAAAAAATCAAGGCAAAACACTGGAGAGAATAAATCTACATGAAGACCCCTGTACAATCTCAAGAAAGGGTAGAAAGGATCCCATACTGTGAACTGAATGAGCAGTAACTTGCCCGAGGGATTACACTTCACCTGGTTATGTTAATGGAAAAAAGTTGTCATTTTAAAGTGAGCAAGACTGTTACTCTATCTTCCATAAATCAAACAAGTTAATGCTAAATTCTAGATAGTCTGGAATAGTTAGATGAGCTCACAAGAACATAAAAATATAATTTAAAAAATATAGTAAAAATAAATTATATATGAAACTCAAAGAATTAACCCCCACCATGATAGCCCAGTCCTCCATTGTCTCAAACCAGTGTGTGCTGGTTTGAGGCTACTTGGAATATTTTAATGAGAAAAATTAGATTATAGGCTGTGAAAAGTAAACAATGGTGATAGCTACTTCACTCAGGTTTGCTGAGATGTGTAAGAACAAGGACACATAGATAAATGTGCTGGTTCAAACTAACTAGAGAATTGGATGAGAAATTAGGCTATAGGCTGAGAGAGAGGAAAACACTGATGGTGCTACTTCACTCATAGCTTTACTGAGAGAAAGAATTTGTTTTAAGAGCTGTAACCCAAATATAGATAAGTCAGAGTGCTTCGGATCACTCAGGGCTGTGGCTGCTCTTGCATGGCTCTTTTTTCCCCTGCCTTTTGTAGCTGAATCTGAATAATTCCACTAATTTCTTTCCTGCTGTTAAACCCCCTGCCCGACCTACCTTAGCCTATCTGCTGCATCAACAGATGGTGAGATAAGATTGGGGAAGGAGGGAAAGGTGGTAGGGGTGGTTAGAAACCCCTCTTCGGGATTTTGATCTCTGGGAGGGGTGTGGTGTTTCTGTATTATTTACAGATATATATAGTTAAAAAAAAAGATATCTATTAGTATATTGTGCAAGGCTGTAAATATAAAGCTTAATTTATTAACTTCCAGCTGACTGAGTCCTAGCCTGGGTTATTTCAAATTGGGGTGAGGGGTGTGGGGGGGGAGATAACTGCTAAACCACCACAATAAGGGAGTTGGAATCTGTGTTTCTTCCTGGCTTCTGCCATATTAACTGCCTTCTATCTGGATTTGTGTAACCCAACTAATCATTCTGCTTCCAACTCACCTGCCTCACCTTGTATGCAAGGCAGATTCTGGGTGTGGTGGAAGGGGTTATCATTAATGTGAGATGATTTTCCAAAATTAATATAGTTTATTAATTTTGATATCCAAATTTCCCACCCCGATCACTTTTTTTTAAAATATTAAACTGGCTCGATTGTAACAGTCATGGAATGATTACATAAACGATATCTAGATCCAGTAGTAATTATCAATATATGCAGAAACGATCAGTTTAATGGCTATTAATTAACTGATTATCGAATTAACACTGGAAGAGATATCTTTTGGTCAATAGTGCCGTTTGGCCACTAGATGGAACTCAGGGCCCCTTTCTGCTTATGGCAGAGGTTAGGTAATATGCAAAACTTAGGTTTACTCATAAGTATTACTCCTCCTGTCTTGCAGGGTTACCAATAATTGAGACGGTAGTCAGAATACTGTCTGTCAGTTGCCTTCCTGGATGTCTGGCTGCTGCTGTGTCTGTGGCTGAGACTGATTCACCCTAGGCTCCCCAGGCTACTGGGTGAAGGAGAAGGGGGCAAATGTTTTCTGAGTTGTTCCTGGCTTTTCAGGGCTTGCTCATCTTCAGGAGATGCAGGTTTCTCTGGCAAGTGCAGGCAGACATCTTGTGATGTGTCCCAGCAGGTGCGTATCTCTCACGCTGGCTGTTGCATGCAACTGATGTGTGAAGGCTTATTCAAATTGCTCCTGGAAAAACTCAAAACGGTTCCAGAATGGAATATAGCTTATATTGCTTTATATAATAATAAGGCACAGAACACAGAATAATAGCAAAAGCTTGATGGAAGCATAATCATGGCAAAAGCATGCTGTGTTATCTGCTTTAAATATCAATGCCTGAGATTGATTGGACCTTTTGAGCAAATTAGCTTATTCAGAGTGGCAGTAAGGCAATTTATGAGCATATTTGGGTGAAGCCAAGCTATTCCAATTCAGGGAGAGACCATAGGTTTAGCACAAGCTTAGGATGAGGCTAGCACATGCACCTTGTTTACTACAGATTGCAAGCTGGAGAAAAACAAGTTACGTAGGCCAGAATGCTCAGACTCCATGGCTCCAGGTCTTCTTCCTTTCTCCCTCCAGTTGCTTCTTTCCCAAAACAAAAGGAAGGCAGAAAAACGTGTCCAGGCAAGCCAGCACATGTACAAGCCTATTTTGATCCTTCAGGTCTACCACGACAGTGGGATAAGAGAGGGGAGTGGGAAGAAGGTGGAAGAGTGGTCAGGAGCCCCTCCTGGGCACTCTGATTTCTGGGAGGGATATTGTGTTTCCATATTATTTTTAACTTGGATATTTCTGCATATAGCAGTATATATTTGTAATATATTGTAAATATCTGCTTGTATATTTTGTTAATCTGTGAATATAAAGCTTCATTCCTTTACTTCCAGCTGGCTGAAAGTCTGGATGAATTAGTTGGCAGAGGCGTAGGTAACTCCCAAACCATCACAGAATACCTGTTGCGGAATGGAGTTAGTAGCCCATGACTCCAGTTTTGGCCTCCCCAGTTCAAGGGAGACAGAGACCTGCTGAAGAGAGTCCAACGGAAAGCCACTAGGACAACCAAGGAACTTGAGCATCTCTCCTATCGAGAGAGACTGAGAGGCCTGGGTCTGTTTAGTCTGGAGAAGAGAAGACTGAGAGAAGATCTGATTAATGCCTATTAATATCTGAGAGGTGGTGCCAAGTGGACAGGGCCAACCTCTTTTCAGTGGTCAGCAGCAATAAAACAAGGAGCAATGGATGCAAACTTGAACATAGGAGGTTTTGCCTTCTTTATAAGTGAGGGTGACAGAGCACTGGAAGAGGCTGCCCAGAGATGTTGTGGAGTCTCCTTCTCTAGAGACTTTCAAAACTTGCCTGGATGCTTTCCTATGAGGACTTCCTTGGGTGATCCTGCTTTGGCAGGGGGGTTGGTCCCTTCCAACCTCTACCATTACATGATTCTGTGACTGTTGTTGTAAACAAGATGTGACATACCTGGCCTTGAATAGACAGGGTGACGGTCTTAACAGTTCTGGTGGAGAGCTGCTAGATTAACAATGAAAAGAGAATTCCTGTGGAGGCAAGCTGGGAATTCCTTCTTTAAAGCCATGTGTAACAGCACCATGTGACAGACATTGCACTGCAAGGACCCGGTGGATAGCTCTCTTTGATTTGGAGAGATGCACTCCCCCAATACACGTACACTGCCAAAAGAATGTAAAAGGACCACAATTTCTGGAGTCCATGTGTTGCACCTACCACGTAAGACCCTGCTGGGATGTACACCTGCCACTGAAGGACTTGGACTATGTCTGTGAAAACATCTCCGGATCTAAGGAGTGCTGATATCTTTCTTTGACTTCTCTCTCTCTTTCACTCTTTTTTTCCTCCTCGCCTTCCTCTTTCCATTTCCCCTTTGCTCTAGTTTGTTAAAAAGAATTGTTGTTAGCTCTAACAAATCAAATTCATCAGCAGTTTGGTGTTGGTTCACCTTAATTTACTCCAAGGGAATTTTAAAATGTAAACAGGACCTCCCCCAGTGCCAGCTCAGGATACCAGGTCAAGACAATGCCTTGTAAAAATTACTCCTAAATTTCCATGTAATAATGGCATGTTATCCAGTGGTATATTGAGTTTACTGCTGGTGAAAAGGGAAATGACTTAACTGCACACTTGGCTGCGCAGAAAGAGGCCACAGTGGGAGGCAGAGATGATCAATAGCAAATCTGAGATGATGCCATGTGTAATTTCGTGTGTGCGCGCACGCAAATGAACATTATAGATGATGAGAATAATCTCAGATTAAATATTAATAGAACATTCAATATGTTATTCTGGAGTCTTTAATTGAGGTCTAGTCCAGCTGTGCAAGGCACACAAATGAAATCTGCCTGTACAATCACACACAAAGGAGAACAGTAAATTACACAACGATAAGCTGAAGCTTTTATCACAATATTGTATCCCAGAGACTCGTATTAACTCCATTCTGTTAAAGTTATGCTGACTAACTGAAAGGAGGATGCCAAGAAGAGAGCAGCATTTTGGTCAAATTCTTAATCAATAACATATCTCACGAACATCAATGTAACAAAGATAAAAGATTCAAAGCGGTTTCAGCATTGCCAGAATCGAGATTTTTAGCCAGGGAAAATACAAGCTAATCCATCTGTGAGAAAAGAAACTGAAACACAACAATATTCAGATCTGGGGAAAGGTGAAGAAAGGATCAGAGGTGTACAAACTTTGCAGGGGTTGCTTCTGCAGAGCCTGGTTTGCTTACAGGGGCTGGCAGGATGCCAGCTCCCAGGTGTTCACCTGGAGATCTAAGTGATGATATCAAACCTTAGAGGGAAGGTATCCTGTTTTCCTTCCTACACAAACATGTGTATGGGGCTAAGTGACCTCCTGGCCTTTAGCTGTCTGCAATGAACTCATCTCCTGTTTTACTGCATGTCCCTCTGCTGGAGCATTGACTCAGGTGTATCCTGTCCCCCAGCAAATATTTTGTGACTGGAGGTTTGCTGACAGCAAAGGATCACCTCCAAAGAGAGAGAGCTGAGTGCTGGAGAAAGAAGAAATTCATGTTGCACAAGTTCTGCTTGGTTTGTTGAGTCAAAGAATTGCTTTGCACTTGATCCCTTCCCCCACCCCCCCCAAAAAAAGGCACTCAGACTGAAAAGAAAATGTGAGGATACCTCCTGCATCTAATCCAGCCTTAGGAGATGTGAAGCTGTTGGCAGTGAATGCTTCCAATGACAAACATCAAGATGTGCAAATCTAGTTCAGAGGAGAAACACGAGAACTGGCCAAAGTATTTGAAGGAAAGGGAAAAGTGATTTTTGGGAATAGTTTAAGCAGGTGCAATTTTTTTTTAAGTAATTAATTTTAAAAGGAGTAAAATTTCACGGATCAAGCAAGTAAGCATGCATTTTAAAATGAATTAACATTTCACCTTTCAGGCACTATTAGCAAAAGCTTGCATCATGCAGTATTCCACAAATCTCACTGCTTGCCCAGAAGCATTATGTTATTTCATAAAGATTATAAAGCAAGAATCTACAAGAGATTGTTTCATATTTTTCCAAAGGACCATTTTGGGGTTTGTTGTTTTCTTTTGCCTTCCTTTTGCCTGCTTCCTCATTAGAAACTTACTCACTGAGCTCTGAAGCCCAGCTGTGAAGATCCACTGAAGGCTTCATCCCTGTGGCCTGTAGACAGTAGTGGGTCTGTGGCTGACAACCCCAGCCCATGTGGCACCTTATCCTGCCTTCACAAACATGCCAGCTCAGAAACACCCTGCTCCTGATGCACGTCAGTCAGCTGCTACTGAGAATCAAATAATCACTTGCAGACCAAATGAACAACGCTACATCGTTAGCTAGTCATCAGATCCACCACCAAACTGATGAAGGAAGCTCATCTAAATCACATTCACAGGCCTTTGAGAGCCAAAAGAATTCACCTATCACTCTTAAATAGATTATTTTGCTGCCTATTCCAAGTTGCACAATAAGTGAAAAACGCTGAGATCCTGAAGCATGTCCAGAGAAGAGCATCAGAGCTGGTGAGGGATTTGGAGGGCACAGCATACAAGGAACAACTGAGGGAGCTGGTGGTGTTTAGTCTGGAAAAGAAAAGGCTAAGTGGAGATCTTACTGCTCTTTACAACTACCTTAAAAGAGGTTGTAGTGAGACTGGTGTTTGTCTCTTCCCCCAGGTAACTAGCAATAGGATGAGAGTAAAAGGGTTTAAAGTTGTGTCATAGGAATTTTACACTGAACATCAGGAAAAACTCCTGAGAGTTGTGAGGTGTTGGAACAGGCTGCTCAGGGAGGTGGTAGTGGCACTATCCCTAGAGATGTTCAAGAAGCTGTAGATGTGGTGGTTCAGGATATAATTTAGTGGTTCTGGTAACTGGGTTATGGTTGGACTTGATGATCTTTATGGTATTTTCTGACCTTAATGATTCTATGATTCTATAAGTGAATACTCTGAATGCTTGGGTGATCTTCCACATCCACACCAAGTTCAAATACATGTGATCAGTACCCTCTTGGTACTGATCAGCTAACTCTGTCTCCCAGACATAATGGGTAGAAAGAACAAATTCATCTTGTGCTATTATCTTATCAATACACAGACATGCTGGACTGCAAAAACTAAATCCACTTATATATATTTTCATTGTGTATGTAACCAGAGCTGTCTGCAGTGGCTTTGCAATCAATGGATCCTATGGAAACATCATGCTTTTGTCAAAAAAACTACCACGTTCTCAAGCCAACAGATTGCATTGATAGCACAGTACACAGCACATTCTATATCATATCACATCATGTCTGCATGGTTCTATCTACAAGAACATTAGAGGAAGATGCTTCTGAATGGAATATTCATCTATAAGCAATCCTTCCATGTTATTCTCTTTTATAGGTGTACTCCAGGCTGCTTGCTTTGGTATTTAAGAAACTGCTGCTTCAATATTTTGGAAATCACTGCCAGCACTAAAGGCTGAAGGGAGCTGATACCAGGTTCCAAACCCAGTATAACTTGATTAATGGCCTCTGTTGAAATGAGGAGTCACACTGCAGCACTAGGGAATTACCTTTCTATGTATGTAAAGGAAGAGAGAAGAATGTGCACAGGTGTGTGTTTAAAAGCCCAAATCACAGATTTTCAGTGTTATTAATTTCACAAATTAAAGGAGGGGTTTTTATTGCCTTTATCTAGCCCTAGAACAAAGGGAGCCATAAATGTAATAGTCAAATGAGACTTATGGAAACATGACATGAAACCTTAAATTAGCATTTACTAAATGAGATCCTTATTACGAGATTCAGTGCCAAATGGATATGCATTGCTTATACAACAGCACATATATCTGTTCAGACAACACTAAAATGCTGCAAGAAAACCCTAATTTATTTCCATTTTAGAATAAGGAGTTATAAAATGTTAATTAGGTACTCTGAGAAATAGGAAGCATTTGGAAGTTTTGGATACACTGACGTAGTTCAGAAGTGAAGACATCTAACTTACCTCATCTAACAATATTTCTCTCTTGAATATTACAAACATCCATAAAGAACAAATGTTAATTCTAGAATCCTCAGTGAACAAGCAAACCTATTTAAATATTTTTTAAAAGCAAGGCAGCCGTGATAATTGAGGAAAAGAGCACATCTGAATTCAGAATAGGGTGAGAAGAGACAGGTCTTCTATTCCTCACCACTCAATTCTGTCACTGTTTCAAAAGGCTGGCTTTGCTTTTACTCAAGGCTATGTCTTTTGTGTTTTCTCTATCGTCCTTCTCAACAACAGTGTTGGATCACAGGATCATGACATGATTCAATAGCTAGTATCTCAGGAGCAACTAAAAACAAAGCAGCCTGCCTTTCAACTTTGAAAGGCAGAACTGCAGACACCCTCGTCCCGCATCTTCTCCTCAGCACTCATGCACTTACTTAGCAGGTGCCTGTAACCCAACAGTTCACATCATTGCAGTTCCTCAAGTGGACAAAAACACGCACCAAATAGTGCAATAGAAGAACTTGGGTCTGGTGAGCTTTAGCTGAAGCAAATCCTCCTTTTGAATGGTTCCATTTTACAAGTACCCATTGGAAATAAAATTCGGAGCTTATGGTACATTGTCTTAAGAGTCCAATCAGCATTACAAGCTATTTAGAAGATACAGGAGATATTACACTGGTGTAATCTGTATTATGAGTGCTCAAGACTGTGCACAGTTTGGACAACCAATATACCTTTTTAAAAGGCAACACAAACACTATAATGTTTATATGTACAGACTGTAAAAAAAAAAGAAAAACATAGAGAAACAAAGAAAACACAGCTGTGGAAAGCAGTGAGCAAGAAATAGAGCAGCAATCTTCCAGCATCTAA
The DNA here is from genome assembly GCA_013396835.1 of Psilopogon haemacephalus. NCBI lineage: Eukaryota > Metazoa > Chordata > Aves > Piciformes > Megalaimidae > Psilopogon > Psilopogon haemacephalus. The sequence continues at coordinate 251,557 of VWZI01004069.1, read as the reverse complement.
AGATCACTATAAAGGTGACAATGATAAATATTCACCACATTCACTTGCAACAGAACTAGAAGAAGTCAGTTTATCTTGCAGTAAAGAAGATTTAACTTGGCTACCAGGAGAATCCTTCTTCCCATAAGGATACTGAATCACTAAAGTAAGGCATGGAGAAAATTCTGGAATCTATTTCACAGGTTTAGAAGAAAAGCATAGATGAATCTCTTATTGTACAGGTGTGGGCCCTGGATGCAGTGCCAGAAAGACGCAAAATATCCCATAGGATGAAAAGGTTCTTGGTCCAAAAACTTGTGATTTGAGAATAAGGCAAGAGATAGGACCTGGCTGTAGCAAAGGAGCAAGGCAACATACCATGTAACAGTGGGTGGTGAGAGTCAGGCAACGCATTCCTTGCTCTTCACTGTTTGGTTCAACTGGAGATATAGAATGGGGGCCAAAAATGTTGCTAAGAATAACTCAAAGGATGAGATCAGATCTCTAGATCTCAGAAGACCGTTGTAACTCATGCTCACTCATTTTTATACACATTTTTAAAGCAACTGTTTCTCAAGTCAGAAGGGAAAACTACCTCATTATTTTCTGCTTGGTATGTGCACATGAAGAGCTCATGTATTTGAACTTTTTTCTTCCATTTCACCTTTTGTTTATTCTGAAACCTTATTTACACAATTCTTTACCTCCTACATCAACTGAAATAAGAAAGAAAGTTTGCAGTTCAGGAACAGAAATGTGTTCCTTTAGGCCTGTTGAGGAAAAGGGCAAATACACTGCTGATGTAAAGCATGAGGACATGTTTTCAAAATCAGAGGTACAACTATCTTCTGCAATATCTGAAGAGGGCAGTACACAGCCACGTACCACAGGTCTTCGAGGATACAAGTACACATGAAAGGCCAACATTTGAGCCTCTGTCCTGCCTAAAAACAGCACAAAAGGGACCAGCTACCCAAGTGCACCAGGAGGAATAGACCAGCTGGATTTCTTCCAGGACACAGAACGTGGACAAATTTCCAATATAGAAACTTTCAGATTTTTCTGAAATTCCAAGGTGTGAAATCACTCACCTGTAACTTCTCTTCTGCATCTTGAATGCCAAATATATAGATAAGTCATGGATGTACCTGAGGAAGCAGACATGGACTACAAATTCCTGCACTTACAGCAAATTTGAGTTTCCAACACAAGTTGGAAAACTCTAAGTGTTGTGCTGTACATAGATGCACCTGAAACATTTGGAGACACAGAAATAATACATTAGTGGACAGAAAAAACAGCAGTGTCAGAAAGCCATTTTCGTAACTCTATGTGCACGTACACTTACGTAAGCTTTCAACTGATTAAGTGGAAGCTGTCTGCTAAGGACTTCACAAGTATTACAGAATGTCAGGGATTGGAAGGGACCTCAAAAGATCAAGTCCAGCCCTCCACCAGAACAGAAGCACCTAGAGCAGGTCACACAGTAATGTACCCAGGCAAGTTTTGGATGTCTCCAGAGACTTCACAACTTTCTAGGCAGCCTATTCCAGGGCTCTATCACTCTCTCAGTGCAAAAACTTTTTTCTTATGTTCACACGGGACCTTCTCTGCTCCAGCTCACACCCATTGCAACTTGTCCTACGGCTGGACCTCACTGTGAAGAGCCTGGCCCTGTCCTCCCAACGCTCTTTACACCCTTATAAACATAAGTGAGGTCACTTCTCAGTCTCCTCCTCTCCAAACTAAAGAGCCCCAGCTCCCCCAGTTTCTCCTTGTAAGGAAGATGCTCCATTCCCTTCATCACCTTTGTAGCAATGTGCTGGACTCTTTCAAGCAGTTCCCTGAGGTTCTTCTTGAAAATAAAGTACATAAAGCTGTAATTCCTTCATTGGTAACCGAACCTTTGCCAAAGCAGGCAATGCATTTCCAGCTCCAGCTAACTTTTACTTCAGTTTTTAGGTGAAGAAGAGAGTCTTGGTCTAATTGCAAAATAAACTCAAACCGAAGACTCATTTTGGGCTGCATTCAATAACACTCCTAAATTGAGATAATCTTGCCATGGATTAAATACGATTTTTGAGCTGTTGTTTGTGGGGTTTTTTGTTTGTTTCATTTGAGGAGGGGGGAGGAGGGAGGGGTTGTGTGCATGTGTAGACAAATTCTCTTTTAAAAGAAACTGGGTACAGGTCAGAAATGAGAATAGAGTGATAACAGGAACACAGCTCTGCCAAGTACTTTTTAATATATAGGATAGAAAATATAAATAGGGCATTTATACTTGGCCAGATTATATGATAAAAATATAAAACATGCCATAAGAGTTGTTCTTGTAGTAGAATTTCCAGTAAGAAACAAAATGAAGTCGTGTTTTTATCTGCTTTACCTACTGCTTCTTTTTCTGGAAAGTCACAAGCACAGACCAGACTGTCTTCCTTTGTACGTGGGTGCTCCAGATGCTGCAGTTTTAAGCAAACTTCTGTCAGTTCAGGAAAAAAAAAAAAAGAAAAAAAAAAAAAAGTCACTCTACTTATTCCTTTAAAAAGAAGAATTTAATCTGTCTCCTTTTTTATATCCTCAGTAAGAAATCTTGATCCGCTTTACTCACAATCAGAGGAATCTGGGGTCTCCTTGGGTTTGAAACTACCCAATGCAAGCGTAGCAGCTTTTAAATGGCATTAATACACCTGTAAATAAAATATACTGACACAAAGCCAGAAGAATGAACCTGGTTGACAGTCAGGAAATTGCAACGCCACTAGGAGAACTTATCAAGAAAATGTTAAAATGTTCTTGTCTTCAATAGTAATACNTGTTCTTCTCTTCAATAGTAATACTTCACTGGCATTTCCAGGGCTACTCAGCTAATTCCCACACTTTCTTTCAGAGTTAAATTCCACTCCCACTTGAAAACAATGTTTTTTCCAGTTTAAAAAAAAAAAAAAAAAAAGTTTTTTTTTTCACCCGTGTGTTGGTTTGAGCAAACCCACTACAACCCGTTTAGAAAACAAAAAACACAGAACACCCAAAACAGACAAAAAGAAAGCAAACAAACAGATAAACCCACGGAAACCTAACAAATCACAACCAAAATACCAACCAACCCAAAAGCCCAGAGAGCCTACTGAAATGGTGTTTTTTTGTTGAATGGCTGAACTGAATCTCTGCCCTCATGACAGCTTCAAAATGAAAGTGGTGGCTGAAGCAAAGTATCTTGGGGCTTGAAGTTCAGATTGCAACATGAAAGGCTTCCTCTTCTAGTTGCTCATTCCGGTTTCTCATTTTCAGGATGTTGGTTCTTTTTGATGGGCTCTTTCTGCATGCTGGGAGGGGCTGGGGAACCATTTAAACACCGCTTTTTGCTGCTGCGTCTGAATTTTGCTGCCCTTTTCTGCAAGCAGCCTCAAGTAACTATGCAGTGTATTATATCATAATGTTTCTTTCCCCACCATCTGGGGGGTGGGAGCTTGTGAGAGTTGGCTGTGTTAACCCAAGACAGATGTATATTTCCAAGAACTTTGTCCAGGTGGGAAACTCTCTCATCCTACATGAAAAGACTTACTGTAAGCAGGCTCTTAATTCTGACGTTGAAAGGCATAAAAGGCTGGTGGAAAATAATATGTCAAGAGAGGTTCTCCCCATCTACTCTGCCCTGGTGAGACCAGATTTGAAATATTGCGTCCAGTTCTAGGTCCCTCAGTTCAAGAAGGACCTCAGGGAAACGCCTGAAAGAGTCCAGTGCACAGTCACAAAAATTAACATCTTCCTTATGAGAAACTGAGAGAGCTGGGGCTCTTTAGCTTGGAGAGAAGCAGCCTGAGAGGTGACGTCATTCGTGTCTATAAATGTGTAAAGAGTGAGTGCCAAGAGGATGGAGCCAGGCCCTGCTCAGTGATGCCCAGTGACAGGACAAGGCGCAATGGGTGGGAGATGAGGCATAAGAAGCTTCACGTAAACATGAGAAGGAATTTTATCAGTGTGAGGGTGACATGACACTGAACAGGCTGCCCAAGGGCGTTGTGGAGTCTCCCTCTCTGGAGATATTCAAGACCTACCTGTATGTGTTCCTGTGTGATGTGGTATAGATTATCCTGCTCTGCAGGGTGGGTGGACTGGATGAGCTTTCAAGGTCCCTTCCAGCTCCTAACATCCTGTGATTCTGTGAAAATGTCTTCAGCACCCTCTCAACAGTCCCCTCATCAAGCACACAACTGATGGCTCTTGAAAGCATCACAGCACTGGGAAGGGAGTGTGCTGCAGCATGTCCTCAGATAATAAAAATGCAGACAGAAGCCAGTGAAAACACTGGAAGGGAAAAAAGACCCACCAGGAATATTTCCATTGATTTGCTTTCAAATTTCTAAGCAGTTAAAATTTCTTAGATTCCCACTGATGAGTTACAGTAGTCACACATCCAGTTTGCTCATATCTAGCAAAGGCTAGGGAAGTAACATTTCAGATCAGACTCAACCTATTCACAGGTCAGTAGCTTAAAAGCACATTTACTAGGGTAAATGTTTCAAGAACACTGCTTGTGGGGCATATGGGAGCTACGAGACCTTGTCCCTTGGCTTTTGAGAAGAACATAGTCTTAGAGAAAACAAGCATCCAGTTCCTCCCAATACTTTGAATGCTAGGATTGGACAAAATGTCTGTAGAGCTTAAGATATTTCTGGTGTCAAATTATTTACTTGTTTTCCCATGGGGTCAGAGTTCAGCTTTGACAATCAGATTATACACACAGAGTTCACCTTCCTTCTGGAAGGAAAAAAAAAAAAAGCTTCCTTCAGAGAGGAACTATAGCCATAACTGAGACAGTAACTTGTTCAACAACTCACTCAACCTGTCACACAGTCTTACAAATGACTGCAGAACACTTGTCTATATACACTACCTTCCATTCTTCATTGAATAAGGTGGGTATTTCCTTCATAATGTGACTGTCACAGTAGAAAACCACACATCTGGCAGATACCAGTATAGCCCTCTCATTTTCCTTAGAAACTACCTTCTTTGAAGAAACGAACTAATACTTGATAGTACCATATTCAGGTACAAGTAGAATAGAGCTTGACTTCTACTTTTCCGGGACTTCAGGTCAGAGAAGCTTTGTATTTCAGTAAATATGGCCAGTTATGAAGAGGTCTAAAGATGACTTAAAACTCCGGATTGTGATGATGGTAACACTCAAAATGATTTTTTATTTTAAAATAGTAACAAAAGGGCCTCGGGGTAGCATGCTTCAAGAACAGGGATGCTGAGGAACAACTCACCACTGGCAAGCTCCACCAATTTTGCTTGAAGGTCACACATTAATCCAAGAGTCTCTTTTTGCGCGTCTGAAACTCCACATCAGAGGACTTGTTGCCCCAAACTCTGCAAGAACACTGATCCTTGGAGTACAGAAAGAAGGGTATTGAGAATGTCCTCTGTTTACACTATCAGTGGAAGGCTTGAAATCTCACTACACACAAATATCTAGCACAGTAATGAAGTGTAGTTGAGGGGAACATCTTTACCTCACACCATTTTTACATCATCTCCCAGCTGCTCTTTCCAGCACTCCATTATAAGCAGGTTAGGAAATAGAAAATAGTTACCCCAATATCTACGCCTTCTAGCGATCAGAATCCACATTCATGGAAAAATGCCACATTGCCCCAGGTCCTGCATAATCCAAAGGAGCCAATGAGCATACAGATGAGTACAGAGAGAAGGGGACAAAAGGGTATTGACAGACTTTGATATCAAACTTCCTGCAGAACCCAGTACGTTTCACAGGAGACAAGTATTATGATCATGTAATAAACTAAATTTTTACTTCAATTTAATCAAAAGGAAATACTAAGAGAAAAAAAAAAAAGGAAAAAAGAATGGAGTCATCTGTGGAAAGGTAAATAAACTCTTCCATACACAGTTAAAAGGGCATAAAAATCAGGCTTGTGTGATCATGTACGATAGCAAAAATTAAAACAATATTAAAGCTACACAACTCACAGATAAAGATTTTTACAATTAAAATACATCTGGTTTGTATTCAGTTATCAAAATCCACTATCACCCAAATTGTAATCAATATTTATTTGTAGCAGGCTGTCCACCTGCTACTATGTTAGAGCCATTCTGCCAACATCTGTTTCATTACTGAGTTAAAAAATGTATGTGTATAGATACAGACATTTCAGTAATGCACCATGCACACTTCATTCCTTACCCTACATTCTAGGTTTAATAATTTCCTGTAAGTATTTTAAGAGGCAGCTGTTCAAAGTACATATTTTTCTTCTTCTTTTTTTTAATGTCAGTTTCTTGATCACTTCTTCACTCCCAACTTGGACAGGGTTCCGATCAAGTAAAAGTAGTCACTGCCAAAACTCAGGTTGCGCTGCTGAGCACTGAAGGTGGAACCTTCAAGGAGAGCCCACATCACTTGTCACAACTTGACTTTTTCCAGATGCTTCATTCATTTATCACACTCCATGGTAGTTAACCAAAGGGCCTCAACTTGTACATTTTCTACTTTCATTTTAGTAAAGCCCTGCAAGAGCAACAGTTTAGGAGCCCTTGACAATTCTCATTAGAGGCAAAGTTGAGAGAACTGCAGGAAGAGATGAAACCAGCTGCTTAAGTCTCCCCTTCACCTTCTTCAGTTGTTAAGTAGAAAAATCTTAAGGAGAAAATGTGACACCATAATTCTGAGGAAAATAAAAGCTACCCTGTATAAATCAGTCAGTCACACAAACAGCCAGAGGTAAAACACTGCAGTCATAGCAAGAAGTACCACCATTAAATTCCCTTCTCATTTTAAACAGGCTCCAAGGAGAAGCAATGTGGGCCTTCTGTTATTAATCACAGCCTAACACTGAAAAGGTTACTGCACTGTAGGAATTCAGTGAAATTAATTCTCTGAGTTTTCTAAATCACACCAAGTGAAAAACAGTAACAGCCAAATTATGATTAACATAATCATGTATATTAAAACTTATTCTGCAATATAAAAGGACCAGAATGTTGGCTAGGCATCCATGACACAATTCACCAACAAAAATACCAGGTCTCAAGACACATTCATTGTGTTTTATAGGAAAGATGAAACACATGGGCAATGGCCATGACATGCACATTTTAGACACTTAGGAAAGACTCTGTCAATAAGAAGAGGAAGTGTTTGCTTTCACTAGCCATGGTGACAGATGAAATTCATCCCTCCTGATTCTATGGAGATTGAATTAGTTAAGGATCAAATTTTACACAAATGAACACTTACACTTTGGATCTCTGGAACAGTGATTTGTCAAACTTGTGGTCTGCTGTGAAGCCTGAACACAGTCTTATGCCTCAAATTCAGCAGAGATTTGCATAGTGAGTAAATGATAGGTATGATGTATTCTATGAGATTAAAATGCTCCATCATCTGAAAATTTTAAGATACAGAAACTTCAACAGTGTTCAGATTTGAAGATTGTCAGGAAGCTTTTGCAGTTTTTAGGGTAGTTTGCATCAGCCATACGACTCAAGATGCTCTGAAGAAACAAACTAAGCATAGATGTATTTCTTGTGCATGAAACAAGCAGCACTGCTATCAAAGCTGGGTTTATCCCATACAGTTAGCAAAATTATGACTAGCAACACAGAACTCTCAAAGTTTAAAGCTAAGCTTAAAATCCCCACTTTTTGCTTCTGGTTTTTAAATTTCAGAGACACATTCCTTCAGCATAGTAGAAATCTGAAAACCATAATTACAGTCTTTCTCGCTGAGCAGCTTCAATTAGGTGAAAAATATAAGAGACCACAGGACCCAGAGGACTTCACTTGCACTGCACAGTTAAATAGAACATTCTGTGTTTGGTCACCTCACAGGTCTGGTCTGTTCCTTAGTGCATGCATGTATCAATCTTAGGGGAGGGCACTATCTACAGGCAAGCCTTCAATCCTGTAAGGATCACTTCCAAAATTCAGCTGTTTAAAAGACACTTCAAACTCAAGAAGAGCAACACCCTCCCTTCCCCCCACTCCCACCAAGAATGCCTTAAACACTTGGTGCACTCATCTGAGCACAATTTACTGCTGAATTTCATTCCTGTGCACATGAAAGACAGGGTGCTTTTGCCTTTAAAAATTTAGTAGGCAACTAAACTGACCATTATACACAGTAAGCATCTTAGTATTTTATTTGTTGCATCTCTTATACAGAATAAGCTTCACTGATATTTAATTCACTGCAATATTCTGCTGATGTAGCAACAAAAGATTACATTATAAACAAAGAACAAAATCTTGACTTCAAAAGATTTTTTTACGTGTGTCTTTTTTTTTTTTTTTCCAGTTGACAAACAGCATCACAACTACTGAAGAAACCCTGAAATAAGCATGTAAGCTAAGGCCAATTTTTTCATCTCCAATTGATAGTTTTCATATACTTATCATAAATATTGGGAGCTAAACTCCAGCAAACTAAACACATTCGTAATTTCCTAGCAACCAGGATTGAAATAATGGAGAAAACATAAAACAACGACAAAAAAAAAAAAAAAAAAAAAAAAAAAAGA
>VWZI01004069.1:207254-242999 GCA_013396835.1 Psilopogon haemacephalus | reverse complement strand
AAAAAAAAAAAAAGGACTCTTTTCACATAAGTTAACATCTGCAATCTATTTACACTATATTTGTTAAAATTCCAGAAGATCGTGGATGGCAAGGAATTTTGAAAGAACCTGTTAATCATTAGTTAAAATGGCACTTTTATAACTCCGATCTGGGATTTTTAAGTTGCTAAATCATTGAAAGAAACACGCTGCAGTATGTCTATGCCAGTATTACAGGAAAAAAAAAAGGACAAACTACTGCATAAAGTGTCACTGAGATGCTCAACCAAAAAAAATAATATAACATCTGCATCTTTATCAAGATAGATATTACTGTAAAAATGCTCACATTCAAAAATATAGTTATTGTTTGGATCTTCATTAAAACTAGAAGGGTCTACATGAGCCAAGGTATGAGGAACTCGTACTTAATTACATGCTTCCTCATTTTATAGCACTAATAAAAATAATAGAGAAAGCTCTATTATAAATCTTTAATACTGAGGGTATCATTTCCTAGCATCTTGAATAAAAAACCCAACCACCAAACACTTTACTCTGTGGGTGTATGTGCATGCAAGTCTGTGCACATGTGCTTGTGTGCAGAGACACAGAAGCACGCAGCAAGTATCACACATATGACACACACATATCCACATTCCTTCTACAATGCAAACAGTATGCAAGGATTCTTCCATGTGACAATCAAGTGCCACATGCCAGGCTTTCTTGGTATTTCTCTTTTCATGTATTATTTGCTTTATTTGGCCAAACACAATTGTTAAGATTTTTGTAAAAATGTAGCCACGACATCACACAAGAAAGAAATGATACCGCAAATACTTCTGATGGCAATTTCTACATGAAAAATCATTGGGAAATGGACTGTAAAATACTCTAGAAATTAGTTTTCAAAGATTAGTTAAATATTATGGCATAAAACCTGGAATCTGTAGAAACTTTAAAATGTAATTCACATTACAAAGACTGGAGGTACTTTATAGATAGGACTTTACAATACGGATATGAGTGGCATTTATTTTTAAGCTTACTTCTATTAGAAATAGACTTATTTCCTGTACAGGTGATGCCTTGTCTATACGATATACAGTAGAAAAATAAATTCTTTAGCAGCCTAGAAATACTTTAAAAAACTCTTGAAGTTTCATTTTCTTCACTAAACATGCCAAGATTAGACTGATAGCTATAAATAAAAGCTATATAGACAACAGGTAAAAGTAGAACGAGTTAAGAATACTACAATTTACAGGACAGACTTTATTGTACTATTAATTCCTGTGTGCTTTGCAATAGGAATAGGGCTGACTTTTTTTAAAATGTTTTCTTAGAAAAGATAATTACTTGCAAGAATATAACACAATATGAAGATAATTTATAATATACATGTACTTCAAACAGCGGCCAGGTGGATGGGATCAGAGTAATCTAGAAGGAGAATCCAAGTCATAATTAGAAGTACAATACCTAGGACATAAGTGGGAAAGGCAATTTTTATTTGGGGAAAATGGAGCAAATCAAACTCTTAAAAGCCTTAATTCTCAAAATCATCTATTTACTATAATACATACAAGACGATCTTAAATCTTGTTATCAGTGAAGATTACAACAGTGACCATCATAAAGCTTTTTTTTTTTTCTACATTTTATCTTCTTTTCTTCTTTTTTTTTTTTTTCTTTTAAAACTACACAAAACATTCTAGCAGCTGAATGAGACAAAACTGTTTTCTTCTCTGTGGACCTAAAAAAAACGGCAGAATTTGCGTATGAAAGAAAAAAAAAGCTGCTATGAAAAGTCTCACAGGTAGTGTTTTATCTATGGTCTCCTCCTCTGCCACAATTTGTAACCTTCTAACTTTTAATTTTTTTTTTTAATTTTTTTTTTAGCACTAACAAAATATTTAACCAAAAGATTTGTTTAAATTAAGCAGCATTCTTTTACAGCAAAATTGGTACCAATGTAAAATAAATGAAGGAGGCAAAAAAAAAAAAAAAGGTGGAAAAAACCCATAAAAATAACAAACAAACAAAAAAATTCAGTCATTTGAATGTTTAGTACAACATACCACAGGAAAAAAAATATGAATACAAGTTTATGTGATCTTTATATATACACACTCCAAAGAGGTTAACTGTCAGTACCCAAAGTATTTATTGCTATGTATTAGCAATGCTTTTTTTTTTTTATATCTTTAAAGGGTCACATAAAAATAGATTTAAAGAATAGATTAATTGAAGTCCTAGATTAAAACATTGTTTGGTTTAGAGAATTTTACTACAACAAAAGTCATGTTTATGTATGAAAAGTTATATAACCTTATATGAAAATGTCATGAACTATCTTCTAAACACTACATGTATTCCCAAGTGGGAAAAAATTAAAATATCTAAAATATATTAGATTAAAGTTTACAAGACCATCAATGATCTTTTAAACATGCAGCTGTTTACAGAATTAACAGTTTTACAAAATGTTTAGTTCAGTAATGAAACAAAGAGAAATAAGTAGGCAACATCAAAATTTTCTTTACAATATTTGAAACTCACTTTTACAACAAGCATGTCCTTGGTATTGTGCTGTAAGAAATAATAAGCAAGTTCACCCATCCTTAACGAACTATCCACAGGTTTACTTACAAGTAAAGATGGATGGTGAGGGACTGTAAAATTCTCAACAGTGCATTTTGCATTCTTCCATAAACCGTCCTAAGCATACCGTCACGTAAGTAGCCAGGAGATTACAAAATAAACTATAGCTGGGCTTTAGTCGTTTTACACAGAATGCCTGAATGTGAATAAAATTGCCAAAAATAGCATGTTAAATAACAAAAACAGCCATAAAGCAGGCTGTAAGCATTGAATGTTTCATAAATGTAATTTCTTAAAATCATTAAATTTCTATAGAAAATTTTTTTATTCACAATATATTGTGACAAACCGTCACAGGAATGATATAGTGATTGCAATAAGGTTATCATGCAGCAGCAGCTTTGTACTTTATAGCTATTTTTGCTCTTAAAAATGAAACCTCTCCAGTCATGCTTATCACATAGCTTTTGTTTTGATTTTTTTTTTTTTTTATCTGCAGTGTGTACAAATGAGGAACACAGTACGGGATAGAACAAAAAGATGTTCAATCAGCTGGATGGGAATTATTTCTCATAAATATTAAGTACATTACTGTATCCTGAAACATGCACGTCTATAGCTTGTCTTTACTGTCCAGTGCCAGGCTGCTTGCAATCATCTTCCACTTATATAATACCAAGAGGGTCTGCTGGTAATTGTGACTGTATCAACTGAGGCTGCAGTGGTGGTGGTAACTGCAGAGGTACCATCGGTTCCACCATCTGCACTGCGTTGGAAGGCGGTGGCTGACACGCCACTGGGTTAGGTGCTTCTACGATCTCTCCATTGTAAAAGAAAAATTGACACTGTTGAATGAAGGTCTCTATAACAGACTGGTGGATTTTGGTGGTTGATAGAAACTCTCTGTTTTCAAAATCGGGTCTCATCAAAGTAGGCCAAAAACAAATCGATAAGTTATCAGCAGTCATAAAGTTGGTTTTATGTTGCTGGCTAACCCTGAAATGAGAAAAACATGCACAGAATGAATTAAAGCCAAGATGAGGTCAACTACAAATATTTTCACAGCTCTAACTAAGCGTTTTATAAAAACAGCCTCAAGGTTTTTTTTTACTTTCCTCCAGTTATCCATTAAAACTATTGTTCTTGGTATTTTTAAGCTGTTATGCAGAAGAAAATTTAGAAACCATGATTTGTCCAGATTTGGACAGCTTAACAATTGAGAACTGAGTAAGATCTTCAATGTTTTGCTTATTGTTGTGACTTCCAAACATTAGTAATCTTTCAACTTCTCAACTAACTATAGGACTTCATAAATTTAAAATCTTATTCATTAAAATGCCTAGAAGAAAAATTACAGAAATGGCTTCTTACTGTAAGGCAGTCACATATTAACTAACATCTATAGCACTTTAAGAAAATTCATCACACTTTAAAAATAAACATAAAAGTAAAAATAAATAGATAACCATCAAGTGCTGACTAAAGCACACCTCTGCAGGGTTTTGTCATACTGACCAGCAAGAGAACTTGGCCAAGCTGTATAGAACACCACTAGTGGAAACTTCATTAATATCACTGCACAACTGTTTTAGTTGTTTTCCTTGTGTTCAGATTTTAGGGGTTTTGGTTTTTTTGGTGGGTTTTTTTTCAATGTATAATGCCTGGGTTGCTCCTTCTAGAATTTTCCTGCTTTTAAGCAGCAGCTGAAACTTATGGTCTAAATTCATTATTACAATGCTATTACGAGAAAAAGTAAGAAACTCCAAATCCAACAAACCCTTCTGTTACTGAATTTGTCATCTACTATTAAATGCTACCTCAGAAAAAACAAGTGTAATGCTCTTCACAGTAAAAATCTAGAAAGAGCCAGCATCTTTTGTTTTATAAAAATACTCTGCATTCTGAAGTATCATCACAATTTTACATAGAAATAATCAGTGAGAGAAAAACTCTGTGCTAATAAATCACAAACAACTAAGGTATTCACTCAGCTGGGAACATACAATTCTTCTATTACAGCAGACAGCACCAAGGTAACTGAACTATACTTGTCTTGCAGAAATAGAGAATGAAGCTTCAGCAACTTGTCAGTTACAGTTCTGATGATTAACAAGAGCAGACTGAAAGAATTTCTGACAGTTGGCTGTAGTCCATAGATTCAAAAGCTGTGAAAACCATAGTAAACACTAGAATTAATGCTATAAGAAAATATTTTGCCTCATTTACAATGCACATATAGTGGTAACTATAAGGGGTAGACTTCCCTTTTAGCATGCGCATTACTTATTTCAATAGTGTGAGGGTACACAAACCCTGCCTCTCAATCTGTCTTGAATAAGTTTGGCCCAGAGGGTATTTGGATACTGTTCCCGAGTGACAGTAATATTCAGAATCTCTTTCCTAGAAGAAAGACATTTTAACTTCATTTAAGGATTAAAGAACGCCAAAGTATAAATATAAGTTCGTATTTTGCTTAGTATTTTCATTAAAGAGTTTTCTTCCCATACCAAGTTCTTCTGTGTGTAAATTCTTCCTAGACTGGACTCCAGAGACAGAACAAAGACTTACCAAGAAGTGAATAAAATTCAAATGTAAGACATTGTGATGGGACATGGAATGTATCATATTTTTTAAACAGAAATGACTGTAACTTCTTCCTGAATTGAGAAAAAACACCCAAAGGGACTTCCAACTCTATAATCAAATTTCTTTAGAGAACAAACTACAAAAAGGCAAGCTACAAATCCAGAGGGAAAATAGTACCTGCTATGTAATAAAACTGAAAGAAAAGCCAGATCATCTGGTTTGCACAGGTTTTTTTTCCTGTTATCTTTACTCTGAATTTAAAAATCTTTCAGGGACTTCTTCAGTTACATCATCCTGAAACAACTCTAGGATTTGATTATGAGATTGGTCTTCTCATGCACCTTTATTTCTCCCCTTGTCAGAAATTCACTTCTTGTTGTCTCTCTCATACTGTTTCTTAAATCTAATTGATCTAGTCCTAGATTCCTACTGCTCTGGATGCAAGTGAAGTTTCATTCTTCCTGTCTTCCTTCTCTCTCCCAATAAACTTTCTGGAATCTGGCTACAGGGTGTCCTGGATCAGCTGGCACATTCTGCATTATTTCCTATTTTTGTTTTCCTTTAGAAAACAGATGCATAATCGTTAGATCGAGCGAATGAAGCAGCGAGAACCTACGACTTTAAGTGAGAAAAGGAGAAGAGCCTTATGCCTAGCTAGATTAAACATAATGAACAATCAACTTCATTTCCCCGTGTTTCAATGTTACATCTGTCCACTCTAGGAGGAAACAAAAACCTACCAACTTGCACATCATCTCCTACCAAACTTTCCCAAGAATCTTCTGTAAGTGCTTAGCAAATGTCTATCCACCCTCTTTTACTTTCAGTGTTGAATCTGCCCCCTTCCTCCACTGCAAACTTTTCAGGAACTTCAGGCAATAACTTTGCTCTGCAATCAGCCTTTAAAAGCTGTACACCTATGTGTGGACTTCAGAAGCCTATTATGCAACATTAGCCCTTACAAAATGAGTCATTCTCAAATAGCAAACACAGAACATTATATAGAAAGGAGGTATCAACATTGTCCTGTTTCAACTCCATTCTACTTAATTAACCACAATTAGATAGCTAGTATGCTCTGAAATGTGCCTATCACACTAGAGAAAAATTCACCTCACTGTTGCCATTTATGATATTCTCATGGTGTGCCCCAGGTATCAGTGCTGGACCCTATCATGTTGAATATCTTTATTGATGAGCTGGATGAGGGAATTGAGTAAGTCTGCACATGGCACCATGTTAGGAGCAGGTGTTGATCTGTTGGAGAGTAGGAGGGACCTGCAGAGGGACCTGGACAGGCTGGATGGGTGGGCAGAGGCCAGTGGGGTGAGATTTAACAAGGTTAAGTGTACGGTTCTACACTTTGGCCACAACAACCCCAGGCAGTGCTACAGGCTGGGGATAGAGTGGCTGGAGAGCAGCCAGGCAGAGAGGGACCTGGAGGTGCTGGGAGATAGTAGGCTGAATATCAGCTAGCAGTGTGCCCAGGTGGCCAGGAGAGCCAATGGCATCCTGGCCTGTATCAGGAACAGTGTGGCCAGCAGGACAAGTGAGCTTATTCTTCCCCTGTGCTTGGCACTGGTCAGGCCACATCTTGAGTACTGTGTCAAGTTCTGGGCCCTTCAATTCAAGAGAGATGTTGAGGTACTGGAATGTGTCCAGAGAAGGGCAACGAAGCTGGTGAAGGGCCTGGAGCACCAAGCCCTAAGAGGAGAGGCTGAGGAAGCTGCAGTTGTTTAGCCTTGAGAAAAGGAGGCTCAGGGGTGACCTCATTGCTGTCTACAGCTACCTAAAGGGAGGTTGTAGCCAGGTGAGCTTGGTCTCTTCTCCCAGGCAGCCAGCAACACAACATGGGGGGACAGTCTCAAGTTGTGCCAGGGGAGGTATAGGCTGGATATTAGGAGGAAGTTCTTCACAGAGAGAGTGATTTGCCATTGGAATGGGCTGCCCAGGGAGGTGGTAGAGTTGCCATCCCTGGAGGTGTTCAAGAAAAGACTGGATGGAGCACTTAGTGCCATTGGATAGAGCTGGGTGATAGATTGAACTGGATGATCTTGGAGGTCTCTTCCGGTCCGGTCCGGTCCGGTCCGGTCTATTCTATTCTATTCTATTCTCGTCTAGTCTAGTCTAGTCTAGTCTAGTCTATTCTATTCACAGTACACTCCCATGGGTAATGCTTGCATTTGCTGTTTCAGTAATCAATTTCTATGCTTGTGCTCACATCCAAATAGTATCAATCACCAACCACATTACTTTACATTATAACACCACCACATTACTTACTGTAGTTACATCTTCTCTAGACATCTTTGAGTGCCATTACGCAGCACATGCAGAGCAAGCAGGTGATCAGGCCCAGTCGGCCAAGGCTGATGAAAGGCAGCTCCTGCTTGACAAACCTGATCTACAAGAAGGCAACCCACTTACTGGATAAGGGAACATCTGTGGATGTTGTTTACCCAGACTTTAGTAAAGCATTTGACACCATCTCCACAGCATTCTCCTAAAGAAACTGACTGCTCATCAGTTCGGTACCTGGATGGGTAGTAGTGAATGGTGCTCCCCAGGGCTCAATTCTCTTTACTATCTTTATCAATGATCTGGATGTGGGCTTTGAGTGCTCCCTCAGTAAGTTTGCAGATGACCCTAGTCTGGAGGGCAGCATTGATCTGCTTGAGAGTAAGAAGGCTCTACAAAGGGACCTGGACAGGCTGGATTGATGAGTCAAGGCCAAACATATGAAATTCAAAAAGGTCATATGAAACTTCCTCTACTTAAGTCACAACCCCAAACAATATACAGGCTTGGGGTAGAGTGGCTAGAAAGCTGTCTGTCAGCAAAGGACCTGGCTGAATATGAGCCAGCAATGTACTCAAGTAGTCAAGAAGGCCAAGAGCATCCTGACCTGTGTCATGAATAATGTGACAAGCAGGACTAGGGAAGCAATTATCCCCCCTGTAATCAGCACTGCTGAGGCAACGCTTTGAGTAGTGTGTTCCATTTTGTAGTGAGAGGCCCAAGAAACACTGAGATACTGCAGTGGGTCCAGACAAGGGCAGTGAAGCTGGAGAAAGGCCTGGAGAACAGATCTTATAAAGGAGAGTCTGACAAAACTAGGGTTATTTAGCCTGGAGAAAAGCATGCTGAAGAGAGAGCTTAACGCCCTCTACAACTACCTGAAAAGTGGTTGTACTAAAGTGAGTGTTGGTCTCTTCTACCTAGCAACAAGTGACAGGACGAGTAAAAATGGCCTTAAGTTGCACCAGAGTGGAGGTTTAGATTGGATATTAAAAGAAGCTTTTTCACTTAGTGTTATCAAACACTGGAACAGGCTCTCCAGGGAGTTGGCCAAACTGGAGGTATTTAAAAGATGTATAGATGTGGTGCTAAGCAACACAGTTTAGCACCAGACTTCATAGAGCTAGACAATGGTTGGACTTGATGATATTAAAGGTCTTGTCCAACCAAAACAATTCTATGATTATGTGATGTAAGATGTAAAAATGAGGCAGTTAAAACATCAGTTGTGATAGGGAGAGAACTCTTCCATCACATTGAAAAGTGATTTACCTCATTTAATGAGCAATTAATTGACAAACAACATTTCCATTTTAATTATATACCGGCAGAAACCTACAACAAATTAATCTCTTAAAAAATAAACATACACCATAAAGAATTTAGTTACAAGTCCTCTTTAAGAGCTTGTATCCACTTATGAATGGAATGCACCTACCTAACATGGCAAACAAGAGAAAAAAAACAGCCCTCCTTACTTAAGAAAAGATTGCTTTGCTACTGGCACCCCACAAAGTAAATTGAAAGAAAGAGAACAGACTGGAAAGCAAAGGCCAGCACAGGGGCTGAAAAGGACCTCAAAAGATCACCCAGTCCAATCCCCTTGCCAGAACAGGATCACCCATACCAGATCACACAGGAATGCATCTAGGTGGGTCTTAAGTGTCTCCAGAGAAGGAGACTCCACAACACCCCCGGGCAACCTATTCCAGTGTTCTGTCACCCTCACAGTGAAAAAATTCTTCCTCATGTTTCCATGGAACTTCCCATGTCTCAACTTCCACCCACTGCCCCTTGTTCTGTCATTGGGCATCACTGAACAGTGCCTGGCTCCATCCTTTTGGCACTCGCCCTTTTACACATTTATAGATATGAATGAGGTCACCCCTCAGGCTCTCTCTCAGAGCCCCAGCCTCCTTAGTCTCTCCTCTTAAGGAAGATGTTCCACCCCCTTCATCATTTTTGTGTCCCTGCACCGGACTCTATCTAGCAGTTTCCTGAGGTCTTTCTTGAACTGAAGGACCCAAAACTGGACACAACGCTCCAGATGTGCTCTCACTAGGGCAGAGCAGATGGGGAGGAGAAACTCCTTTGATCTACTAACCACATCCCATCACTGACTCCAGTAAGTGCTGTGATGAATATATTTGTCTGTACATATACACGCATGAGACCCTACTTAGGATTTTTTAAAGTATATTTAGATCTAACTTGCACCAAAATCCTGGTACTTGACACTGTGCATTCAGCTTTGCTATGCCAATAGGTGACCAGCTAAAGACTTCTGACAGTTCAGAGGCTGCTGCCCTTCCAATAAAATATCTATCAGGTCCACTAAGGAACATTTCAGGTAAATAATTACTGTGTCAAGTTTGAGATGTTTTGTTGTACTTCAGATATATAATACAGAATTGCAAAGTATACTTGTGTGTAAATGCACAGAATAATTATATCCACTGATAAGATTTCATCTATTTTTAGGGATGAATTATTATTTTACAAGATAGCAATGGAAAAACCTATCAGTTTCTGTGTGAAAGAAAAATAGTTAACTTTATAAAGCTTTAGTAAGTCATGTAAGTGGTAGAGTGTAAAATCAGATGCTTAAATTCTAAAGTTCATCCTACAGTCAGACTCTTTCCAAACTGCAATACAGATAACTTATATTCCCTTGCCGACCAAATATGGAAGGTCAAAGGTCTCACTTCTGCCTCCATATTACATGCCCAGTTAGATCATTACAAATACCTCAAAAACACAAACACACATTACTTTGGAAAGATCTAGTAATTTAACTGTCCTGGAAAGATTATTGGTGTACACACACAGAACTGCCTGTCCATTGCAGAGAAGAACCTGAAAGCTCTGGAGGTCAGCAAATTGAACATGAGCTAGTAACATGCTTCTGTGGCAAAGGTGGCCCAACAGAATCTTAGGTTTCATCAGGAGTGCTGCCAGCAGGTCCAAGTAGGTAACTTGCACCCTCCTCTCAGCACTACAAAGGCCACATCTAGAGTACAGGGTCCAGCAATGTACTCTCCAGTCCAGCTGGCACATGAATGCACTGGAGCAAGCACAATAAAGGGACATTAAGATTAAGAGATCAAGGATCTCTCAAATGAGGAAAGGCTGAGAAAGTTGGGATTACTTAGCTTGGAGAGGCTGGATGTCTTATCACTGCATTTAAATATCTGATAGGAGAGTTTAAATAAAATGGATTAAGAGTTCTGATTGGTGTTCAGTGACAGGGTAAAATTCTAGCCAAGGTTAAGAAAACTTTTTTTTTTTTTTTCCCCACTTTAAGAGTGACTGAGCACAAGCCAACCAAAGAGGCTGCGAAATCTCCCCTCCTTGGGGATACTGAAAACTGAAGTGTACACTGGCCTTGCCAATCTGTTCCAGAAATGAAGTTATGACAAACTCCAAAAGTCCCTTAACAACATCAACAATTCCAAGATTTTTGTGTAAAAAGGCAAACCAAACCCATAACAAACTAATATTTAAGTGACAGATTAATGAATAATAAAGTTTTGTGTTTAAAAAATGTTACTTAAGCTTTGTCAATGTTCATTCAGTTAAGATCAATCCTATCTTAGCTGAAAAAAAACCAAACAAACATGAATGAACCAGTCTTTTCCTTCCTTTTTTTTATGACTGAATATTATATACCTGTGCATATATAAGGTCAGATGATGTAGTGTATAACTACTAATCATCAAGTTTTAGAAGATAGAGAAATAATTTTCAAAGAGAAAACCATTAAAATTTGCTTGTAAGAAGCAAGATTTAGAAAGCAAGCACAACCCATTTACTGTTACCAAGAGCTGTGTTCTCCATTTTACTTATTCAGCAGGGGTTTTGGATGCTACATTTTAGATTCTGATTGAAGCCCTCATTTACAGGATGATAGAAAGGGTCAAATTACTTTTAGATGCTTCCAAACTTATCTTGGTCTATAAAATTAATAGCTATGTCTGAAAAAAAAAAAAAAAAGAAAATTGAGAGGAAAAAGGAGAAAATATAAAAGAAAAAATAAGAGGTGTCTGCAACAGTGATGCATAGTTATTCTCTCAAGTTTTTTGTTACATACACCATTCCTCTAACTTCATAGTAATATTTACATCAATAAAATCTGAGATACAAACCTTTGCTAATAAACCTCTAACACCTAGCTTAATTTTTGCACATTTTTACTAACAGATAAGCAACACAACACAAAATTTTCAATTTTCGTAGTCAATTCATTGTTACTAACACTTTTTTTTTGCAATTGTTAATAACAACAAAACGTTAGTAGAAAAATACTGAACCTGTTTAGATGCGTTATGATGTATTTGAAGACATCATAGTTCACCGGGTGGAATTTCTTCACAATTTCTTTTAGCTCATGTAGCCGTTCTGTCTTATCCATGATTTCTATAGAAATAAGTGACATTTTCTGACACATCTAGGAAGGCATACTGAAGGCATTGACATGTCTTTTTCCTCATACAGTGGTAGACATCAAATACCCACAGAGAAAATACCAAGTAAGTATTGCACAAAATTACTTTTTTATTAGAGGAAACTACCTAAACACAAAAACAATTAAATCTGTATTTAAAGAGAATTAACTGCATTTAACAGGAAGAAATCCCTTTATTATGTAATTGTTGGCTTGTAGAGTGACAACTAACAGAAAAAATCTAATAAGAAATTACTCTCAGCTTGCAAGATGTTGTAAGTCAGATATAGCTATGGTTTATCTGGACTGAAGTTTAATAGAGATCCAGGAGAAAGATGGCATGTACATTAACTTAGGAGTATCTTATCAGTTATTTAAAATAATTATGAGTTTGGTGCAGCTGTTTTAAGTGTGCTGCTTAGACGAGGGCAGGGATTTTCACAGCGCCAATGGACATTATTTTCAAGCTCCAACCCTGGAAGCATTCACAGCCAGGTTGGATGAGACCTTGAGAAACCTGGTCTAGTAGAAGGTGTCCCTGCCCATGGAAGAGGAGTTGGAACTAGATGATCTTAAAGGTCCCTTCCAACCCAAGCTATTCTATAATTCTATGACTATGCTTCAAAGAGGAAATAAGCCACATGTAAGAACAGACTACAGAATAAATTTTTTCTTCTAAAAAACCACAAACGAACAAAGACACACACAACGAAAAAACCAACTAATGCTGCCACTGAAACACTTATGGAAAATATGACTGGAGCATTGTAGACCCATAGATACTGCAGAATATACTTCTAAGCCATGATGATTGCATGTCCCAAAAAAGGGCAACAAAGCTGGTGAACTGTGTATTGCACAAGTCTGACAAGCAGTGGTTGAAGGAAATGGAGTTGTTTAGTCTGGAGAAAAGGAAGCTCAGGAGAGTCATTATTGCACTCTACAGCTACCTGAAAGGAGGTTGGAGCATGGTAGGTGTTGGCATCTTCTCCCAGGTAGAAGTAATAACACAAGAGGAAATAGTTTCAACTTTTGCTATGGGAGGTTTATATCAGGTATTAGAAAAAAAATCTTCACCAAAACAGTTTGCAAAGCATGGGAACAGGCTGCCTAGGGAAGTGGCTGAGTCACCATTTGTGGATGAATTTAGAAGATGCATACATGCAGTGCTTAGTGACTTGGTTTGGTGGTGGACTTGGTAGTGTCAGATTAACATTTGGATAAAATGACCTTACACATCTTCTGAAACCTAGACAAGTCTAAGATTCTATGGTTCATATCACTAAAAGGAATCAAGCTCACCTCTGTCACTTGGATGCACTGCTCAAGCAAATTTGATATACATTGATACTGTGAAAATAACATTAAATATGCTCCAACATATCCAAAATAAAGCAGTACTAAGGGTATTTTAAAACAATAAATCCACTTCTATTGTTATTGCATGTTTTGACTGAAATTTATCTGATATGCTTTTAAGAAAAAAATAAAACCTAACTGATTACATTAAACAAGCAATTTGTCTGGAAAGTACAGCAGAAATACTTCAACCTGGTATCTTCTGGTATCTTCTGATATCCAAAATTACAAAATTTCTCAGAGACTACATATACGTAAATCAAGTCCAGGCCAGAGCCTTAGATTTACATTAGTAGTTTCATGTTTTGAACAAAAAAAGCTTTACATATACTGTAGGTCACACCTACACCCGTACCCTGCAAAAATCCATAGCAATCTTTTTCTGAATCAGTTTGCTGCCAATACAAGAGAAGGAAATAATTTAGTCATTTCACTTTGAAGCGTCTGCAAAGGCAAACAAAATTAAGCATTTTGTTTTATAGGAAGTTAAAAAATAATTTCAATAAAAATGTGAAAAAGAGAAATACCATTATATTCCCCAGACATGTTTTATTTCTAAAGCCTATTTTGAATGTAAGTTTTTTCCCCCCTGTAAGTTCCAAGAGCTTTCACCACATGTAGCAGTAATACAGAGTGGGGAAAAAAAAAGTGCAGATATCTCCAATTCAATTTTCCAGGAAAACAACAAATAAGTAATGACTTATTTGGGGAAAAAAAAGGTATTATAATTATTTCATCACACAGTTCTGTCAGTTTTAAAGAATATTTTAGAACATAGGTGTCTAAGCAATTAAGCCAATATTTCAGGGCAGCTAGTCCTTTCAAATTACAATGAAGTAAAAACTGCAATAAGACCAGCCAATATAATTAAATCAAGACAAAACTGTTAGATTGTTTATTACTTACTTGATGTTTCTAACAAATCCTGATGCAAAGAGTAAGGAATTAACGGATCTGGCAGGTCTGCAAAAAAGGCTTTAAGAGCACCAGCCACTGCATTTACTGTTACTCCCATAGACTCTAGACTGATATTATGATCTGCAAAACAAAATTAAAACAGCAATATAAGTAAAACTTACAGCTCTCATTCCTCACAGTATTTTAGGAAAATATTACTTTATTCAAAACACAGAAAAATCAAAACGTTGCCAAACTTTTGCTTACAAAAAAGCATTAAAAAGTGAACCTATGGATAAGATGCCATTACTCTCACCTATGTGAAATCAAATACAAGAAAATCCAACAGTATTTTCTGCAGAAAATAATAAAATCCCAGCAAAATACCAGAAAAATAAAGTTGTCTAATTTTCCAGGAAGACTTCAAAGCTTTTTTTCAGTGACTGGCTTATGATTAATCCATTTTGTCCAATAATAAATTTTAATCCTATATCCAAAAATGTTACTTAGAAATGGTACAGGGCACATGCTACCTAATTTTTAAAGCATGCCTAGAAGCAGAAGCCCTTTTAAGCCACAGAACTTCATATATTTTAAAACTGGAATCTTGAAAATGCTACATTTACTTTTCAGAAGTCACACCACCTGGAACATCTTTTAACAAGACAACTGAAGAAAATCTAGCACTATACTCAGATTATCTGAAACAGTACAGTGAGACATAATAAGTGCCATTTCCCTTCCAGGAGAAACCCTATTTTTCACAGATTTGACTTTGTGACTAATATACAAGAACTTTTAAGAAGTGCTTTTTAGCCTGAAATACCAACTGAGATTGTAAATTAAATGAGGAAATTAAGGAAAAAAAATTGCAACCTTCACTTTCAACATGAAGTGAACAGCATAATCTACCAATCACATTCTAGTACAGTCTACTATAAGAAAGGTTAAGAATTTATTATCAAGATTTAATTCCTAATTTGTATTATTAAAGAGAGCTTTTGATGAAATAAGTATCAAATGTGTACAAATTCATACTAAATTTGGGAGCAGTAAGAGCGGGAAGCGAAAGCCTTAATGCATAGGACTGAAGAACTATTCAGACAAGGAGCAGCTGGCACTGCATTGTAACTTTTTAAAACACTAGAATAACAACTAGAAAACATTTTAGCACTTAAAGTTTTGGTTATACACAGCTTCATTGGTAATTCACCGACTTATACCAGTAGCATTAAGTACTATGGAAATCAGTTTGAAAGTACACCCTTTTATATTGCACTGTGATAAATTTGTGGAGAATTTGAGCTCTGTTTTGGCTTTAAATAACAAAATCTGTCATTACCTTGATCAAACTGTTTCTGAATGTTGTCTTGGTCTGTCTTGTTCCCACTAACACGGTATAAGCCTTCAGTGCACAATCCTTAGAAGGGGAGAAAAAAGAAAACAACATTCAAAACAAAATTTATATACTCTAGAACAGAACACATCCAATTACAATTACTAACTCAGAAACCAAGAAGGAATACAAATCTTAAGTACCTAAAAAGTAACATTTTAACCCTTATACTGATACAAGACTGTCAAAACACAAAATACTAGTTGTCTGTCGAGTCCAGTATTCCATTTAATATGGATCACAGGAAACCATATTGTGGGATAACAAGAACCTGACTGCAGGCACTTGGCCAAAATTATTCTCCTCTTTCACTACACTGGTGATATTTGCCTGTTGTTAATTATAACATCTCGATTATGGTAGTTAGTACCCACAGAGCTTACATTTTCTACAACTCTCCACAATTTGGCCTTACCATCTTATTCTAGCAAGCAATAAAACACCAGTAAACTACTCTGTAGAAAAATCAAGCACTTGCAATTGATTCTTGATTTTTAAATTTCATGATGTAACACAGTTCTGTGTGAGCCAAGGACTTAATCTTCTAACGCACTTTCCCTTTTACCATTTATATTTTATAAATTTTGCATGTTTCTACTCACTCCTTTTCTGAGGTAAATTATCACATCACTCAACATTCTTTCTTTAAAGTATGAGGAAAATGGGAAAAATAGAAGGGTATTAATAGGCAGAGGTTCTTCAGGCTTCTTGTTACTTTGCCTTACTATGCATTGTAGTCATCATAATTACAGCAGGCATTCCAGGTAAACAACATTAAAAATATACCTTTATTATGTGCATGCACACTTGTTCACTCCAGCAATTACACTTCCTATCACACTGTCTTTTTTTGCCCACAGCTACTGACCAAAAGAAAGCATCCATCCTGCTAATCTCACCATTATTACCCAAGATATTTTAATTTGTTCATGTAGAACCCATTAAAGAATTATAGTTCCATAATTCTCCAAGTTAATTTTATAGGTGCAAAATTATCTCTATAGCAGTACATGGTTCTATTTAAAAACTCACAAGTTTTAGAGCTTTAGGAAATCTCTCAGCTTCTTACCTTCACTGCCCATTAATTGAATGCACTTCAGGTTATCAGATCAATACATAGCTTCTCTGTCATGTCACTGAGTGTGCCTTCTAAGTTACCAAGTATCACTACGAATCCTACTACAACACTCAAAGTACAGAAAGCACTTAACCGCTTCATACTGCTGGGAAATTTATACCAATTAATTTGATAGCAACTCTTCTAACTCAAGTCTTCCTTCTTAATCCTTGACAATTCATACATCTCCTCATTGTTTGCATCACTGATATTTGAGTAAGCCTTTAATAATTAGGTGGCACAGGGCAAAAAGTGGTTTCAATGCTTTCCAGACCTGGAAGGCGTTTCAAATCTGTCTTCAATGTACTACACTGTCACTGACAAACACTTTGCATTCCTCTTCCACAACATGTAAGTAATAATAATTTTTAAAAACAACCAACCAACAATGACCACCAAAAAAAAAAAAGAAACAAACCACCAATATGTAAGAGAAGCTAGGATTGAGATTCTCTTTGTTCAGTTTGAGAGAATTCTCAGCTGGAGATCCTATAGCCCGAGGACAGTCTATGTTTTCTCAAACTACTATTCAAATTCTTTCTGCAGAACAGGAATTGAATGTGCTGCAACAGCCATTTCTGAGAAGTCTGATCCACCACTGATTAGAAGTGTGTAAACCTTTAATACTTGAACTGGGCTGCTTCAGAGAGAGAACTCTACTGCACTATCTAGGTTGGTTTCGTTTACTTTGTTTCTTCTTATTTCATCAGACAGTAGGTAACTTTTTGCTTAGACCAGCACAGCTCTGAGAACATAGACAATTCACAGTACTTCAGAAGCTTTTCAGGTTAAGCAAGGAGACGTCTACTGAATTAAGGCACTGTCCAAAAAATGCTGCAATTCTAGGTTAAACTAAGCTTCTCTTTCAAACTCCTCAAGCAAAACTGTTTTTTCCCTTGCTTGTATACTCTAGAAACACTTCATGTAACAGTTGGTCAACTGTCATTATACTGTTTCTCTAAGGCACACAAGGAGGCACATTTAATCTGTTTGCATACATACAGAAATCTGAAAGGATAATTTCTAAGTAATGCTTCAGTTCTCTCTGTTGTCTCTGCAACACTTGTTACATCAAGTGTCAGACACTCCAGTTGACTAGTTTTAGTTTTTAAACATCTTGCATATCTATATACCCGTGCTGAGAAAGAGAGAGAGCACGTGCAACATCTGTTTTTTTCTTGATGGTTTTTTAAAACTTCCATTCCCTCATATGCAAGCCCACTGATTATCTTTTTAACAATTTTTTTCTATGTTCTTATCCTGCTTCCTTTCTGGTCCAGCTGTAATTTGCAAGATATCCTTACTGGACACAATGCCTCTTATAATGTTACAAGTCATAGAATCATAGAATGGTCTGGGACAGAAGGGACCTCTAGAGGTCATCTAGTCTGGCCCCCTTGCAGTCAGCAGGGACATCCCCACTAGACCAGGTCATCCAGGGCCCCGTTCAGCCTCACCTTGAATGCCTCTAGGGAAGGGGCCTCAACCACCTCCCTGGGCAACCTGTTCCAGTGCTCCACCACCCTCATGCTAAAGAACTTGATTAGGGAACTTGAGCATCTCCCCTGTGCAGACAGACTGAGAGACCTGGGGCTGTTTAGTCTGGAGAAGACTGAGAGGAGATCTGATAAACATCTATAAATATCTGAGAGGTGGGTGTCAAGTGGATGGGGTGGTGCACAGTAATAAAGACAAGGAGCAATAGATACAAACCTGAACATAGGTTTCACCTCAACATAAGGAGAAACTACAGTGATTGTGATGAAGCACTGGAACAGTCTGTCCAGGGCGGTTGCGGAGTTTCCTTCTCTGGAGACTTTCAAAACCTCCCTGGATGTGCTCCTTTGCAGACTACCCTAGGTGATCCTGCTTTGGCAGGGAGGTTGGACTTGATCTCTGGAGGTCACTTCCAACCTCTAATGTTCTGTGATTTGGTTTCTCTTCGTACAAGACTTACTGTTATAAGCAGAATCTTTTCCAACTATCTACTCTAAGACTGACCCTAATTGCAACCAATATTCAAACTGTGCGCATATCATGGAATTACTCAACAGCATGATTCTCCCCCGCCTCATATCACTCACAGTCATAATTCTTTTGTTTTCCTTGCTTCACAGCAAGTTCATCTTCTAAAAGATTACGTTTTCAGGCATCTGTCCATGATGATTTTAAAGGCTGTTTCCAAGTGACAACAGCTATACGAATATTTAGCCTACTACAAAGTCATACAATATCTGCCAACTTGATATCTGTAGCCAGGTTTCACTATCACTGTCCAGTCTTTGTTAACCACAGCAAGTCTGTCACTCTACAGTCTCTTTCCCTGCATTGCTAAATGAAGCATTTCACACATCATTCTCCACTATAATAGACATCATTTCCACACTTACCTTTGTACATTTTGTCATTCTATAATTTTTATTCCACAAACCAACCTCTTCTCAACTCCTGTGTTAGCCAGACTACACAAGACTAAAGGAACTGCCACTGTACTGACCCAAAAGGGCAATTTCTACATACATCTAGAATATATGGAATTACAGAGTTAAAAATCCAAACTCTTTTCAACTGCCTAACACTAAATTTATTTCTATAAGACACATTTAATGTATTCTTATCTGTGCATATTAACACGGGCATTTGAAGGTCTGTGACATTTGATCCAGAACCAACAGAAATGTACAATAAAAAGCAGTACAAGAGAATAACACTTCTGCACTTTCAGAAGTACTTAAAAAGCATGAAGCTCTCATCCAACACTGAATTAACATTCTATAGTTTACGTTAACCAATTATTAAACAAGCTCTCATTGCAGGAAGTGTCACTCAATCACATGTCATGGCCCATCTGTTTTGTAAAAAGAATAAAACATTTCAAAAAACATTGCATGACACACGTGCATAGGAAAAGGTAACTGCATTCTTCATTAAAAATGCGTGACAGCTGAAGATACACTGATTTTCCACACATATTAGCCTTTTGATCATTTTGGGAATGGAGAAAGCAAGGGGACTAGGAGGTGCACCACAGGTACTGTAAATACTGTACAAAAGAAATTGACATCTTGGTCCTATCTGCATTCTTTAGGAATCTTTTACCTAATTCCCATGATCTTTCCTTTGAAGAGATACCTTAATTAGCAGCACAGCTCAAGTGCACAAGTGTTAACAAATATTTCAAAACAGATTTGTTTACAGTTTTCAGTGCTTCTCATGCACTAATAAATTTATACATGTGCTCATCCTCCATTCATCTGGTAGTCAGCCTGTTGCCCCCCTCTTGTCAAGCTTGAACTGGGTTTTATCCCTGTTGTCTAATAAAGTTGCAGAACAAACCGGTGTACCCTTTCCTAACTACTGAAACCTGTTCTATGGCACTTGTAAGGGGAGCCTGAGGAGGTCATCTACTCCAATCTCCTGCTCCAGCAAAGTTAAACACTGAATTCAGATTGAGGTGCTTATCTAAATCTGATCTTGAGTATTTCCAAGGACAGAGAGCAACCTGAACCAATGTTTGAATAATCCTCAGAGAACAGAAGTTTTCCTTTCATTGTAGTTGGAACCCCACATTTTAATAGTTATTGTCTCTAATCCTCCTGTCACATATTTCAGTTTGGCTGCACTTTCCCAGTAAGGTACTCATAGGTATGCAAAGGCACTTTTGGGTGTCCCAGCCTTCCCCTCTCCAAGCTGAACAAACCCACAGGTCAGGAGTTACAGTCCCTGATCCTCTTCTGCTAGACTCAATCAAGTTTGTCAAGGTCCTTCTCATAGTATTTTGAAAAAGGCCTAATGAGTAGGAGAAAAACAAATAATCACTACTGTTGCTGTAGTACGTAAGTCCAGTAAAGATGGTAGGATGCACTACTGAATCACACTTAGTCTGTTCTCCACCTTAAGTGCCCAGATCCTTTTCAGCAGCACTGCAATCCAGCCAGTCAAGTCTTCAGCATATATCCCTGAAGGATGTTAGTCCTTGGACTTCTAATTGCAGAACTTGACATTCATTCTAGCTGAATTTCATTGGTTCCTGTTGTTCCATTTCTCCAGCTTGTCTACATTGAACCGAAGCCCTAGACTTGAATGTTAATTATACCATACATCCTCAGATCACTCAAGACTTGATGAGGGTACAAGATGAACTGTAGGGCTATTTAATTCTACTGTTACTGGATCCATCCAGAATCAAGAGGAACAGAATCATGCTCTATGCATTTCTTTGATAAACATACAGCTTCATGGGCAGCTGAGTCAATGTAACTCATGACCAAAAAAAACCACCCCAGTCTAACTCCCTGCCTCATCAGTCAGTTTTTGTCCTTCCCTTGCCACTAGCTGTATTAGCCCTGCTTCCTGCCTTGCACTTAGTTTGATGCGTATTTGATCCTTATTTTACCAGCTGCAACACTAAACAGCAGGACCTTGTCTATTTTTGCTTTCCAAGGCAGTGAATTCTACTGATTCAAAGATGTCTGAAAAGCAGCCAAAATGCAAAGTGGCAGAAGTATACAGCAAGAGAGGATCTTACTGCCCGGTAAACTTTCCTGATGATACTACCCTCAAAATTCCATGTCCTGAGTGGTCAAGGTGGGTTACCATTCTTGTCCCATCCTGTTTTCTGTCCAACAGAACAAACTACTAAAAGCCTCAAACTCTCCCAAGCCCTTTGAACACAAGGGAAGACAAATCCAGCTTGAATTTCTGGATTTTGCAGACACTATATTTCAATGATTTGCCAGACTTTTTACTTCAAAAGGCACTGCTGACTCAATCTCTTTGCCTATTTCTACCCATCCCTCATTCTCTGGAGACAAACTTTGCATTATCTATACACTTTTAACGTCAAAATCTGGCCTCATGGCAGATTCAGTGTAAAAGACCTGGGTGAGAGGGAAATACACAGAAGGCAATATTCTTTTAGTTAAATTATCTCTGGGATTGTAAGTGTAACAGCATTACAAAAGGGTACAAATATCAAAAGCAGTAATTACTGTACCTATACAGAGTACACAATTTTTAATTTCACCTATAGCTCTCCACAGATATCATGTGAGACATTAAAAGAATTGTGGATTTGTCAAATTCATTCCTCATTCATTCTTTATTCCATTCCTTGTCTCAAACAGTAACTGAATTATTAAACTACATATAGTTCTAGTAAGTTTCTTTTCCCTTGTTTCATGTAGAATTAACACTATACTCAGGCTATTGCTTTCCAATAAAGTAGAGAATCTAAAATTTCTAGTCCTTTCAATGAAGAACAAGGTTATCAATATCCTTTGTGGGATTATCCCACAATTATTTTCTTTAAAATATTTGAAAACTGAAAAGAAACACCAATTAAAATACTGCTATTAATACTACAGTTGAAAGTAGTCAAGACTCAAATTTACTAAATGGCAAAACCTTGCTAATATCCATATTAATTTGATGTCTCCTCCTTTGACAAACAAAATGAAATGTAATTTACACCAAACTTTGCAGCAACACATGAAGTACATTCAAAGCAAAAAATAAAAATACACTGTTTTTTTTTAAATCATGTACTAATACTATCACTTAAGATAAAAAATCATTTTCCAAACTATTATAAATTTGGGAATGTTAAAATCAGACAATAATATGTGCTGAACAGCATACAAACAGAACTTTGAACTCATGGCATGCAAAACATCACAAAAATACTACTAACAAAACACTCAAGCTACAAACTTGCCAGAAGCTTTTACACTTAAAAAAATTACATTCAATAGATATTTTTACATGGTACTGCAATGTGAAATTCAAGCCACATCAACATTTTGTTGAACACTAAATTAACCTTCTGAAGTCTGCATTACTCTCTCAAAAAACTATCAGAATATCCTCCTTACTCTCTACGTGATAATTCTTAGAGGCATACAGAATTCATGCTTTTATTCAGTTAAACACTTCAGTTTCAAAAAGTCTCAGTTCTGCTGTGAACATTTAGAAAAAAGTGAGCTGTAACTAAAAAAGGGTTTTTTAAAAGGAGAAAAAAGGATCCAGTGTATTAATTAGCAGGGGGGTTTAATAGCACATCTTATCATAGTACTTCCATACAAATTTCTATGCAAATCATTACTTCTATACAAAACACCCACTTAAATTTACTTAAAAATCAAAACTGAACTCTAGTTTCCCCACTAAACACACTTCCATAAATATAAACCTATTAGAAAATCAAGTTCACTTTATGTGACACAACGAATTACCTATTCAGTCCATCAGGAGAAAGTAACAAAACCTCCAGAATAACTGTACTGTCAAAACTTTCTTTTGGAAGATCATAATTGAAAATAATTACCCTTGACAAACGTCAATGTAAGTAGTTTTCCCAGTAAGATAACAGTATCTTTATGAGAAAATTAGATTTCCTGAAAACATTATACATTTACACCAAGATATTTAGAGGATACCTTGATAATTCACCATTACCGAGTTACATACCTGAAAGATAAAAATTCTAGATCATCTTATTCAGTGAAAGATCTCTGATGACCAATCAAAAAGATTATTTGCCCTACTATAATAACAATGAATTTTAAAATTAAAGGCTTGGATACAAAAAAGGTTTTCCCATAATCATGAACAATGTGTAAACACATAAGTAAAGTTATGATATTTAGCCAGGCCTTCCTCATTCCTTTTCCAGATATGACAGTGTTGTTAAATTGAAGATAGTCTAGCAAGCTATTGCACTATTTTTTTTTTTAATTTATAGGTTCTAGGAAGACAAATTACGTGCTGTTACTGACTTGTATTTTTAGTACCACAACAGTACACACAGATGCAAAAATTAAGATTTAGATAGGTACCTACCTAACCTACTTATTAGATCTGCTGTAGTATTAACCACTTTGCTCCCTTACACTCTACTCTCTTGCTCTACTTACACTTTCAACTAGATTCCAAAGGGATTCGAGTCCTAGGTCATCTTTCAGAACCAGAGATTAGTTGACTCTGTAAAGCTAAACCAGTTCAGAATAAAACTTCTTGTTGGAAATTATCAAACTGAACAGAAACAAACAGAAAATACCTTTATCTGTAGGTCCTGGCTCAGGATCCCTTATCCCTACCAAATCTACCTTTATCCTGACACAGGATTCAGGTCTCCTTCAAAACAAAAATCTGTTAATTTATAAAAGGCTGGTGTGATGGTTTGAACCAGTTGGAGGATTTTAATAAGAAATTAGACTATAGACTGAGAAAGGAAAACACTGATGATGCTAGTTTACTCTTTGGTTTACTGAAAAAGAAAAAAAAATGTTTAAGAGTTGTAATCCAAACATAGATAAGACAGAGTTGCTTGAGCTACTGTGGCTGCCGCATCTCTCTGCCTTCTTAGCTGGATCTGAATAATTTTGCTAACTTCTTTCCTGCTACTAATCTCGCTGGACAATCTATCTTTGCTTATCTGGTGCATAAGACAGATGGTCAGACAAGACTGGGAAGAAGGGGAAAGGTGGTAGGGTGATTAGAAACCCCTCTTAGGGACTCTGATCTCTAGGAGGGGTGTGGTGTTTCTGTATTACCTTTTCACTGTATATATCTGTAACTATCTGTTATATATTGTAAATATTTGCTTGTATATTGTGCAAAGCTGTAAATATAAAGCTTTATTTCCTTAACTTCCAGCTGACTGAGTTCTAGCCTGGGTTATTTCAAAGTGTGGAGGGAGGAAGTGTAACTGCTGAACCACCACAATGGAACTTTTCAGCTTCCAATATTACTTTATGTTTTCCACATTGGCCCTGTTCTACTGATGTACTTCCATTTTTCCTTGCTGGTTTGGGTTTTTATTTTGTGAAGATAGTCCAGAACTGTATGGTAAAACAAAAATCTGCATGCCTTCAATTCTTAAAGGTTCATGGTGGGGCAAGAATCTTCAAAGATACTTTCTCATAGTATCTTATCATCAAAGCAAACAAAGCAGAGAAAACTGGTTTTTCACACTGCATACTTTCTAGCCTCAGCCACAATTTAGATGAGTGAGTACAAAGCAACATCGTGTATAATTTCATGAAGCAGAGATAGAGAGCACTAAAAATTATGATAAGCCCTTGAATTTGAGACTAAACATATCTTCACAAAAAAGCCTGCAGAGTTGAGCCACCATGTAAACTACATGTGGTGATACAAAAGGGAAGAAGGGGCTAAGCTCATCAAAAATACCTTAAAAGGAACAGCTAAACAATATGTCCTCTGTAAGAGAAACATACTGATTAGCCTTATTGGAGAAAAGTTGGAAAAGACTGCATCACTTGATTAAAAAGACAATGATAACAAACCCTGGTACTCGGTTCAGATAGCAGACTGATAGCTGCTAAGAGACACCTAAAACTATTGGATTGATCCCCAGGGCCAAGTAGCTCTGTCAAATGG
Organism: Psilopogon haemacephalus; assembly: GCA_013396835.1. NCBI lineage: Eukaryota > Metazoa > Chordata > Aves > Piciformes > Megalaimidae > Psilopogon > Psilopogon haemacephalus. The sequence continues at coordinate 217,913 of VWZI01004069.1, read as the reverse complement.
GAATGCTACCATTCTGGACTCCAGCTTTAAGCCAATAGATCCTGACTTGTCTTCTGCAGACTGATCATCTCTAAAACTCTGAGGAATTTTCTCTCAGACAGACTCACATCACTGACTTAGGGACTATCTTCGCACTGAATTTGAAGGCCATGCAAGTGAACATCCTCTTTTAAAGGCAACAAATACATTCTATTGAACAAAGCTTGAAACTCAAAATACCTACAGAACATTTATCCAATATAAAAATAATACATAGGAAAACCAAAATTTCCACAGATAAATATGGAAGTTGAAAAGAACAACAAAAGCTACTGACACACAATCCACAAACAGAGAAAGAAATCTGTAATACAGATTAAAAGTAGAGATTTTGTTCTGCCTCCACAAAGTACTTAAGAGAAATATCATGACAACCACTGTCTTTACAGCCACAAAGCATGCAGATAGCACAGTATTTGTCCATCTTTACACATATGGTCAGAATGAAAATTCTCTAGCTTTCAGTAACTGCACAGTAGCATCCCAGGACAAAGTAATATATATACATTCAATTAGCTGAAGGAAAAGCAGTATTTCCTGAGTCATTGTTTTTGAGGAGCCGCTTACATTGTTAATACTTTGGCAGCTTAACCAAACATCTTATTGTTTAGACAAGTCATTAAAGGAGAATAATAGTGTTAAATCTTCTAGGTACTTGCATTAATTGACAGCTATGCAGAGAAAGACAACAAACCATGTTCCCCTACTATTACAGTTCACAAGCTTGTGAAAATCCTTTGGGAGAAATACCAGACTTTATTTTCTAAGTTTACCATTGAAGTCAACAGATACTAGATGTTACCTTTAAGCAAACACAATCTCATTTAGACCTGAATTTATAAATGTGTCGTTTAAAAGTATTCTTGCAAAGATAAGCATGCTCAAATTTAAGACATTCTACAAACAAATGACTTTAAAAAGTCATTTGGTCTTCATTGCTGGTAAATGTTTTATATGGCTAAAAGTAGTAGCTGTTGACACTGCTACTACACCTCGCCTTTCGTCCTTCTTGCCCATTTTTTTTCCAGGCTGAAGCAGGAAAAGCAAAAGCATGAAGGAAGAAAATACAGTTCTTACCTTTGGGTAAGGAAACGCAGAAAGGTGAAGTTTAAAGACAAATTTATACTAACACTTCTGACTCCCAAAAGATCAGTGCCTGAATTTTCACCTCATTCTATTTTGATTGCAATAATGCAGGATCTAAGTCTTCAAACACAGCTGCTAGGTTTACCACCAGTAGTGATTCCTCTGGAAACACTACTCTCACAGATGGCAATAAAAACTGAATTTTAGTTAAAGAAAATCTTTCAGTTTTACTCTTGATGTAACTGTTACTGTCATATTACAGCTAAAATTGTCTAAGACAGCACTGAAAGAAATGCTATTTCACTTTATGCTAAACAATACTTCACTGCAGACACCCATCAAAAGATGGTCTTGCTCATGATTCAGCTGCAGTTTCATCCTCAGTTGCTTCAAAAACAGCAATATAGCATTTATGCAACTTCAGAGTAAGCAAGACTTACACATTAACTAAAAACTGGTGTATGTTACACACCAAAAAAAACCAAAAAGCCAAAACTCAGTCACAGGTCACTCCTAAACCTCAGAAGAACTTCTCACTCCTAAGTGTAATCTTCTGTTGGATGAGTATGATCATTCTAATCGCTTCATGGTCATGGAGCAAATAGGCTGAAACCAGGGACAAGCACACAACCAAGGAGCCAAGGCGAAGAGAATCAAAACCATACTGTGAGATTTCACTCTAACATAAATAAGTAACATGTGTTTGCACTAAACTGAAAATCTGCAAGTCAACACTTCATTTTATGTAGAATTACACATTATTTAACAAGAAAAATGTTTCTGTCTCTGTAACAAGTTAAAATTAAAAGCTAAGTTTACCAACAAAATAGACCAAGTAGACTTAATTAACCAAGATCGAGTACCTGCTTTCTGCAACTAGAAAAAAACAGATTTTAAAGCTTTTTAATATTCAGGGTAAAACACAGTGGCAACACTGAGACATGTGAGACTGGAATGTTGTTTGGCGAGAAGTCATTTGGCATCAGGAAGTGATGTGAATTTTTTGAAATTATAGGAAACAAATTATAAATTTTGAGCATTTGTCAAAAAGAAGTTAAACATTTTTGTAAATAAAGATGAAAGAGCATCGCATATAAAGCACACAATTTAGAGAATGTATTATTTTAAAATGTGTTTTTCATATGATCACTTATTTCTATGATAAAATTCCAAAAGTGCTTTGGAACAGAAAATGAGAGACTTTATTCGTTATGTGAAGTTCCTTCAATAGTTCTCCTATCTTACCTGTATCTTCAATGAATTGCACACATTTTTCAACAAACAGAGGTATCGGTTTCTCAGGTGTAACCAGATCCTGCAGGGGCATCCCAAAGTAATTACTTTCCCAGTTTCTACGGATTGGAGGATTGAATGTCTTAGTTTTCTTTTTCGGCTACAACAAAACAAGAGCATTTTAAGTGATATTCAAGTGAGAAGTCTTCTAACTCGCACTGCAATCATTTGTGACAAGAAATAGATCACATGTCTAGCAGACATTAAAATTCCTCTATGGCAAACTGAGTGGAAACAAATACAGATTTAAAATAGCATACAACATATGCAAAGCACTCAACTTCTACTAGATATAGTCATTTTCATATCACATTAGGAACAGGATAACCCAATGTCCCAGTAACTTACATACTCTAGTTAAAAACACCCAAGCCACACTACTTGGTCAGAGATCTATGACAAGCCTTTCTGTATTAAACTTTTAGCATCAATGACTAAGGAATCTGCATGGGTTATACCTGAACCATACCTCAGTATAACTATTTTTTAAAACTTGTGAAGTGTTATATCACAAAAAAGAACCCAAACAAAAGAAAAAAAACCCACACCACAACAACTACCACCAACCCCCCCCCCCAAAAAAAAACAAACCCAAAACACAAAACCAAACAAATAACCCTGATTATCTTCTGTATACATCTCATTAAAGATACTAAATAATTTATATTGCCATTATGGCAGAAACATGATGATGCAGAATGCATAGCAATGTTAGAGTTGTAGACACTCTGTTAAGCTTCTTAATACATAAAATTTTAGCCAAAAGGAGTTTTGCACCCAATCAAATATAGTAAGAGTGAGTTTCATAAGGAAATTTCTTTTTTTTCTTCTTCTTCTTTTATTTTTTTTTTTTCCCCCCTGAGAGGCACTTTTATTCAGTTTCTGAAAAATAATTTTTGGATTAATTCAAGGATTATACTGTATTAGATTATCATGTTTTATCTCAGAACATTGATGAAAATATTCAGAGACTGTCATATAAAATGGTCAATTAGCTGTACATTGTCAACTAAATATGGAAAATTAAACTACTATTAAAATTAAGCATATTATCCTTCAGCTTATACAGAGCAAGATGTTAAAAGCAGTTGCATTTTCATATAAGAGTTCTTCAGTTAACATCAAGAAATTTAAAAAAAACAAAAAACAAAAGGCACAACAGCCACATTTAAATTTAACCTAAGGTTTCTAGAACATTCATAACTTACAAGATTACACCTCAATTAGCTATTACAAAAAGGAGTTAAATCCCTAGACTTCTGTACCAAAGGCATTTAGTCAGCCATTACAGACTACCTGGAACTTGGAGTTGGCAAAATATCTACTAATGATTGACTTGCCCACTGGGAATAAAAGAACTGAATTTTAACTCTATGGGGGAAGTGGAAACTACAGCCTAAAGAACATTTCTCCATCACCCTTCATCATCATTGGAACTCCTCCAACTTGACTAAAAATATCCATTAATCAAAGCCTTGCAATAATTCAATTAAACAATTAAGACTTCTTATGTGGAGCGTCTCTTTGTACCTCTTGAAATTAGTAATAGAGTATCGTGACTAACCATGGTAACAGCAGGAAAGCAAAAGAAATTTGTCTAAGTTTCAAGTTTAAGATTTCTATAAAAGGTATGGTAGTTATATATTTAGAAGGAAAGAACATTTAGCAGAGGATTCTTCAAAACATTATACAGAAATTACTCTTCAGCAATTAATTTCTCCAAATAAAATAATAAGTTTAGAGGGGACAAAAACAAAAAAGCTTACGATAAAACCAGTAGGAAACTTTTATGACTGAAATATCAATATCTGAGCGCATTCTTTTCAACTGTCCATTCTTTACATAAATTTCATGTATCCTGAATATCAACAGTCCCACCAGTATGTACCCACAGATTAGAAACAATTTTTTCTCCTTTCCTTCTCAACGTGACAACCCGCCAATTTGAAGTCCTCAGCACTCAAGCCTAGTTCATTGGCCATTTTCTCTTTATCATGGCTTAGGGACCTTGGAGATCATCTGCTTCAACCTCCCTGCCATGGGAATAGATGCCTCTCAACTAGACTTGACTGCTCTAAGCCTCATCCAACCCGGCCTTGAACAACCCCACAGACGAGGCATTCAACACCTCCCTGGCCAACATATTCCCAGTATTTCACCACTCTTGTACTGAAGAGTCTCTTCTTAAACTCTCCATCAGCTTAAAACCATTCCCCCAGTGCTAGATACATCCAGTTCAGCAGCTGAAGTAGCCAAGATGAAGCTAAAGAATGTGTAGAACTCAGTAATAAAAAAAACAAAACAAAACAAAAAAAAAGCCATTTTGTTACATGTTGAGCAAGAGATCATTTTACAGATACCTACAGTAACACAATGAAAAAAAATTTTTTTTCCCTCCCAAGGTGTTCAGTGCACATCCCCACCACCTTAGAATAAATGCAGTAACACTCAGACTGTGTATTTCAGACCCAGCAGACAGAAAAAGACTGTGTGCATCTCTTTCATTAAGACATTAATATTAGTGTAACATAACTAAATATAAACAAACATTTGGGTTATGAATGGAAAACAATTTGTTCAATGGAATAATAAGCTAGGATTTAATGGCACTTTTATTACAATTATAATTCTAATGGATATTATTGTCTGTGTAGAATACCTGGACATATAATGAAATATCAGATACATGTCTGCAAAGTTAGAATAAAGAATATTTTTTTCTACTAATAGTCCAGAGTTTCGAAGAATGGTTCTAAGGGACTGAGATATCAAGTATATCATCATACACCAAAAAAAACACCCAGAAAGGTTTCCTAGGATTGTCTACCTGCCCACTTCCCCACCCCACCACCCAAAAAAAAAAAAAAAAAGGCAGTTAAATCTCCAACTTGGAATGTAAAAATTTCCCCAAAGAATGTTAAGAAGAACAAATATACAACCAAACAAAACCCCAAACAAATAAAGGAAAACCCCAAAACAAAACACTTTGAAGTCCTTTTCAAACTGATCTACAAGTAGAACAGAGGATTGTTGCAGAGCTATTCCATAGAGATCCAAGTAGGATTTCACAAGTTAAAATAATAATTGTATCTGTTATTTCCTATTATGCATTATGCCTCGCTCCTGTCCAATATTTATTACAGTATCTCTCATGATTTCTCTTTCTTTTGGAGTGAAGTGAGTAAACTCTTCAATGACAGCACAAACCAAATCTTCCTGCAAATAACTCTACATAAACTTCATCCAAAAAATACTGCAAACTAAAAACAAAACTTTAAGGTATTAAATACCCACCATGTTATTTCCCAAACCTACTTACCAAACCCCCTTACCAATGGGCTCCTTAGTCTAGCAAGTCCTTTCTGACCAAGAAGAGTTCTCCTTCTTTTTTCCTCTTACCTCCACCCCATCGGAACTACCATCATAATTCATTTATTAGAGGAAATTCAGCCATTTCCCTGTTTCCCACACACTTCACTACTGCTTCTAATGTAAAGAAAAATTTTTGCCTACTTAATTTGCAGTCAGCCCTAGGGCCACAGAGGGGAAAAAGACAGTATTTTTGGGACTATTAAAATATTTCAAAAAACTACACAGTATGAACAGCTTTCATTTTGTAGCTTAATAAAGTATTTGTAATCTCTAATTCATGGCTAGCTGCTCAGAAACTAAACAACACATGAATAATGTACATGATGGTCCCCCAACATTCTCTCTCATTCCTCCTTTCATTATGTTTTTAGAGTTCCAGCTTGTTATATTAAGTTTTAAACTACAGAGGCTCAAGAAGGCATATGGCTCCAAATATGCAATTTGAGAGTGTTACATTAGAACAGATGAAACTTGAAAGTGCAGCTTTTGATATTTCCTGTACTCCCTGTGAGAAAAAAATAATCCACTGCACATTCCAGCATGAAGTAGACAGTACTTTGCTAAATCATCCACTGAATTTACACAAGAACAGCTGAATAAAATCTCCCATTTCTCACATTTATCATAGTCTTATTAAAACTGAGATCAACACACATGGGCTATACAGTTTCTAACACTGTTTCAGTAATAGTTTCAACATAAAATTTATACTGTTGAAATTATAATGAGAGCAAATAAGTACAGAAAAATAGATATCAAGCCTGTATTACTTATTTTAGAATATAAGTCAGAGGAAGATGCATGAGAAATCATCTGGGTGTTAGTAGATTGTTCTTGCTGAAATACTGAAACAAGTTTTCAGATTGATTTAAAGCAAAAGGCATCTTATGATGATATTAGTGTACAGCACAATGAAAAGAATGTGACTCACAGTCTTCTTTGAAAACAAATGTTGCTTGTTTGCAAACAAGGTTACAAGGTAGAAGTTTTAAGGCACTGTTTTGCAGATTTAATTTAACAAAACAACTGGAAACTTCAGTCAGAAAAAAAACCCCAAGACTTTTCATAATAAAACAATTGACTGTTGGTCAAAGAATAAAAATAGTGAAGCACTTTCAGAATTAATAACTTTTAACAACAGCATCTCAGTTATCAGCGGTTATTTAAAAGACCTGAAAACAAATACTACACAGAGAAGTATTTAAAATATATTTCTACCAACCCCCCCCAAAAAAAAATTCACAATAATCTTATTCCTGCTTTTACAGATGTATTAACAAAATAATTATTCTTAACAAGGCAAAAAGCCTGCAGAATTTATTTCACAATGAGGTTCTGCCTTTCTCCTTGCTGAAACTTGTTCAGGATATTTGCTGTTCTTGATAAACTGGGGAAAAAAAAAACAACCTAAAACTAAATTAGACACAACATATCTCAAAGGGTTCACGAAGACAAGAGCTCTAAATCAGATGGCTAAATTTTTAATACTTATAAATGTCATAGCAAAAATAAACACTAAAGTTTATTAATTTTATCTTTATGAAATAGCTATAGGTTTTGAGAAGAGGCAGGCTTCCTGCAGTACAAGTAATTACTAAATTAAGACAAGGGTCAAAATTTACTTTTGATTGCTTAATATGATAATAATAAATTGGAAAAAAAAAAAAAAAGACACCAACACACGTTTCTATTAAGCTTGTTCACACCATAAGAACATGATGTGAGCAATGAAAAGCCAAGGAGCACTGTGGTTTGGGCCTTTTATCAACTCACAAACTTCATGGAAGTTTTAGCTTTAGGGTTGCTTCACCCACAAAAAGTTCCTCCTGTCCAAGATGTAGATAATCTTCCTCCAGCAGGATCCTTATCCTCTAGGACAGCTAACTACCCTGTCTTGTCCTTTCTGCCTTTTCTGTCTGTTGCTTCCTATTTTCAAACTCATCAAGTTAAACCACAGACAATGAATTTACTACGTGGTCTGCAATACCACTGCATTTAAAGAGACTGGTGTATACAAAGAGACAACACAATACTTTCGTGTTATTTTGATGAAGTTTCTAATTCAGATAAGCATCTACTTGTAGTTCCCACTTGCAATTTTTGAAAAGGAGATGAATAAGCACATATATTAGCTCAGCTAGAAAGGTCTAAGTTGGCAAAGCAGAAACAACCAAGACAAAGTTGTAAATGAACATTGTACTCTGCCTAGTTCTGAATTTGGCAAGGGTGATAAGAAAACAATTGAACATAGAAAGCATGTTGATTCAGGGGAAAATTCACCGTGGAAATGCATTTGATCTGAGAGACACTTTGTGTAATAACAGCAGAAAGGACAAGGTGATTTTTCATAAGAGAAACTTTTATAGAAAAAAACTCTATAGGAGTGAAAAAAAAAGACATTTTACAACTTAGCAAATATTGGCACACAACATGCACTTGAAAGTTTTTAAGTAGTGTTCACACATCACTCCAGACTGACTTAGCTAAAAATTTCTCCAAAGTTTGCTTTCTCTTTTTCTCCCTTTTACTTCATATACTTATCTATTAGAACAAGTTTAACAGCCCACTTATAAACAGCACATATAAGGTCATACAATACATAGAACATTTTGAAATATGTTGTTAAGATAAAATCATAGAATCTTAGAATGGCTTAGGCTAGAAGGGACCTTACAGATCATCTACTTCAACCTCCCCTCCATGGACAAGAATGCCTCTCAACTAGACTCAGCTGCTCAAAGCAGCTGGTGTCTATTAGCTGGTGTATATTAATGGTCATGTACTATAAACCATCATCATTAGCATAGAAAGGAATAGGCCAGTTTCCTAAAGTGACAATAAATTGGACAAGTTGTACACCCTCATGTAACTGTGTTTAGTAAGAAGTTCTACTACAGATCAACAAATGTTGAGATTTTATGATGAACCGCTATGATACTGTTTCAATACTACACTATCAGTCATATTCATTAAAAAAAAAAAAGTTCATAGGGAATTACAAATCTTTATTTAAACTTCTAAAACTCAGATCAAGAAGCAGCCATATTCTCTTTACCCATTCAGAGGTGATGGCCATCACAGAAAAAGGAAAAAACATTTCAGGAGGAAGGAAAGGTGAGAACCAAACATCAGAACAAGATTTTCTCCAGCACAAAGTGAAGACAAGTTCTGGAGCAGTTTCAAAGAATAGCAAAAATGAAGTGGTAAAAGATTTTGGAGGAATTATTTCTGTGATAATTGCAAACAGAGCTCAAGGATTGTTCTTCCGGTTCTGACTACCAGGATAAAGAAATGAGATCCGAGAACGTAAACATGAAGTTAGGGACAACCATAGGCAAATGCTTCAGACCAAAGCATACTTACTTAACTGGTCTGTTTTAATGGTTTCATTTATTTTGGTACTAAGCAATGGTAGAGGACCTTGAAAAGCAGTGTTACCTGCTTGCCACAGATTTCTCATTGCTACAAGTTCCAAGGGAGGACAACTCTAACTTTCACTTAAAAATAGCAACCAATAACACAGAATCACAGAATGTCAGAGGCTGAAAGTGTTCTAAGAGTTCTGACTTTAAAAACATGTGCACACAGTAATTTTTTTTTTTTTTTTTTTTTTAAGTTTGGTAAGTATGTGTCAGCAGACTAAACTATAGCTGTTAAGTTTCAGGACTGTAAAAAGAATTTTTTTTCCTTGTTCTATTGTTTGAAAAAACTCCCCTCCTCCTTCCTATACATCTAGTTCTCACCTTCTTTTACCTCAATTTTTAACCTGAATCCTACAATCACTCCACATCCATTCTCTGTCTCCTTATCGGTCCTACTGTTAATACCTTTACATTATTTTATCTTGTAAGCTAGGGGACTGAAGTCAGAAAACATCAGGACAGAATGAGCATGCTTGAATCAAAGTCATGTCTCATATTTGAAACACGTTATCTTTAACTGTTTTCTCATTCTAGGTCTTCCTTTAAAACATGTTCCAGAACCCCGAAAAGTAGATGCCACTTTAAGAAACTTTCCTTGTGCTTAACTTTAGAACAATTGTCATAAGTGTGGGGAGATAGGGGGGAAGGGAAGCCAAACTCCCCAGAAACAAATCAACACTCACCAACATAATTAAAAAACAAAAAAATTCTAAGCATAAACTGTATAGGCAAATTCTATCTCGAGACAAAATCTGCTTTGCATAACTGAAAACTCAAGAACAAAACCCACAACTGATTGTACATAGGAGCACTCTGCAATGCCATAAAAGAAACCCACCCAGAAACACCACATTCCTCAAACCAACAAAGATGAAAGGAGTATCAAGAATGTTACATCCTATTTGTGCTTTAAGAAGCAATGGAATACTACAAAGCTGATTTTTTTTTAAACGCACACACACACACCAAAAAAAAAAAATCACCAAAACCAAATCAACACACCAAACACATCACACAAAAAAAACCCACTAAAGTAAAAAGGTCAAGTTGTAATTATTGGCAGAGACAATGATGATCTCAGACTTCAAAGGCTGAGTTTTTCCAAATAAATTAATTTTGTTGAGAAATTTTCTATTTTGTAACCACTACAGTTATAGCAAGAATAGTTACACATGTATCTTACATTTCCCTTGCAAACAATTTTGAAAAAGTATCAGTAAGGGCTTTACAAATTATTCAGAAACAAACACAGAAGTAATCTGTAAATAGTGGTGCACTAACATCCCTCACATGGACTATGTAAATCTCAACAAGGAAAATGTCATTCAAACAATTTTTGAGTTTTTGTAATTAAAGACTGCTAGCTGCAGTCTTTAAAAACTGTCTAAAATACCACAGGAAGACATGGTGGGTAAGTTACAAAGATAACAAAACTGCATCCCTCTTG
>VWZI01004069.1:135651-207233 GCA_013396835.1 Psilopogon haemacephalus | reverse complement strand
CCGCCCCCCCTAAAAAAAAAAAAAAAAAAAAAGTTCATAATCTGAAGGAGTACATTAAAAATAGAATGCCTCATCACATGAACTAGAACTACTCTCAATTCAACAAAATGCAAGTCAACACATAGCAAAGACTACTTCCTAAAAGCATGAAGCACTCAATGCTTTTAGTTTAAATGCTTGCAAACATTTTAACTATTGTTACATTTTCCCTATCATTATAATAATTTCTTGTTCTGCTATTAAGAGTTTTCTGAGAAATGTGAAAGTTAAAAAAATAACTTGCAAGTTAAAAAAAAAAAAAAAAAAAAAACCAAACAAACCACCAACAAACCCAAGATGTACTTTAAAGAAAACTTGAAACTTTCAACTCTTGTACTTAAGAATCTTAACCACTAAGAAAAACTTACAACAGCCTGAAACTTCTGACTCAGTCTGCCTCTCAACAGAATAAAGCCAAAAGTGGAGAATTTAGTAAAAATGTCAGAGGGTTGCCTGACAATGCCAGGAAAACAAATCCCACTACACACACTCTACACAGTTTAGACATAAATACTGAATTCCAAGGAACTTTCTGTCAACACAGCTGAGACAGTAGGAGGATTATGAATACTACATTTCAACTTCTATGTAGTGAGGTTATTTCAAAAGCATATAAATTGGTTTGAATAAAAAAGTTGTTTCCCAAAGAAAATAATGCAAAAGTATGTTTAACCAAACCAGTTCAAACTAGTTTATACCCACAAGATACCATTATCTATGTTTATGAGTAAGCCTTAGTTTTCTTAAGTATCATGTAATTCAGTTCAGCTTCATAGCTGCCTGCTAGGAAGTGAAATTCAGAATTTAATCAATTAGTACACTAGCTATGTTATACTTGAACAAAACTTACTTCTAAATGCTGTTGAAGTACTGCCAGATCTAAGCTAAAAGGGATGTTTCTAAAATGCTACAGAAGACAATAATTTATGTTATTTTATTTCTAGCCTCAAAATAAGTTATCTAACCAGGAACACATGTTTTAATGCTAACAAAAAAAACCAACACAACATATTTGAGACAATGATTGCTAGCCCAAAATGATAATCTGAACGATGAAGAGTACATATCCAGAACCTACACCGTAACGCTACATTGAAAAAAAAAGTATTTTTAAAACAGTAAGAAAAAAAATAAGTAACTATCAAGCATAAAGATAAAAATGAAAGTGTTTTTTTAAGTTGAAAAATCACATCATTATTCAGAAATCTACACTGGGCAGGCATTCTGTTCCCTTTATTTTGTTTGAAGAGATTTGTACAGGCAGCACAGCTTTCAACTTGATTATTTGCTTGCCCACACTAGGAAAATGCAAACATCAGTAAAACCACAGTACAGTTTCCTTGGTTTAGAGTTCCAGGTAGACAACTGAGAATTAAAAAGAAACCACTCCTTTAGTTCACCAGTCCTAAACTTCATTCCAGCAGCCAGAACTGCACAAACTGAAAGAACCAGTTCTACACAAGAGCTCATAAAGCAGCGTTAAAAAAAAAAAAAAAAAAAAGTTACAATTAACAAAAAAACACTGAACTCTGTCTTCACTTACTCATGTGGAAGGGAGACTGTACCTGCACACACACAGGTGCAAAGAATTGAAATTGAGCAACTGATCAGGTAGACAAGCCATCTCATTCCCTCAGCTTTGCTTTTGCATTTTCTGAGCAATACCAAAAAACTGAATGCTATACCAACATTTTAAAGCACTTGTTTCAAAACTGGGTGCAACTCTTACATATTTTGATTCTTCCCTTATTCAAAAGCACCAGAAATTACACATAAAATATAAGTCAATTGACTTACCTTCTTGTCTTCTTTTACTTTTTGGGTTTTCTTTTTCATTTTTTTATCATCCAGTTCTTGATCAGACGTAATAGCAGGGTTATCTATACCACCCTTCCATGTTTCAACAGGTGAAAGCAGCGGGTCTTCTTCACTTCCACGATGCCTTCCTTTCCTTTTAGCTTTAGAAGTGGTGAAAGCCTCATCATCACTTGCATCTGAATGTGTTCTCCTATAGTAAGACTTAGCTTTGCTGAATAAAGTCTTAGACTTATATTTGTATTTTGAAGGCCTTCTTTCCCCATGACTTTTGGATATCCTATCAGAAAATCCATTTTCTTCCTCACCTTGGGTATTTATAACAATTGAGTTTCGAACTTTAATGATACGGTTCTGAGTATCATCTGGAACGGCATAGATGTCATCTGCAAAGCCCTTATGTTTGAAAATAGTGTCAAGAGGTTCAGCATAGTTGTCAGATTGGTCTGTATCTTCTGGTGGCACTGCAGGCACTCGAGAGGGTTGCTTCCTGGGGTTTTTGCCAATACCTGCCTCTATGGTTTTCAGGAGGTTAGGATCCAGTTTTTTCACATTTGTTCTTGGTACAAGTGGTTTCGGTTTTATTGGAGGAGGCACTTTATGGTTGCGTTCATGGTCATGACAATTGAGTGGCGTACTGTGGATAGGATACTCATTTCCTTCCAAATCCAGTCGGTACTTTGAACGGTCACTAGGTGCTGGAAGTAACCTTACATCATCACCAATTGGACTGTAAGGAGGTGGTCCTTCAGTGTCATCCTCTGAGTCTGGATAATTATAGTCAAGCGAACCTCCTCTGGGAGATCGTGGAAAGACATCTTCACTTGTATGTGTTGTCTCCCTCGTGTTGTCTGACATGTAAGAACTTTCAATCATGTTTTTCTTCTCTAACACATCACTGAAGAACAAGGTGAAAACCTCTGTTTGACGGTGATACTGAGACAACGAATATAAAGCTGTAAACTTAGCAGTAATCTCTGTTGCTATGTGTTCTCCCTCAGTCATGAGTTCCTTGATCGCTTCATTCTCAAAGAAGTCTGCCTGGCTATCAGTAACAGCCACCAGCTGGACAGGAATTGTATCCTGAACTTCAGAGAGAAATGCTCGAAGCATTCCCATGGATGCCTTCCGCTTTGCAGAATAGACCAGAATGTATCCATGAACAAGTTCATCTCTCCTTACACCAATTGAGGAATGATAGGACAATATAGTTATTTGTATCCGACGCCTTTTTTCACCTATTATTTTGTCGAGCATCAAAGAATTATTTTGGCCAGCCTGAGCAGCACTACAGGAGTGAGAGTCAAGGAAGGGTGAAAGAATGAGATCCACACTAAACGGATCACCACACATGGCACACATGACAATCCTTAAGTCAGCTTCTGACAGATCTTTAATGGTAGGAACTGGACTTACAACATCAAAATTGTGTTTAACTGCTTCCAATACTCCCCTTAGAGCTTGTTTTATTTGGGTCTCATTAAATTTGCGTGGATACGTACCAGCAGGCACATCTACAAAAGGACACTGTAATTTGTTGGCCAATTGCTGTCCCTGATGCCTAAGAATAGGCAGATTTTTACTTACACTGTCCCTCTGGTTAGCCAGAATTAACGTAAATGGAAGATTAGCCATATACTTGTCTCTCCTTATCTGAGATGCTTCAGCCCTTATTTTTGCAATGCATTCCCCAATGAAGTTTAGTGATTCAATAGAGTTAAAAACACAGAAACAACCATGTGGTTTGAAGGTTGAGGTCCACAGCTGCGTCAGCAGGTATGGGGATTTTGCATCAACTGGCCTAAGATCTAGTTCATATATTTTTCCATCTAATGCATACTCATCATCAGTGGACTGTGTCCGAATTTCATTTGCCAATTCCTGCGCAAGGCCATCTTTGCCCAAAATGAAAAGATTGACTTTGTCAATGTTGGCACTATCGTGATACAAATTTGAGCGGCCATGGTCTAGCTGCAGAAGACTGTTGGCAAGTAACTGCTCTACTTTAATGTCAGTGCAATTTTGGCCACTGAGACAAGTTTCTTTAGTTGGGTGATAAACAAACCCTATGTGTTTCAGCAGGAGAGACTCTCTATCAGGTGCAAGTTTCTGTAAAGCTTTGTATCTAGGTTCTTCACTCAGAACTGCATGAATTTCACTCATTTTATCTGAACTCGGAGTTGCATTAAGATCCAGGTCATAAAATAGCTCTGAATGTTCAAAAAGCATTTCCTGAAACTCCTCTTTGGCCTTTTCAACAATCTCCCGCTGATGCCTACCATACACTTCTTTACTGTCTGCATCAGTGATGTATTTGAATGCTTCATCCTCCACCACAAAACATATAACTTCTTCCCATGGCTGTCCGGGTGAAATGAACTGGATTTTCTCCAGAGTTTTTTTGAATTTCTCCTTCATTTCAACCCTCCTTTTTTCAGATATAAGATGCTGTACATGGTTTTGATAAACTTTTTCTGCCTCTAGCGTGGTGAGAAGGTCAAATGGAATCCTTCTGTCATTCACTTTATCTATATGGTCAGTTTCATCCCAGGGTGTTTTTTCAAGCACCACAAAACAGGACTGGAAGTCAGGCCTTTTCTCCATTATCTTCAAGGCTTCTGACCAGCTCAAGTGTTCAATTTCATCAAGATTTGACAGCAGGGTATTAAGAGCTCTTGGCAATGCATTAATGTATTCTTCTTTTCTTTTTCTAATATGCTCCTGCTTAAGTTGCTCTATGTGTTTTGAAAATGTATTTTTGGCCTTTTTTGTTCCTTCTAAATTTATGTACTCTTCATAATCAGGGTGGTTTTTCAGTTTATTACTAACAGTTTTCCAAGTTGCATGATAGTCTCTCACAGTTTGGACAAGCTTTTCAAACTTATCTGTTGCTGTAACAACTAGCTGTCTTTGAGTTTTGTAGGCATCCAGATAGGGGATTATTTTCGGTTTGCCCCGAGTTTTGTCCATCATTTGTACCAGTGCAGTAAAGCATGTTTCAACATTGACATTGAATCTTGCTGAAGTTTCCACAACCACAAGGTTCTTCTTATTTGAAGCAAAGGCCTGAACTTCCCGCAGATAATGATCCACACATTCATCACACTTGGTTGCTGCTATTATTATGGGTTTCTTAGATTTTGAGAGCTGGATATAGAGATTATTCACAAATTTAAGCTGATCATCAAACTTCCTATTGCATCCTTGGCTTACGTCAATGCACAATAAAAACCCATCTATGCTTAATTTCCCTTCAGGCATTTGTTTTTGCTCAAAGTCTTGCTCCAAGCCTAGCTGATCTGTGCAAATGTACATGAGTTTTTCTGCTGACTGTAATTTGGAGGCAGCTGCACGTTTTATATATGGTTGTAAATTCGTACTCCGATGAGGCAAGAAAGTCTGATCATCAATGAACTCAGTCTGTTCAATTACATGGATTCTGCACTCGATGCCATCCTCGCCACTTTGCGTTACGTCACCCCAGTACAAAAAGTGGTCATTGTTAACAACTCTTCCTCCAAAGTCAATTGTGCTAAGCACAGAGGTATGCTCAGGATAATATTCATCTGCTTTTGAACGAACAAATCTATTGCACAAACAGGACTTTCCAACTCCACAATTACCTTTATCCTTTTCAGTTCCAGACAGTCCAACAACACTAACAGCATAAGATGGGGGACGTGGCTCTTTGTTTTTTGCCATCATAACTTTCCTCTCATCCTTTTGCAATTATCAAGGTAATTGTATGTGGTTTTCATTCTGGAGAGGTTCCTACAAATGTAAGCTGTATATCCAGGGTTCCAGAAATAGCTTTCAGTTGTTTCTGCCTCAGCTTGTCATCGAGAGTTTCTCAGATAACCAGAATGAGCAGGATCATCTTCCTAAATAAAACAAAGAGGATAAGAAAAAAAAGTTAAAGATTTCAGTTATTTCTTTCCAATATCCATGAGAGAAAAGAGATTTGGAAAAACATTTTTGTCTGCTCACTATGAAATTGTTTTCCTTGTATATGAAAACTTCACAACTACTTTAAATAAAATCTTACACTCATAGTTCATTTATGTTAATACTACTTATATGATGAATTTTGAAATAAACATGGTTTAGGCCGTCTAATACCAGTTCAACACCTTTTTCCTAATAGCTGATCAGTATACTACTTTAAAAAAATAGACCCACAACAAAAAACAACGAATGAAATACTTAAAACCCTAAATTACTGTTTTCTTCCACAGCTCACAGCATTTTCCATTACAACAGAAAAACTTCACATCCAATGCAAAATTCATATACATGTTTTTATTCACATTCATACTTCCCCTAGACAGCATGCTTACTGACATGAATTACACTACTTCCATGTGTCTTTGTAGGTTTGATGTTTCAGTAAAGAAACTCTCAAAATAAGAACCTATAAAACCAGAAAGGTGTCTCAGCCACTACCTACCTGCAGAAGTAAGCTACTTCACTTGTATAGTAAGAGTAAACGGATTTCAAGAAAATTTTTTATCTGAATTCCACAGAAAAGCACAAGTACTATCATACAGATAGT
Organism: Psilopogon haemacephalus; assembly: GCA_013396835.1. Classification (NCBI taxonomy): domain Eukaryota; kingdom Metazoa; phylum Chordata; class Aves; order Piciformes; family Megalaimidae; genus Psilopogon; species Psilopogon haemacephalus. The sequence continues at coordinate 200,827 of VWZI01004069.1, read as the reverse complement.
AGGGACTTATGACTGAGATTTTAAGATTATAATGTTGTATCATTTCTTCTGTATCTAGGAAAAAAATAAAGCCTTTATTAACTGTAAAAGGGAACCACTGTACCTACACTCCAACAGAATTATTACAAGATTCCAGTGGTTTTATTGAAGTTGTCATCAACTACAGTAACTACCACACTAACTCTCAGTTATTAATGAGAAGACTTTACTTACATACATAGCAAATAGAAAGATATTTACTGGTTTAGAAACAATTACATGATAAGTAAAACATACAAAATTGAATGGCTGAATGCCTAGGCCAAGCAAGTTGTGATCAGTGGCACAAACTTTAGCTGGGGGCTGGTGTGCTCTAAGAGCCAGTACTGGGTCCAATACTGTTCAACATCTTTACTAATTACTTGGATGATGGGGTAGAGGGTACCCTCCTCAGCAAGTTTGCTGATGACAAAATTGGGAAGACTGGCTGGTAGAGCAGCAGGTTGTGCTGCCATTCAGGGAGGTGTCAGCAGGCTGAAAATGTGATCTGACAGGAACCTTGTGTACTGCAAAGTCCTGAATAATAATCCCAAGTACCAGTATATGCTGCGGCCCCACAGGCTGGAAATCAGCTTTACAGAACAGGGTTGAACATCCCAGTGGACAATGTGCTAAACACAAACCACATACTTGCACCTGTGGCAAACAATACACTGTGTTGCATTAAACAGAGTCAAGGTAGGTGAACTTTCTGCTTTTCAGAGGATTGGTGGGACCACACCTGATGCACAGGGTTCAGTTCTACAGTACAAGAGATTTGGAGCTACTGAACAGAGTACAGCAAAGGGCTAACAAGACGATTAAGGTACAAAAGCATCTCTTGGAAGGAAAGGCTTGGAAAGCTAAGATCAATGAGGTCAACTCAGCCTTCTCTTCTCCAAACTAAACAATATGTACAAGTATATGGAGTAAAGGTGCAAAGATGACAGAGCCAGGCTCCTGGTGGAATGCAGTGACAGGGTAAGAGTGAATGAGCACAGACTGAAACAGAGGACAATACATCTAAATATCAGGAAAAACTTTTTTATTGTGGGGGTGACTGAGCACTGGCATAGGTTCTCCTGAGAGGTTCTGAAAGCTACCTCACTGGAAACATTCAAAAGTTGCCTGGACATGGTCCTGGATAAGGGTCCAGCACTAGAAGACCCTGCTTGAGAAGGAAAGCTGGGTAAGGTGACCTCCAGAGGTTGTCCAGAGGTACCTCCCACCTACGCTGCTATATAATTGTGAATTTTTAATTTATTTTTTTTTTTTTTTAAACCAAGAAAATTTAACACAGTCCTATAAGTGAAAGGCACAGACTACTGTACTTATTTTTTACATTTGTGGAGTAAAACAAACAAACAAACAAACAAAAAAACCCTAATTGTATGTAAACAAATATGGAAATAGCCCTTACATGAAAAATAAAAGGTATAATGAAATACTGAAATTTTACTCTCAATATATTTCAGCTTCCTTTTTCACTTATTTTGTCATTCTTAGCAACAATTTGAAAATGGTACCGCAATACCTTTCTTTAGCTTAAAAGTGAAGGATCAGTTACACAAAAACCTCTCAAAATATGCTTTAATACTTGTAAAACTACTTTGTGACTACTAAAACATATCTAAGTTTAAGAATATGCAGTAGCCAGAAGTAGTTGTATCAATAAAAGTTACAACAAATAAAAGAAAAAAAATACTGAAACCTTCAGTATCTTGTATATAATCACTGTTTGGCCAACAGACCTTCCCTACTTACTAACACCTAGAAATAGAAAACTGACATACTGATCAGAAATATAGTATTGATTAGTATTTATTTACAGTAGAGTATTTGTAATTAAATTCATTGACCAAAATACAACATGAAAACCACACAGAAAGTCAGTTTTCAATCATAGTCAAGGAAAGGATCTTTACAACTTTATAAGAAAGTATCAATTTGATTACAAAATAAAGAGGAAGGTAAACTTGGTTTAAACTCTTATACATGATAGCTTTCAAATTTCAAGAACAAACTTTTCTGCTACGTTTCAGGAATGATTTTTTTTTCTTCAAATCAGCTTACTCAGACACATTCAGAACAAGAACCTGTATTTCTCATTTTGCCTTCTACTGTTTCCACTGCATTTTTCTCATATTCTTAAAACACAGAATTCACAGTTAATAGAAAATGGCTCTGGGAATAAAAATACTTAGTGAAAGTAAATCCGTCCCAAGCAGTGTTTATGTTGCTACAAATAAATCCAGTGTTTTCTTTCTAAAGTAAAGCTTGCCACAGTAGCATCATTCAGACTATTAGAATGAGAATTTTAGTCAGCATTTCTACTATAAAATGTGTTCTGTTTACCACAGCACAATACAGACTTAACAGAGGCTAAACTAGAACACAAAGATCTTCATCCACACGATTACTTCATTTAGACAGGAAGACACTATCAATTTGCAACTAGTTTACAAGGAACAATCAATACTTTCAGATACTCTACATCCTCACATAGCAAAGGTTCTTCCTCCTCCAGCAATAAATGTTTTGTCAAATCAATACATTGAGTAAGTACAAAGAGGAAGGTGAAATGGGACACTGACACAAGGAAAACAAACAGTCTCTCAAAATTTCTGATGCTTTTCTCTATAGTGGTAGCTGAATCACTGAAGAGATTTAAGACCGATGTGATTTTCTTTTCACTTTTTATGGTTTCCACTCTGCACTGATTGTACAAAGCAAAAATCACAGAATGGAACCTTTGTTAATTTAGTAATAAATCTGGTAAAAACCTGACATGATAATGGCTTCACTTTTAATGCTTAATCATCATTAAATTTCTCCCCAAATGGAAGATAGCTCTTTTCAGTACACCACTAATTTAAAGGTATTCTTAAAACTGTACAAAATTATAAAATACACATACTGAAAACTCATAGCAAGTTAGTTCAATTATCTTATTTCAATCTGCCTAATTGTGTTATAACAAATTCAATTCATTGTCCCTTCATCTTTGTTACAGATTCAAAGGAGAGGTTGTTTGATTTCCCCAATTAATTTCAGCCTTCAAGTTGAAAATAATAGAGTATTTCTGTGTTTAAATAGAAGAATGCTGAAGAACTACAGTAGACACAAAGTGTATGACATCATTGCAGAAAGAATCTCTGACCTTCTACAGTCACACCACAGGACCTCATCTCTACAGTCTTTTAGACTTGTAAATGTAGTTATAAAGAGAACAAAGTGCATCACCTTGTACTTATTCACCCATCACCCCCCTTAAGGACAAGATTATGAAGACCCAAAGCCCAAACTTACCCTTAGGAAAACAAGGTGCAAAGCAAGATGATTATCCCGCTGTGATCTTCCTGCAATAATGTCACACATTTAAACAGCGTCCTTCAGTAAGTCCTTCCCTGAGGGATCTGAAAACATAAAGTAAGATCTGTTAATATTTTCAAACTTAGTAAAGAAAAAGTGACAATCAGTGCTGGTACAACACTTCACCTATGTATGAACACTGATTTCCTGATATTAAACCTGCAAGCAAAACTCAGAACTCAAGCTGGCTTTCATCTAAACTCAGTTTAAATCCTGTAAGCACAGCATTAATATGCTTGAAACAGAGGGCACAATTCTTCTTAAGCAACTATGATTTCCTAAGTGCAACTTAGTATTTTAACAATACCTAGGCCACAGAAGCCTCTTCTGAAAAAAAAATTAACATAGTGTCTCAGGTAACAGACAAAATGTGAGATACAAAAATCACTGATCACTTGTAGCAGAACTTGGAATTCTAAAATATCTGAAATGTAGTTTTGTAAGACAAGTCTGCTGTAGTAAGTGAAAATACATAAAATGAATGCATGTCTAAATAAATTTTGTTACTTGAAAATAATATAGTCTACTTCAAAACCCTTCTACCTGTAGTACAGTATTTCTAAATTAAAATGCCTTGGTGTGACAAATCAGTAAATGAATGCATAATTACATTTGAAGATTGTGGTTTTTCAACTAGGATACAAATTATTAGTAAACTTTTAATAAGTGTTGATTTTACTGCAGGGATGCTGATACAAAGTAACAAAAATTGAACTCTCTTCCACCACCCTCTTTGGACTGCAGCCACACAAAACCCCAACTGAATGTCAGGCCTGAAAAGACACTTGAGGCACTTGCATTGGATCATGATGTAAGCCACTTTTAGCTAAGGAAAGGTGTCATTTTTAAGCAAGATGCAGCACTATGCTGTGTCTGTGCTGACCTTAAGAAGATATGGAGAAGTTTTTTGTGCTGGGCCAAAGGTTGGACTGGATGATCTCTGAGGTCTTTTCCAACCAGATATATTCTGTGGGTTTTTTTGTCACTTACAATTATATTCTCAGTAATGCCATTTTGCTTTGGGAATAATATAGCTAATTGAAAAAGTCTAAGCTTTAGTACACTTTCTTCTGGACAAAAAAAGGTTCATCAATACACAATATACCATTACCACAGCAATACTGCAATTCTCAACCTGTGGCAGCCAAACAACACCAAAATCACAAGGCAGCAGACTATCAGTCCTGCACTACGCCAGGTCTTGCTTGCAAAGCCAAACTAACACTTGAAAGGGAAGATGGGAATTTAAGTCACTCTCCTACTTGTGACACTTCTCTGTTCATAGCTAGGTAAGCAAAGCTGACAGTTGCACATGAGGAAACAGATTATGGGACTCTGAAGAAGAGAATGTGGAAGAGTAGACAAAGAAAAGTGTCTCTGCCTGCAGGAACTAATCCAGAGTCTTATCTCCTCTCTTCTTCGGGAGGAAGATGCTTGGAATTCTGCAACACAAAATGCCACAAGAGACAGCTCAAACACAGGCTCCCACAACCTCTGCCAGAAGCACTGAGGCCAGAGTAAGCCCTGTTTTCAAATTCACATCTCTCAAAGCCTTCTCCTAATCATTAGCATAGAATGCCATATTATTAGCATCTAATAAATACTAAAGTAATCACCTCACATTATTTAGTAATTGTGGATGCATGGAACTTATAGCTGGGTCTATAGCTTAGAAAGTCACAGATAAATACTCTGAGTATTTCTGAATACCTTTCAAAGTTGTTTTCTGAACTGAAAACTGTTTCCCATCTGCAGAAGGTGAAATGTTGTCTTAAAAACTCTACACAATTGTACACGCCCAACAACTGTTTAAGTAGGTGAAAACAAGTGTTTTACCACAGTTCTTTACTCCCTCTGTCTAGATCCAAGAGTTTATGAACAAGTATTTTTCAGAGTTAATTTCGATTACCATTGTCTTGTGATAGTGTTTGCAAACTAGCTGGCCATGCAAAGAAAAGTGCACTCAAAAAACAACAGGCAATTGCATCCTAGTCTGCTTTACAGCAAGTATGAATACACTAACAGAAAGTTACCATGACCTCTACAGCAGATGACAAAGTTAATTTAAACACATTAGATATCACTGAAATGGTTTGTAGGGTGCCTTGAATGCACAGCACTTTCAAATATCAAAGATCTTGATTCCAATAAAGTTACAGCTCTGGATTGAAGTTACTGCTGACAATTTCATACCAAGTCATCCCTTACTTCTTAATTTTCAAGAGCCAAAACTTGGCTTGGAAAATACTTTGTATGGTACCACAATTCCAAGATCTATAAACGCATCAGTAATACAGTTGTACCCAATACTGGAATAACAATTCCACAACTTTCCTTTCAAGAATAAGTGGGGGGGGGACGACAAACAAACAACTAAAAATTTTCTAGTGCTCATGTAGCTTAAAGTAATGTTGTTCTTTCTGATTCAGTATTTACCAAGGGGCATATTTTTCACTTAAGCATAAGAAATGTTCTCATAAAAAACCTTTTTAGAAACTGAATTAGGTAAGGAATATACCAAAAAGACAGATTGCTTACCAGGAAATAAGCTCAATCAAGCAATAAACAATACAGCAAAGGGCAATGCCTTGAAATGCGTGCAAAACTGACACCAACTGAAAAGGATGGTGAATGAAGAGTATGGTGATTAGTCAGGTAAAATAAATGAAGGATAAGAATGGATTACCACAACTGCTCTCTTTTCAGATTCATAGAATGATACTTTTCAAGATTAGAAAAGACAAGATTCCTCTGTAGAGCTTTTCTACCTTCAAGCAGAACACTCCTGCCCAATTTGGTGTAGTCTACAAGCTCACTGAGGCAGCATTCAGTCCTTCACTCCAGATCATTGTTAGAGATATTAAACAAGACTGCCCCAGAGCTGAGCCCTGGGGAACACAACTTGTGACCAACCTCCAACTGAATTTAACTCCATTTACCACAACTCTGGGCTTGGATGTCCAGCCAGTTTTTAACCCAGCAAAGAGCACACCTGTTTAAACCATGAGCCACCAGCTTCTCTAGGAGAATGCGGTGGGACACAGTGTCAAAGGCTTTACTGGAGTCCAGGTAGACAACATCCACAGCCCTTCTCTCATCCAGTTAGTATGACGACCAGCAACCATCCCTGAAGGAGTTATTTTGCCTAAAAAAGATTTGCATGCAAAAGCAAAACAATCAATTTCCTTTAAAAAGAAAAATGACTGTACAACTTTTTGTTACAAATAAATGCAAAACTGTGTTGAAAAAGTAAGTTCAAAGCTCTTAGCTCTTACTAAGTTTACTAGACTTCTCCTATTAATAACAATACTCTGAAGACCAACAGTGTATTACTCAAAATTAAATCAAGGCCTGAACTTTATTTAGAAATCAAAACCAAAAAAAGCATTCTTTACAGGAATCTAATATTCCAAAGGGCATCTATTGTAATTGTTGCTGTTCACAAAAAAACAAACAACTACCTACACAAATTAGATCAAGGTACAACAAACAGGTATACTGCAAAGGTTCAAATTACCACCATTGCACTGGTCTGACCTTAGGCCTCTCCAGTTCCTTATCTACACAATTTTGATTATCTGAGAACATTCAAAACAGACTCAAAGCCTATATTTTAACAGCAAAGCAAATAGAGCAAGTTTAAAAGAAAAAAAAACAAATTCTTAATTCATTTTGCACAGGAGAAGCTCCTACTAAGGACATGCAAAGCGTTCACTGAAACTTCTTAGTGCAAAACTACATGATCAGGCTGATTTGTAAAGTTATTCAGGAAGAACACAAAACAGCTAATGGATAATTTTTACAAAAGGAATCCATGGAAAAAGAAACTAATAACAGAATGAAACAAAGAAGCAGATGAGGAAGGAGGGATCAGTATGACCACAGAAAATGGCTAAAATACGTTTCCTGTAAAATAGAAAAACTATATCCTGGCAGCAGCAATTTCAACAAATTTCTTTCATCTACATACTTGGATCAGTTCACTTGTGTTCTTCATGAGTAACTGCAGTATAGAATCCAGAAATCAACACTAATTTTTGAGACTTAAGTCAAACAGTAATTTCTGCTGTTTGACCTTGTACAAGCCATATGTGCAATTCCTACCTGTGTAAAATGGTAACATTGGTTCTTTTTTTTTTTAAATTGCGATGTGAGCAAGTAAAAAGGAGTATATAACCAGCAAATAGTATTCTGCATAATAATTACCCAAGTTGAATAAATCAATTCCAAGAGGCAACCCTTCCAAAACTGTGCATACAGGTATTGGGTTTAAATGCAAATATTCTTCTGTCATGTTTGTGTCAGCTGATGTAGAATTGCAACAAAATTCCTGATGTAGAAATTTTAACCCAGAGAAAGAACTCTAACTTACCACAAAATGTAACGTGCAGAACCAGACAGAGATGAATTAAATCAGCTTTCAATAGGTCTTACTAACTGGAAAAGCACAGTTAATACTCAGAGTCAAAATGAATTCACTACAGTTTTTTCTGATTCTCTTGTGGGGAGCTCTGAACTTGTTTTTCTTTACATATGTGATTAAAATCCAGATACACAAAGAAGGAAGTGATGTGAGGGTTCAACCAATAATCTGTACTACATATTACTCTTATAAATACTTTTAAAATCGATGAAAAACCCAAAAATATTCCGGCTCACTTACACTGACCTTTAGTGNAAAAAAAAAAAAAAAAAAAAAAAAAGAGAGAGAGAGAGAAAAAAAGCCACCACACAGAAACACCAAACTACGATGAGTTTCGTGCCTCTATTAGAGACAAGCAACACAGAGACGGGGTAAAAAAGGCAAGCCGAAACAGCCGAGTTGGGGCAGTCCCAGCCTCCGTGACTCGGTCGGCTCGGCACTCGGCGCTCCCGCAGCGTAGCGAGTCCCCACCGCCGGGCACTCGGCTGACGGCGGCGATGCGGACAGCGCGCGGGCGCAAGGGCCAGGCCGCAGGAGGCGGGAGCGCACCAGCCCGCCCCGGGACACGCGCGCTGACGACGCCCCCTAGCGGCGACCCGGCCGGCCCTGGAGCTCTCCTCCTCAGGACGGTGAGTTCTCCGCTCCATCATCGCCAGCTCCCTCGAAAAGCCTCCTTCCGTTAGCACACAGCAAGGGTGCATCACTGGCTTTACTTCCACAGGTACGTCACGCCCATAAATGTGACCGTTTTCAGCTTGCTCAGCGACAGAGCAATGCCAGTAGAACTCTCTACTGTATATCGGGCCTCGCAAACTTCCAGTCTTTCAGTCAAGGTCAGAGAGTATCATCCCTGAAGGATGCTTTCTACCTGTCACCTTAAGAACACAGCACATTAGCCCACTAAAAGTAGTGGTGGTGAGTGTTTTGAAGTTTCATGTGAAACATTCCCAAAGGATGCCAGTAGACGGGATTTCTCATCTGTTAAGAAAGTACCTTTGGAAGTGAGCATCCTTCTGCTATCTTTCTGAAACAGAATGGAATTCCTTTTGCACCATCTATTCAAGAAACAAGTCCCAAAGGGGAAGTTTATACAGAACAATCTATTCTTCTGATCAGTGCTTTTCTTGCCTACAAAGTTTGCACACAGAAAAACACCTATGGATTTAGGAAAGCATTTTTTATCTCCAACCTCAGAAATGTGTAGCATTTCCTTCAGTTAGTGCCAAATATAGCATTTTAAAAGAGTTTTGTCTGAGCCCAAAGTATTTAATTGGATTATGTTACACATGCAACACCTTGGCTAAAATAAAGCCCAGTACCAGGGAGTGGTAGGCATTTGGTAGCAATTATTTACATTTTTATAACGCTGGCAGCTGCTTTATACAGGGATACTTGGCGGGGGTTGGGGGGAGGGGGAATCCTACTACTCAGGCTCAGTATGTTCCAATCTTAAAAGCAACTTGTTAAAGAAACAGTGACAATGTAACAAATGCTTAAACAATTTCTGGTACACTATTATATACTTTTCAAACTACCAAATGCACATCATGCTCCCTAAGCTCCAGTAGCACTGAGTTTCAGGAGAGTGTTATAAATAGAATTTTAACATTTCAGCACTCCTTTAAAGTAATTTTCAAAGTAGCACAAAATAAAATAAACCTTTCTAAAAATGCACCCGAATGAATGTTTGTAACATTCTCATTTTAGATATGTATATTTAAAACACATGTGGGTTTTTTTGAGAAAGCACTTAACTCTGGTCATTGATGTCACTGCTGAAAGCAGCTATCATAATGAAGAACCAGCAGAAGGTAAGACAGCACAGCAGAAGAGCTACCCATCAATTTCTCATTCATTTATGAAAAAAGTATCAGTGCTGCCACTGTCTTCATGCATTGGCTTAAAATGGACGTCCAAGTGACCAGTGAATGCTGTTCTCTCTTTACTGTTTTCACTCTGCAGTGTGGAGTTTTTAGATTTCTGTCGATCTTTATTACAAGAAAAAAAAATCCTCCAGTTATCTGCATGACACTAAACTAAAGAATATGCACATACCCCCACAGACCTATTTTAGTCTAGATTAAAAATGTTTCCCTCCTACTTATTAAAGAAATATATTCCATACTGATATCAAAAGCGATACAGGAGAGGGCACAAGGGGAGTACATAGGAAGGGTGGGGTGGATTCTAGGGGCAAGGTGACAAGTATATTTCCATTTTACAAGTAAATGGTCTTCTATTTTTAATAGAAGTGGTGGTTTATACTCCTTATATTCTCTATTTACAACACTGTAGCATTATATCTGTATATCTCTCGTGCTTTCCTTGGGTGGAGAGAGTCTAAAGGTTATGCTGGTTGAAGGGATTCAAAATGCTTGAGAGCTGCAACACTGCAACTGGCTACCCTATTTCAAAGCCTTAAAATCCACCTGGTGGAAAAACAGGAACGCACACACATCATTAGGAGAGTGAAGTTTTCTGAAATCTAATATCGAGCAATATCTGAAGGTGAAAGGAAGGAGGAGAGGAACTGACAACTGTTCAAATTTAGTAGAGAAGGCAAAGAACAGTGAAGACGAGAATGAGTAGCAGGGGGCAACGAGGAAGAAAAGAAGTAGAACGAAGAACAGAAAAGAGGGGATGGGGGGGAATGCACTGGGAAAGGAAGAGGGAAGAAAGCCAGAAGAGTAGGGGGAAGAAGGGAATGAGGAAGGAAGAAGAGAAGAGCAGGGAAGCTCCCCTTCCTGCCTTCCTCCCTCCCTGGAGAGCCGTGACCAGCTGGCAGCCTCGTACAGCAAGCTCAGACCCTCCCATTGCTCAGGCCTTCATCACCTGTCTGGGACCAGGCACACCGCTCCCTGCCCTTCCTACCTCCCCTCCCTCGCGCGGAGAGGCCGAGCTGAGGGGAGGGGGGGAGCAAGACGGGGGACCGGCTCCCCTCTCCCCCCACCAGCCCCAGCCCTTTGAACTGGTTACAGCCAGCGGCCACCGCAGCAGCTCGTCGGGCTACAGCCACCGCCTCCTCCCCGCTCCCCTTCCGCCTGCTGGGCCGGCCGCCCTGCTCCGGGCCGCCGGGCCGGGCCAGGTCCCACGGGACCGGATTCTTCGCCTCACCTCGCGCCGTCGGGATCCGGCTCCTCGGCGGCGGCGGGAGCGGCAGCATTCCCGGGACGCTCTCTCCACGCCGGCGCCTCCGGCGGCTTTTCCTCCCCGCGGGGCTCTCCCTGCTCTCCGGCCCGCAGCTCCCGAGCGCTACCGAGCGCCGCAACCCCGTCGCACCTCTCCGTTCCCTCCTCGGCGCTCTCGGCTCAGTAATGGCGGCCGCCGAGCTTCCCCGGCTCTCGCTTCGCTGACGGAGTCTCTCTCTCCCCCTAACTTTACCTCAGCAGCTTCCCTCCCCTCCCCCCTCCCTCNNNNCCCGCCAGCTGCGCGCGCCCGCGCGCCGCCCCGCCTCTTCTCCCCTCCCCTTCTCCCCTCCCCGGCCCGTGCGGACACGCGCGTCGGGTGCCTGGTTTGTGCCCCGGTGGCCGCATGGGTAGCGCGAGGAGCCGGCAGGCCACTGGGCCGCGAGTTCTAGTCCCAGCTGGGCCTGCGGCGCAGGCCGGGACGCAGAGGCGAAAGCGGCACCGAGGTGTGGACGAGCAACCGCGTAGGTGGCCGCGTAGGCGGCGACGGGGGGCTCGTTCCCGTGCGCTGCCGGCTCCGTGGAGGGGCCGCAGACACAAACAGCTGGAGTCCAGTCTGTGCTCTCACCCAGCAGTCGAGCCTCTAAGGGAGGAAAATGGTGGTTTGCTGGGGTCAGAAATAAAAGATGTCAAAACGCTACCTTGGTTTGTTGCTCTGCCAGGCTGCCTGAAACTTTTCACAATGTTTCCCAGCTTTAGCCAGCATAACACTGCACTTACCTCAGACTGTAATCACTCTGCGACCTGAAGAAGTAATGTCTGCCTGCCAGGGAGGTATAGGAACATGGCACGGCAAAGGACACCAACCAGCTTAACAGTTCAGGAGTCAGATGAAGCACCAAGTGTCGTGCACACATACCAGGATTTTCTTACAGGCCACCATTTTGCAGGTGCCTAGTGGGAAGCAAAATCCCTCTCCCACTCTCAGAGGCCTCTTGACTTGGAATGAAACACACAGTGATGGTGTTGCAAAGAGGCCAGCAAGGGTATTTGCCCTTCTGCCTTTGGAGCTGGGCTCCCACAGGCAGTGGTAGGTAAGGTGGGGTGCACAACAAAAAAACTACTAAATCTGTGCTAATCTAGTCCGTTCACTGCAGGAAACAGGGCATCCTAAGAGTGCATATTCTATGCATCATTTATTACTAAAGATAATTTTCATATGTACACACAAAAGAACAAATTAATATTTTACTAGCAAGCTTCTTCTCGGCATAGTCCAGGTTTGCTGGTGAACATAGCATTTAATAACACTACAGTTTTTTTCTGTGCAATTTTACACATTGCATGCACATTTTAAAGTTTTACGTCTGAAAATAAGACAATTCAGATATATTAAAACCCAGGTGCTTTTTAATGACACATTGTAAGCTAGACTTTTTTTAGAAAATTCTAACTATCTAAAACTTTATGGCATTTAATTGGAGCAAACAGCCTTTTGTGGAAGCCTGCCTTACAAGAGAGTATTTCTAGAAATAGGTAGGTCTGAACTAAAGAGATGTTAAATTGTTTGATGCTGTAATCATAGCATCCACTCAAAGGCTTTCACAGTCTCATCTTTTCATTTGAAATTGCTGATTTTTAGGTTTTAGGGCTTTTTTTTTTTTTTTTTTTGGTGGATTGGTTGGTTTGGGTTAGTTTTTTTGTTGTCGTTGTTGTTCAAAATACGTACCTTGGAGTATTAAAGCCCCATTTCACATTACCAAAGTCAAAACCTTATATTCATGTGGGGGGAAAAAAAAAAATCTTTGGAGATTTCTTAGCTTAATAAAATAGAAATTCAAACCAGCAAGTTCTACATCCTTCTAAAACTCTCCATAGGTATTAATTACCTTAGGCAGTTAGTATTGGTGAATTTTTATAATGTTCTATGATGTAGAAGACCTTTCATATAGGTTGATTCTAATATAAATAAATAAATATATAAATAAATAAAGCAAGTAGGCTTACATAGGCAGAGATGTAATAAACAAACAAACAAATAAACAAATAGAATTAAGCAGAACATGAGATTGGGAATAGCAGGAAGCCTTTCCCAGCACACTCAAAGCCTTCCAGGATTGCAATGAGTGCTTCAGTTAAAAGCAGATGGCAACACCATTAGTTGCAGGGAGGGCAGAGGTACTCTCCTCACAAGGATCAACAGTGACTGGGCAAAAGGCAACAAGCATCCTATGATATTAGTCCCCAGGAGAAATGCCAGCTTCAAAAGCAATCCTTGGTGAAAGAAAGGAACTGGTTTCCAGGCAGAATTAGATCAGCTAATTCTTCTTCCTCTGACCCTAAATACTCCTTTAAAAATTAACCTAATAGAGGAAGACTGTAAAGTCAGAAATAGATTTTCATACTGATTTCCTCACTTCAGATCACTGCAATTAGAGGAAACTGGTGTGCAGAAACTCCATTTGCTTGTTGCCTTCCAGGAAGCATGCAAAGTTCTGGCAGGCTACAGTAGGCAGCTTGTTATGATTTTGCAGAGCTTATTAAACCCTTTGATTTTTGGATAAAGCTACAAAAAGTCAAGAATTATGGCCAATGGACCAGACAGCAAGGTTATAAGTAGATTTATGACACAGTGTTTTTCCTAGACTCTAAGAAATTTATAAGATTTGTGATTTATTTTGAACTATTGGGTAGAAATATACACAGAGACCAATCCATATGCGAAGTTGTTTAAATTTCCAATTGAAAGTGGTGAGGAAACTGCAAATCCATGAAAAAACATGAGACATACAGGTAGCTTTATCACAGAATCATATAATTGTTTTGGTTGGAAAAGACCTTATGCCCTTATGAGAGCATAAGAGCTATAGGGCTACTTAAAGATTTCATGTCACTAATTAAAAGACAAACTAAACCAGCTCTATCAAAGTATTTTTAATATAAAAATGTATTTAAATGATTCAAAAACATTCGTGAATATTTATGAGAATAAATCTTTCCAAATATATTTTCCATGGTTAAGAAGAACATTGGGAGCTTTGTAACTTAGAGACAACGTAGAAATAAAGTGTCATGATGAAATCCAGTTGCTAATTTAGCTAGGTTAGTGTTTTGTTAATTATACAGAAAGACACTTCAGCTAAATGTTTTAGTAAATCTGAAGAAACTCAGACGGAAGACATTGATGATGTGCAACATTTGTTATTTCTATTGTTCTTTGAACCTTTTTCTGTAGCAAATTGCTGGTTAGAAACACCCTTCAAAGGCTGATTATAAGCAGAAGTAAAGTAAGCACCTTCTAGATATCTAGGAACCTAGGCAGGGCAAGTAAAAAATGGACAGTTTGCTTGTTTTTCCTTTTGGACAGCAGGGCCCTAGAAATAGAGAGCAATGACAGCATCCGCAATCCACCACTTTCAGCTTCTTTCTGTTGCTTTCACTAAGCAGGGCTAAACGAGTGAAAATTTCACATCCCACTGTCCCCATGCTTCTGGAATGAGGGATCTCAAACCATGAATCAGATCAGCAATGTGCACATTTCTCACAGGTACAGCATTTTCTTAATTGCCTTTGTTCTTCCATTGTTGCTTTCTTCACACCACAGTGCAAAGCAAACAATCTTACCAGTGTACCAAGCCAAAAATCAATGTGCTGCTGTTGGTTGTAGAACACAAAATCTGCACATATTATTTTACTACAAGCTGCTTTTCAGACCTCCTCTCCAGCATCCCTCATTAAACAGCAGAACTGCCAGGTCTGTCTCACTTCAGGGAAAAGGCACTGCTTTGCATAAAATTTAAGAATCAATGTCACAGCACCTTCCCTGCAAGGAAATCTTCACTTACTCTGAAACTGTTCTATCCGCTCTCATGTTAAATCATTCTGCTGTGTGTAGAAACACTTGTGTACAGGAAGAGAGAGCAAAGCAGAAGTTTAAATACTGATGCCATCATCCCAAATTGCTAAGAAAAAACTCTTCGGCTTCTAATAGGAATAATAGATAAATGCATTCACTTATTAAGAGGTCTGGATCCTGCGTAGTTCCAAAGTGTTAAGGGGAAACCTTATCATTACTGATTTCCTGATCATCACTACATCTAACCAAAAAATACCAGCCACTAGAATATTCCCCTTTCTTCACCTTTCTCCTAATCTCCACCCTTGTTCTTGTTTGGAGCTTTCTTTAACTTTGTTTTTCTTTTTATTAATCTTTTATTAATTGTTAATACTACATTGATCACCCTTTTTATTAATTTGGATGACCTACCACTTCAAAAGGAGCATCAGGAGCATGGTTAATGATTGCACTGAAGCTGACATGCAAAATCAGGCATTCTTCCCCTGCCATACTCTGTCTCTTGAGTGTTCTTCACATAAATACAGAAAGGTAATAATAAATAATCAATTAGCCATAGATCACTGCTAAGGTTTTCAGAAGTCAATAATTTTGGAAATAAATTATGCAGGATTTTCTCCCCTTAAATCTTTATTGACGTTTTGTGCAGCAAAATTACGTTTCATCTAGTGATAACTGAAATGTAAATAAACATTTGAATATGTCAATGCACTGCTTTAGACAAGTTGGTTATATGCAACATTATTTCCTAAAATCATAATTTTATGTAATTATTTCTGTGTCAAGCATATTACTATGTATGCTCACAAAATTAGGTGCTTTTTCCTTGTTCTATGGATTCACTACAGTTTGGTTAAGTGTGAGTGACAGAATCATCATTCTTTCCCTTTCTGTAAGAAAATCTAATAGCATCCAAAGGCTTTCTTGTTTACTTATATTGTTTTCTCACCACAAAATCCATTATTTTAGATATTACCTAATAGTAGGCAGTGTATAGGCAAACCACAGGATGGGGAGCAGAGTGTGGTCGATATGTCTACTACTACTTAATAGGTTTTTTTCATTGTCTTCTATACAGGCTGACGCATCAACATTCTTCTCATCCTGATCACTCCTGTGGACCAGCACGGTGTTAGACTACTGTTATTTCCATGAACTACCAGAGAAATACTCACTTCATAGTAGTGAAACAAAACAAAACAAAACAAACAAACAAGCAAAACCCAAAAAATCAACAAAGAATCCCTGACCAGAAACAAACCACAAAAGCATTTTAGAAGATCTCGAGCACAGCATTTTGCACAAGAAAGCTTTTTCCTGTCCCACTATACTCCTGAGCAAGACACCAAAAAATATGCTTATCAAAGAGCACTAAACTGAAATCTGCCATACAGAAGAAGTTGTCCCATGATTTAGGTTGGATCAAACGATCAATTTCACACTCTAATACAGGAATGACATCTACCTGCCTTTTTCAAAACTATGCTACATTCCACTCAGCCAATATGGAGTTCATGACTTCCAAAGACAGGAAAATCCCAGGAGTGATGAAAGATCCAACAGACCATGAGAGAGACACGGTGTGCAAAGACATGGAATCCAGTTCTACTTCTAAAAATTAACTAGGAAGNGGGAGGGAATAAAACAAACCTATTTCAAGATAAGTTTAGTGGTTTTACTAATGAAACATAAACATTGAGGAGAGAGCTTAGCTCAACATAGAAGAGGAAATAGCAGATTGTTTCATTTTGGTTTATTTATAATGAGCAAGTTTTCACTCTTGCTCCAAAGCCCTGGCTGCCCTAGCCCAGCTTCACAAAAGCCTTGGCTTCAGCAGAGCACCCTGCCACCCACAGCATTCTGCACCCTTTGCTGAAGGTTTGCAACAAGAGTGCCCAGAGCATCTTGTCCAGCTGACAGAGGCTACTGCTGTAACCCATGCAGGTTTGAAAAACAGTTTCTATGGAGCTACTGATGATAGCTCATTTCTGTACAAGCATCATACTGATGAAGGGAGAGGAGGATAGGTTTTTGTGAACGACGCCTCTTCTATTGCTTGCTTGCCTGCTTGTTGAAACCAGTGAATGAAGCATGGGAGCTGCTGAGCAGAGATTACACTTATCACAGGTGAACAAGAAGAGGGCTGCAAGGACAAGATACCAGAAAAGACTCCTGGGGACAAGGTCATGAAGGAGGCTTGCTTTTGATATCATCGTGTCTCCCTGTGTGCTTTCAGACATGGGAGCGTTTTTTGCTTAGGGGCACACTGGTTGTAGGAGTGAGGAGAGAAGAGAGTTGGAAGTAAGAAGATTTTCTTGATTGCTTTCTGCTAAGTAATTAGTATTGATATGTTTTTGTTTCAGATGCCTTAGGGATAATAGAGCTTTAGGAAATGGGTGGATTTCAGCTGCCTGTTTGCTTTACAGCTGTAATTGAGAATTTCTTTTTCTAAAGCAGGGAAAAAAAAGGTGCTAAATGTGCCTCCGGAGAGGTGATGGAAAATATTATGACACTAGTCAAGATGATTACAAATGCAGTAAGGCTGAAATGTGTTCAGCTGACCTAACTAAGCATGAATAATACATCACTTGATTTGACTACAATATTACTGGTCAAATTCCAAACATATCAAGGTGATTTAAATAACCAAGTTGTGGTAGTATCAGATACTAACGGTTTAGATGTTAACAAGAAAAGTATGCTAAAATATTAAGTTTCTGAAGAAACTGTACAAAGAATTGTATTTCAAAGCTGTCTTCCGTATAGAGGGAGTACCTTTCTTCTCTAATAAAAACTTGCCAGGCACTGCAGATTTTTAATATCACAAGAAGAGCAGTTTCCTCCAAATTACAAATATCTGAGGAGACAAACAAATTCTACGAAAGAGTAAGTGGGACGTTCATTTTACCAAGAGATTACAATTACAAGTGATCACAGCATTGATTATATTGACTTCAGTTATTGAAAGCAGCCTTGTAATGATAGTTTTTCTTCTAACAGAAATTGTCTTGTAATCTAATAGAAATAAAGAATGTTCATCATCTACCTAGAAGCTCATTATAGGCTGCAATACTTTCAAGTCAAATCACAATTACTGTGCTGTACCCCCTTGTGTCTTCTGTCTCCTTGGACATAAAGGAAGAGAAGACAGAACTATGCTGGAAGGGATCCCCAGATGTTGCACGTTGGAGAGGGTGAATAAGCTTTTGCTTTGTACATGTATCAGAATCCTGGGCAAAGGCAAACAAATGTAGCTATGAAATACCTCCTCTGTAAATCTGCTCTTTCTGCACATGTTCTCTTTTTTTCACCAAATGTATACGTGGCTCTTTTTTTTCTCAGTGTGAAGAACACAGGACGTTCATTATTTTCCTAATAGGTGCTAATTGCTTCCAATAGACACCCAGTTCTTTTCTTACGCCCCGTGGGATGTAGTCAGGTGAGACTAAATTAGAAGAATTCAGGCTGTTTGAGGTCACAATAAGTTAAAAACATTAAGAACATTTACTCCTAAAACTGGATTCTGAGCCAGGACTCTTGAAATGGGTTCTGTACGCCTATGTCAAATACTTTACATCTAAATCACACACTGAAACGCATACAAATGAAAACAGTCAGTTGTGCAAACATCTTAAAAAGTGTTTCCAAACGAAAGTCCAAGGTTTTATGCACATACAATAAACGGGGAAAAGATCTTCTATTGTAGTTGTAAAGTGAGTTAATGGATTAGTATCAAGACATTTAAATACAAATCAAAATTTATTATTGTAAGGGAAAATTTTGACATTATGTTGTACACTTCTTTTTGTAAAGGTAATTTCTTCAATGAAGCAAAACAGCCTAAATTTGGAAGATTAAAAAAAAACAAAACAAGAACTCTTGGGATTCTTTAGTCATTGGTGTGAAGCTTGTGCTTTGGAGTCCTTAACAAAAGCAAACAAACAACTATGTAATATATCCTCTAGAAATCCATTGTACTTGCACATGTTCTATTTTTTCCACCAAAAGTGTATGTGGCTCTTTAGCCTGCGTGAAGAATGCAGAACAGCAATCTTCTCATAATGGATGCTAATTGCATTAAATAGACGTGCAGTTCTCTCCTTTTGCCCACTGATGTGAATTCAGGGTAACAGTCCTATTCTTCCCTTTCTCTGTGTGTAGACTTTACAGGCTGCAGTTAAGAGAACGACTCCGTTGACTAGGAACAACTTACATGTGTGCACATTTATGGAAAATGTCCCAGGAGAGAGAGAACAACATAGACATTATTCTCATTTGATGTCTAATAGTAATTTTTTGCCATTTTATCCAGGTACATTTCTTTCTTGGTGATTTTCCTCCTCGCTCATTTTTACACTGTCTTTTCCAGGTGTGTGATTTGTTGTGGGGTTTTTACATCAGTAAAGCTGAGAAAAGTCATAGGGTGAAATGTTAACCTGGTTGATATAAATGATAAAATGTCCATTGACTGTCCAAAAGCCACAATGTACCTGACTGGGTGTTGTGGAAACAAGTAGTGGCACAGAACCTTGCTGTGCTGACAAACCAAAGTTTAAAAGGAGCCAGAAGAGAGATTCTTTTCAGGTGGTTCTTTCATATTTAAAGTATTAAAATACTCTCCTTTTATAAAAATTACATTTTTGCCTAGTTGATATGTAAATCAGTGCTTCCACTGTGATCTTTTCTCCTGCATTCCTGCCTTTCCAGTTACACATGTGTGTACACACTCTCACAAGTACCATGTCAAATGGTACAGCAACTGGCTGAAAGGCTGTTAGAAAGGTTTTGTTGCTAAACAGCTGCTCTCCTCCTTTAGTGTTATTCATGAGCCTGCCAACTTCTTCCTCTTCTGACAGTGAATCTGTTGTGCACATGAAAGAGGTGTGGCACTCCTCTCTATCTTTCAACACATGAATAAGAGAAAATCTGGTGTTTATTAAACAGTAGTTATCATTATTATTACCATTTTGTTATCTCGCAGTCTAAACCTTCTTTATAAAGTTTCGTCTTAACAAGACTGAAAGGAAAACAGAAAATTACATCAAGTGTATTTATGAACTATAGACCTTATTGCATCAAACAACTAACATGGCACAAATTACTTTTACTATTAGTCGAATTTTTCTCCTTGGTAAAACAGAAAATCAAGCACATTTCAGCCATTCTGGGTGTTTTGAGATAAATCAAGTACTTGAGCTGTATTCACAATGTTCATGTAGATTTGCCTATGTAAATTATTTAAATTGGAGAAGCTACAATTATGCTATCTTGTTAAAAAGCAAGGGATTTGGTTTTTTTGGGTTTTTTTTTGTTGTTAAATCAGTCACTCTTCAACATTCATGTGACTGAAATTTTGGACACTACAGCTATAAGCAAAAATAACTACATTCCTCAGATTCCTGCTCACAAAAATAATCTCTGCTCCTAGGAAGCTCTTGGACTGTGCATGGCAAACAAGTTTTGGTTGATTTTTTTTTTTAACAAAAGAGGAAAATTACACAGGAAGTGCTTTCCATGATTAAAAAAAAAACATGAATGTTCTTTGCTCATAAAAATGTATGTGGAAGGAATTTCAAACCTGCTAAATGTAATTTAATACAGTCCAGAAGCAAAGTAATTAATATTTTATAGAAATGTCTGTATTTCGAGACACATTAATCACGCAGATTGCATTCAGAAATCTGATTTGTTGATTTTGCTCTTTGCTTAAAAAAAAAAATAAAAACAACAAAACAAAACCAAACATTTGTTTAATTCTAAAAGCACCATTTTAGCTTTGAAAGACAAAAGTAACAGTTCATTACATTATCTGGAGTACCTAAGAAGCTGATGAGATAGCTAATAGTTGCTTTCTTTCAGAGGCTTACAAACTGCATGGCAGGTCACTGTTGCTGAGAAACACCCCACAGAATCCATCCATGTCCTGAGTCTTCAGTGGGTTCAACTAAGTCTTCTGTTTGCTCAGTGGGATGTTTGCCAATAACTCTGTGAGGATCCAAATTTCTCCCATCATGCATGTATACAATTCATTAATATAATAAGATACAAGCTGACAGTGGCAGATAATCCCCTGCAGAGCTGAGACAAACCTACATCAAGAATACAGATATAGGAAAAACTCTTACCCAGCTATTTATATGGTTTCCCCACCTTACACTGGGATTCGAGGAGACCTTATAGCAGCCTACCAGTATCTGAGGGGGGCCTACAGGAGGGCTGGGGAGGGACTGTTCACAAGGTCTTGTAATGGCAGGATGAGGGGGAATGGGTTCAAATTGGTGGAGGGGAGATTGGAATGGGATGTTAGGAAGAAATTCTTCACAGTGAGGGTGGTGAGGCACTGGAACAGGTTGCCCAGGGAGGTTGTGTCAGCTCCCTCCCTGGATGTGTTCAAGGCCAGGCTGGATGAGGTCTTGAACGACCTGATCTAGTGGGAGGTGTCCCTGCCTATGGTGGGGAGTTGGAACTGGATGATCTTTGAGGTCTCTTCAAACCTAAACCATTCTATGATTCTATGATATGCAACCTATTGTGGCCAACCAATGAAAAAAAAAGTCAACTCTTCTGACACCTGTCAAGAAACCCTTTCTGCCTCAGGATAGGCAACTGGATTCTCTGGCATTTGCCACAACTTTCTATGTCACATGGATTTCTAATATCTGCCTTAGGCTTTTAAACTTTCTTTCACAAGCACTCTGCAGGAGTTAGTGTGTCTGGTCACAGTACAGATGCATGTATCAGTTTTGCAATTAAATGGCTATGTAGAATCAACAAATTTCTTAAGGACAGGTTTAAAAAATACCAATGTACATAAAACAGGGCAGAAATATAGCCAGAAAAAAAAATAGCAACCTTTTGTCACATCACTCTGTGTCACATTGTCTAGTGCACTCTCTTAGGGCTAAAGAACCCTGGGCTCTTGGTTTCAGTGTGGTCAACTATTTTGAGTCCTGTCTTTTTCTCTAGTGATTGTCTGAATGCAAGGAGGAATAGGAAGATCAGCATTTCCACACATTCCCTTCCATCTAGTGTCCTGTCCACGGTGTCAGGAAGTTCTTTACTCTCTTAATTGTCATGTGAGTCTTCCATTGCTTTCTGCCCAGCAGCACAGCTCCAATAGAAACACTTACCTCTTGTCTGTGGATCTTTCAGTGGAAACACAAGATAGAAGTTTGAATACTTTCTATCTGGAGAGAAAATTTGAAGACTACTTGGAACATAGAGACCTCCCTAGATGACTTTCTGCCATGCTCAGCTCCATGAACTGAGAACTGTTGGATATCCTCCCAGAGAGCTTCCCCAACTTCCCGTGGTCATCTTTACATCACTGTCTTCATGAATGCCTAAGGGGAGCCTGAGCATCTATTCTTATTTTGGATCACATTCTTAGCATCAGGTGCCTTAAAATGACAAGTCATGGAACCTAATTTATAGGTGCTTTAGCCTTTTACTGTAATGAATACTTTTTAGAGCTGAAATTTTAATCTCGGATCCACAAACTATTTGCAACTTCATCTTGCAGAATATTGTCAGGCTTCAGTAATTTCAGATTGGTGAAAAGCCTATAAACTATCAGAGAATTGCAGAGTAGTACTCTTGGTATCGTTATTTTTTCTTTAAGATAATAGGTCTGACCATTCCTGTATGTGTTAATGTTCTCCAAGTTGGTCATTCCTTTGAGCCAAGTTAAACATGAAGTTTGTAAAGTTAAGCATGCATTTCAGTGAATACAGGGTCACAGTTCCTCCTCACATAAATTGATGGGCCAGGCAGACGAAACACAATCCTTGACCCTAAATATTTCCTCAGTCCTTTTACATACACTGAGGGTCCCATGACTGCTTGCTGCAGTTGCCCTTTAATATGTTGGCAGAGTCAGCAGAAAGTGCACAAGTAGTACTAGGGAAAGTCAGCACAAAGTGATGCAATCTGAAGGAATTTGTTTTTACTGTAAATTAAACTCCTCTTTTTCTTGAAAATTAAAATCATAGTTTCACTGTCATGACACAGCCCACAAGGCTCTGATTGTTAAAGCCAGGGTTTACAACCAGGTCCATTAACAAATTCCTAGGCAGATCCATATATTACTGTGAAGCGATGACTTAATGCTACATTTTAAGTATTCTAACAGTACCACCTGCAATCAGCTTGCACCTGTCCAGAAGACTACTACTATTACAAAATTTAGCTAAGTTTTGGCAAAATTATCCTCTCAGAGGCAAGCCAATACTGTGGATTAGGAAAGTACAGTCCTCCAAACAATTTTTCTTTTTTTTTCCCCACAAGTACATCAATTTTAAATGCCAATAAAATGAAGCTTGTGGTGGGATTGCTTAAGACCTTCAAGGACCACAGAATCACAGATTTAACCATGTTGGAAAAAATCCTTAGCAATCATCGAATCCAACCTATCATGTGACACCTTCTAATTAACTAAACCATGGCACTAAGTGCTACATCCAGCCTCCTTTTGAACACCTCCAGGGACACAGACTCCACCACCTCCCCAGGCAACCCATTCCCATGCCAGTCACTCTTTCTGTGAAGAACTTCTAACATCCAGCCTAAGCCTCCCCTGGTGCAGTTTGACACTGTCCTCTTGTTCTGTAACTGGGTGCCTGGCAGAAGAGACTAACCCTCAGCTGGCTACAGCCTCCCTTCAGGTAGCTGCAGAGAGCAATAACATCTCCCAGGTCTCCCCTGAGCCTCCTCCTTTCCAGGCTGAACAACCTCAGCTCCTTCAACCTCTCTTCGTAGGGCTGCACTCCAGCTCCCTCACGAGCCTTGTTGCCTTTTTCTGGACAAACTCAAGCACCTCAACATCTGACAGCCCTAAACTGGACACGGTACTCAAGATGTGGCCTTAACAGTACTGAGTACAGGGGAAGAATAACGTCCCTGGTCCTGCTGGCCACACTATTCCTGATACAGGCCAGGGTGTCATTGGCCTGCTTGGCCTCATCTGAACAAAGGCAACCTACATTTTTAAAAGCTTAAAACATCAGGAAAGCAATTTCTATTCTTATGTTTTAATCACTTTCAAAAATTATACAAGCCTGTAAAACCATATTCTGATACCATGACCTCTAGCAGTTTTTACCCAGTATTTGACATTGACATAGTTTCCACAACTTTATTTCAAAAATAGAAATAGTGAATGTCTCAAAAAGAATGAAAAAAAAAAATCTGGCTCAAGTATAACCTGCTGAAGACAGCAGCACAGGAGTACACTAACAGAAAAGAGCAAAACACTTAACCAAAACCTTATTTGTACTCTAAGTAGGACAACATCCTTTTATATGTTTTTTTTTTTTTTAATGGTGGTTAATCAGGGAATTTAGTTTCTCCTCCTGATAATCAGCAATAGTGAAAAACATTTTCTGCTGTGTCCAGATTCCTAGAAGAATGTGCATATTCCTTTCATATGAAGGCTTTTCATCCAAGATGTAGAAATGTGACCTCTTTTGCTCCTTCTTACAGGTTTTATCCAAGAAGTCTTAAGAAACTCCTGGCAGTCCAAATATGCTCAGTAGCTGGTTTTCAGAGCAGGCATTTTGAAGGATGCAGGCAAGTGTGTATTTTTAAGTTCAAACAATTTTTTCTTGCAGCCCCTGTAGCCTGGCAGTAAGGCTCGGTTCATGACCTACTGTCACAGCAGTATTTGTCAGGTTGAATTCTTCAGTCTACTAAGCCTGGATTAAGGGGGATCTAAAGGTGTAGGCTAAGGCGACTCCATGGCCTTTTTCCAGATGCCCCCTGGAAGGCAGTGACCAATGGGTTCCCCTTCTTCCAGAAGCTACCTGAGGTCAAAACAAGCCCCAACACAAGCTAGAATTCTTCCATAAGAGCAGAAAGACTGCAGATCTTGCAACCAGCCACCCGTCGTGGAGTGAATGACTCTCCTGGTTTAGTCTTCCATCCCCAAACAGATCATGACAAGGCCCTGCGGCAGGGACAGCAAGGAGACGAAGCTGCCTTTGAGGCATCTCAGAATTCCTTCGCGCCAAAGGTACCTTTAACAGCACATTTAGAAATGCATTAAAGTTACTTTCCACTGTTTTAGCATGCACTGGGAATCTGTCAGGAAGATGTGGAGATTACATCCAAAAGGTCAACAGACCTCAACCATTCTTTTTTCAGTCCATGCTTGCTCACCTGGTAAGAGAGGACTTCAAAAAAGAATAATGGCAGATAGCATCTGAATACAAATTTCAGTGCAATGGTTTAATTAGTAATCAAGGCATTAGCTTCAGGTAGCTGCTCTATCTGGCTGTGCTTTGAGCTGCACATTGTTCCAGATAAAGTCTGGAGATCCCTTCCAAACTACACCATTCTCCAATCTAACAAAGTTCAATCAGCATAATAGCATTACTGGTACTTCTGAACTCATGTTTGGTAGTGAACGTACCAGAAGATCTATATGCTATGTCAGAATTTGCCTTTTCAATCAGAATTACTTTGGAAAAGAGTTGCAACTTTGGACAGTGTTTGGAAAGCTTTTCTTACGCTGTGCTTTTTACTTCTCCAGTGTACATCTAAATGAGAGCTGAATTGTTTATGTGTTTTTTTTTTTTAGTGAAGATTTGAATTTTAGACACCTCTCTATTCTAGCAGACCAGAGAATAATGATTATAGGGAGAAAACTTAGTTATTTAAGTCATCAATTCAGCTGATGGTGAAGTAGCATTTCAGAAGAACCAACGAAATTACAAATTTCAGTACATGGTAGCAAATGTGTCTGAAAAGAAAGACTAATGGAGAAACTTTTAAATATAAGAATATTTAATTTCAACATTGCTAAATGTCTTTCAGAAATGCTTCAATTTTTTAATTAAGGTGCTTTTTAAATTAATGTTGAAGCCTTTTCTGAAGTGATGTTAGTGAGAAATTGAAAAGTATTTTAAAAAAACAAAACCAAATTTCATTTAACCAGTTCATTTAACCAAGAAATACATTTTCATGATACAAAAGACATTATGAATTAACCTAAAATGCTCTTATATTTTCTGTTGCTTTGAAAATAAAAGGTAATCTGTATTTTCCCAACATGAGCTGCCACCCATATTTTACACAGACTTTCTGGCCCATTCATAGGGTTCTGGATTGATTATTATCCTGTCCATTGAAACAAATACTCCAGCACTTGCCTAGCTAGAGTAAGAGATAGTGAATGAAAATCATCAAACTAGATAACCAGAGAGATAAGGTAGAGCTATTTATACAAAACCATATATAATCTTTGGAGTAGCTTGTGGATTTTTCCATGGAAAAAGAGATTTTTATTGTTCTTTGAAATATCATCTGTTTCAGTTACAGTCATGACCTGTGCTGTGAAGGAGCTTAAAAAAAATCAATGAATCTGGCCAATGAAGTTCAGCATCAAAGGATTCTCAGCAATCAGCTACAAGTGCCGAATCACTAGTAAGAGACTAGAGCAAGTGCTTCTCTGTTGATTTTTACATCCAAAATTGACCCTGTCAGAATCAAATCTCAAGCTTTCATTTCCAGAAAAGAATGAAAATGGAATGCAGTGGCAATAGGGTAACACCCAGAAGAACAAAAAGCTTTAATTTTGTGACTAAGCATTAAATTAGCAGCAATAAATACTTACAGGAGACTAGTCTTGCAAAGACTTAATGCTCCATGCCAGCTGGGGACTTTGGTTCATAGCAGAGTTATGGAATTTCACATTCTACCTTCATTTTTTCATAGAAAAAATGACTAATATTACCACTGCACTGCAGGACCTCATTGTATTTTACTGATGTTCTTTATATTTGTTTAGATCTGTTCATTACTGTGGCAGTGTAATGTATACTTTTGAATATATTCATCAGAGCTATAATAGGAAATAAAAGAAACAGAGTATATTCCTCTAATAATATATTGGGAAGTTTAATTTCAATTTAATATTCTCTAAAATCAGACAAATTATCAATTCAAAGCCTTTAATTACACTGATTACTCTGGCTGCACCCATGCTATCTCTGCTAACAGCATACAGATGCATATCCCCCAGTTTGGAACCCAGTTTGGTGTCCTGGCCTTGTCAAAGCCCAACAAGATGTCCATTCCATACTTCGGAAAGAGCACATTGAACTATCCTTCGGATCTGGAGCGAGTGCAGAGGAGGGCAATGAAGCTGGGGAAGGGCCTGGAGAATAAATCTTATGAGGTGTGACTGAAATAGCTGGGGATGTTTAGTTTGAAAATGAAGAGGCTGAGGGGAGACCTCATCTCTTACTATAGCTACCTGAAAGGACATCACTGTGGAGAGGTTGGTGCTGGTCTCTTCTCAGGGGTAATTATTGATAGAACGAGAGGGAATGGCCTCAAGTTGTAACTAAGTTTAGACTGGACATTAGGAAAAAGATTTTCATGGAAAGAGTGGTCAGGCATTGGAATAGGCAGCCCAGGAGGTGATTGAGTCAACAACCCTGCATATGTTTAAAAGTTGTTTGGATGTGGTGCTTGGGAATGTGGTTTAGAGTAGTGATATCAGTTGGACTTGGTGACCCTGAGAGTCCTCTCCAACATGAATGTTTCTGTGATTCTGTGATCTTAGCAGTCCAAAACCAGAGGCTTTTATACTATGCAAACTTCAGTAAACTACCCTGCCTTGGATATCTCCTCTGATCACTTCATCATGCCTTAAATAATCTAGATCTTAGGGTTTTTTCTGTCCTTCAGGCTCCTTTCTGAAACTGAGTGACAGCCAGCCCTCTTTAAAGCCATTTTCTATTTCCATCAGAGGGCTAGGCAAACTGTGCATGCCTCATCTAAACTCATATACAGGAGAAGAGCAGGCCTACTTCTGTCTGTAAACCAGGCTTCAGGTACAGTCTAAAACAGTGTCATTTTTGTAGGGTGCCAGGCACAGACAAGAGAAGCTAGCACCAACCACACTGCCATGGCTAGAAGTTGTGGTTAGCTATTGCAGTGCCCATACAAGAATGAAGCATATGCATGCAAAATGCAAACCTAGCATTAAACATTTCTTTCTGCAGAAAAAAAGGAGGAACTTATTTGCACATTTTCCCACTCACATCCAAGTTAACAATCCTGCAAAGGATGCCTGCAAAGGGTGATTCGGTATTTTCTCACTTTCAAGTGGCTCAGGCGCCACAATCACTTATACTAACAAAGTTCACCTTCTCTTCTCAAGGTGTGCTACTCTTTTTCCTCACTCTCTTCTTGACAGCAGAGAGAGACATCTGTGATGTCATGTTACCTACATCTGCCCTGCAGGTGCTACAGCCCTTGAGCTATGGATTATACAGCCCTAACTAGTCTGTCAGGGTCCACACAGGGAGTTACCAACTACACTCCCAAACTTCCGTATCCTCAGAGGATACACATTTGTGAGCCATACTAATGGAGTGCGTCACCAAGGACCTGGTGGCATGGGGAGCTAGGACACAAGTGGGTGGGATGTGATCCTTATCCAAACTTGGCACATAACCCTGCTGTTGTCTCTTTGCATGAGATTGCTTCTACATTAAAAAAAAAAACAAAAACAAATAAAAGCAGCTGTCACCAACTTGTTCTGCTGTCCCAGAGGTGGGCCAGGACTCCCCTTTCAACTTCCTAGAGTTACTTGATATTTTGCAGAGCCATATCTTCTTCTACTGAGCTAGCAGTAAGGAGGTGAAGTAACCAGAATGTGACAAGAGCCATGCCTGAGGGGAAAGGATGCTAACTTGGGCCTCAGCAAGTTGATGACTCAAGCCAAGGCCAGAGGAAGGGAAAGGTGCCTGAGAGGATGTATAACTAGTGTGAGGAGGGCCTGATCATGACCAGATCATGCCATGTAATCATAACAGAGTCCTGCCAGGTAATTGTTTACTAATCTGAATGGTGTGTTTACATTCAGCAGTTGTGTAGAACTTGAACATGCTGCTGCCATGGCAGCTAATCCAGGCTGGCATACAAGGGGGAAGGAGGGTTGTGTTTGCAAGTCACTTGCAGATTCCTGGGAATGTTTCTGTATCTTGGGAAAGAAATGCCTTCTAGCACTGCAGTCAAACACAGCAGTAACCTAGTGGAGTTACCAGCCTACCTGCTACACCTGCCATTGCTTCTCTCCCTGCTCCATCCATGAGCAGACCAGAATTCCCCTTTGTTCGGGAGAAAAGGAGAGCAAGTGGATAGGGAAGGGGTGAGTTATTTCTAAAAGGCTCCCTTTATCCTGTTGTGTCTTACCTTTACCTTTGTCTGGTTACAACTTGCCCATCATTCTCAGATGACTCGAATCTAAGCAGAGCATTCTACCATCACCTGCACAACCCTTGCTCCCCACTCCCAAAAGGTACAACTCAGCTGTTCTCAAGTTGTTTAGCTGGTTCAGATGTCCTGGTTTCAGTGACCTATGAAGGGAATAAGGGGAGAAAGCAGCTACAGGTGGGTTTCCTGATTTCAGGAGACTTGTCTGTCTGGAAAGTTTAGTGTCACAGATATGGATACTTCTTTGAACTTGAAGTGTAAGTCTTCCTTGCTTTGTGAATAGCCAGCCCATGGGGCAGCTCTGCCATGCTTAGAATACAGCCCTGTCAGACAGCCTTCTTGCCAGAGCAGAGATCAGTCCTCATCTCTGTACTGAAGAGTGTCTGGATCTCTTCTGAGCTCAGGTTGCTTGCTCTTTATTGTTTTGCTGCTTCCTTGATGCAAAACCCCCAAATGTGTTTTTTTTTTTTTTTACAAAGGGTCCCTTGAGGATGGTGAATGCGTGCAAAGTGTGAGGGTATGTTGGGATTTAAGGAGCTATCAAGACTTGGCAGACTTGCAAGTGAGCTGCACTCACTCTTACATTGCCTTGTTTGCAGCGAGATCTGGGGTGCAACTGTGTATGATGTGCAGTACTTCTATATGCACAGGCTGCCTTACAGGGTTTGTTCCAGCACACCTTGGTGCCTAGGCAATAAAGATCATCAGTGGTTTAGGACTGCCAAACAAAATCCATAGTCCCCCAGTTTGGCAAAACAGGTAACACTGGAAAAAATGTTGCTGCTGTAACCATAGCACACCAGTATTGTGAAAAATAAGTCTGACCACAAAGTTTGGGTCAGACTTGTCTGTCTCTTGCTATGGGCTTGCTGACACCTGTTCCAACCATGATTTAGGTTCTGGTTGTGAGCTAGGAAGTAGAAAGCAAGTAGGTCTGACACTGAAAAAGGAGACAATATTTTGCTTTTTACCTCTTATTCCTCACCATGTGAATAATTTGTATTTGTCAGAAAGAACCGACAAAGGGAATGAAATGTTAGGATGAAGTGAAATAACACAGAAGCTTATAGCACAATGCTCTTCAATTGGAGCTAGAAAGACCTTCAGAAAAAAATGTATTGTGTTTGAAGAGAGCCATGCTAATTCCTTGTTTATGTGATAGGCAGAGCTATAGCAGAGTTCTGAGCAAACTTCTAGGATATGCTGATGTTACACACACAAGCTATCAAAAAAACATAGCGCCAGGAAAGCATGAGATTATGTGAAACCAATCCATATAAATCTTTCATATTGTATATATCCTCCCTGGGAAGAGCACAAAGGATATGTGGTGTGTCTAATGTATTGCTGAATTGAATATTCTTTAATATTTATTTAGTAGCAGACAGGTACGGCACACTGAATTTACAAACGGAATTTTGCTTTTCAGACTCATGAGTTCATAATATGTGTGTGAGATATTTTGACTGGCAAAAAAGCTGAAAACAAACTTGTAACTTGTCTTGCAAAGATAGCCTCGAAATTTAGGAAATTATGGTACAAAACAGTAGCTTTTCCAAATTCCAGTTAGTAATTCTTACTAAAACTGTGACGGATTTAAAAAAATAAAAAGTATATTAATAACTTTCTGGACATTCAAATAAACTAACATGGCACAGTTGTATCACATTCCAGTTAGTAACAGTTACGGGGCCAGGTTTTTTTCTGCAGATGTTGCTATAATCACAGAATCACAGAAGGTTAGGGGCTGGAAGTGATCTCAAAAAATCATCTAGTCCAACCCCCCTGCCAGAGCAGGATCACCTATACCAGATCACCCAGGAATGCATCTAGGTGGTCTCCAGAGAAGGAGACTTGATGTTATAATCAAGTGACACTTTTATAACTAAGCCTAAGTAATACTTTTTGTAGAGTAGCTCTAAATAGCTGGCAATTGACACAGCAGATTCCTGAAAATGACCTTGAAATTAGCTTGACGTTGGCTCCACTGGAGAGAAAGGAACCTAACAGAGAGAGGGTATATAGGAGAGATGAGAGTTCAGAGACTACATGAAAAACAGGTAATGGTTGGTGAAGGAATCTTCCAGGAAAGGAAAATCACACACTCATTGACCTACTGTCCTGCTTGTTCCTTTTGTCTTTTTTGAAAGCCTCATGAGTTTTCCAGAGCTTTTTATTGCAAAGAGTGGAAGAAACCTCCTCAGCTTCTGCTTGTAGACTCTTCCTTAGTGACATTGTTCTGATTGTGTTTGCAGTACTTTTCTTGTAAGAGAAGGTGGCATGAAAATGAGACGCAGAAGAGAGACCAGCCCTTTGGACAGGGCATTGCAGATATAAGCCATTATTTTCCCTTCTTCTAAGGTGATCATTTTGTTTGTCAAATTCAGTATTTGCTTCTTTTCCTACTGAAATAAATTCACAAATTTAAGCAGTAAAGGAGCTTCGAACTTCTAGCCACACTATCAGTACAGGATTTTTTGTCTCTACCGCATGTTTAATTTTATAATTTTCTTTGATGTCACTAGCTGGTTTGGAATTTATGGTCAGATTAAGAAGTTGGATAAAGACTACTTTCAATTTAAATGGATTACTCTGTTGTTACAAATTAAAATTCTTGAAGTATTGATTACAAAGTCATAGAGCTTTGGATCATTTCCCCTGTGAATATTTTAGTATCCTTCTAATTAGTCAGTCAATAGGAGGTTCTTATAAACATGATAGTTTAATCTGCTCAAGGGATTTCCTTCTATGCTCTTCATCCAAGGCACTTCCAGAAGAGGAAGAAAGTTTTTAAAGCATCTACTCCGCCAGCACAGCCCTTATGATGACTAATATGCATCTCATGCTATGAAAGATAAAGAAGCAACTGCACAGTGATTTGGTCCTTTCTTTTAAAAATATTTGCTGCATTCTATTTATAGTTAACTGCCTCTTTTGGTAATGTTCAGATAAATGGCAATGGTAACTAACTAACCTCACCAATTTCCACCAAGGAGTTTTCTAGCAATGATAAAAATTATGCATATCTCCAGTTACCTAATTAAATACACATTCTTATTCTCTCTACTGCATAAGCACAAATCTTCTATTATTCATATCAACACTTCCTGTTACAATACTTATTATTAGATACTAATTGCCCCCATAAAGTGGAGTGGCACTGTGTTTACATTCCAAAATTTACATGCTGAAGATACATAGAATACATATCCCAGAGATTTTAGATTACTCTATTCACAACAATTTTTCTTCATTGTAGGGAAAGACTCAAGCAATAAAATCTTTAAAAGTACCTTCAGGCAGATAACTGTTTTCTAATTACATGGATATATATATTTGCATTATTTGACTTTAATGCAATATATTTACATATGATTAAATTTCTTTGAAAGATTGTATGCATTTATTTCTTCACTCCTATACTGCACATTTTCTTTCACAGAAAGAGAATGCAAACTAGTACTGTTTGTTTCTCTTACTGCTTCCATTGTAGACAGGACAGATGCCAGGAGCTTAGATTCCAGGTGATGGGGATGCTCACTCCCTCACTGCTGAGGATGACCCATCACAGTCCTGCTGAGAGCATCCTGCCACAGCTGATGAAACAGCCCCTTGCAATCTGATGCAGCAACTTCACAGAATTACAGAATCACAGAATTAACCAGGTTGGAAGAGACCTCTAGGATCATCAAGTCCAATCTACCACCTAACCCTTCTAATTAACTAAACCATGGCACTAAGTGCCTCATCCAGCCTCCTGTTAAATACCTCCATGGCTGGTGACTCCCCCACCTCCCTGGACAGCCCCTTCCAATGCCAATCACTCTTTCCATACAGAATTTCTTCCTAATGTCCAGCCTAAACCTGCCCTGGCACAGCTGGAGGCTGTGTCCTCTTGTTCTGTCACTGGGTGCTTGGGAGAAGAGACCAACTCCCACCTGGCTACAACCTCCTTTCAGGTAGTTGTAGAGATCAAGGAGGTGTCCCCTGAGCCATCTCTTCTCCAGGCTGAACAACCCCAGCTCCCTCAGCCGCTCCACACAGGGCTGTGCTCCAGCCCCCTCACCAGCCTTGGTGCTCTTCTCTGGACACGTTCAAGCACCTCAACATATTTCTTAAATTGAGGGGCTCAGAACTGGCACTCAAGGTGTGGCCTGACCAGTGCTGAGTACAGGGGCAGAAGGACTTCGCTAGTCCTGCTGGCCACACTACTCCTGATACAGGCCAGGATGCCATTGGCCTTCTTGGCAATGGCCTGGTTCATGTTCAGTTGCTGTCAACCAGCAGCCCCAGGTCCTGGCTGCTCTCCAGCCATTCTGTCCCCAGCCTGTAGCACTGCTTGGGGTTGTTGTGGCCAAAGTGCAGAACCTGGCACTTGGCTTTGTTACAACTCATGCCTTTCGACTGTGCCCATCTGTCCAGCCAGTCTTGGTCCCTCTGCAGAGTTCTTCTGCCCTCTAACAGTTCGACACTTGCTCCCAACTGGGTGTTATCTGCAAACTTACTGATAGAGAACTCAATCCCCTCTACCAGATCATCAGTGAAGATGTTAAACAGGACTGGGCCCAGCACTGATCCCTGGGGTACTCCACTCATGACTGGCTGCCAGCTGAATGTGGCTCCATTCACCACCACTCTCTGGGCTTGGCCATCCAGCCAGTTCCGAACCCAGCACAGAGTGTCCCTGCCCAAGCCATGGGCTGCCAGCTTGGCCAAGAGCTTGCTGTGGCAGACAGTGTTAAAGCCCTTGCTGAAGTCCAGGCAGACTACATCCACAGCCTCCTCCATGTCCACCAGACAGGTCACCTGGTCATATAAAAGAGATGAGGTTGGTCAAGCAGGACCTGCCCTTCCTAAATCTGTGCTGGCTGGGCCTGAACCCCTGGCCATCCTGTGGATAGGCACCACAATGGCCAGCTTCCAGTCTTCAGGGACCTCTCCAGTGAGCGAGGGCTGTTGATAAAGCAGTTTGACAAACTCATCTGCCATCTCTCTCATCACCCTAGGATGGATCCCATCTGGTCCCATAGACTTGTGAGGATCCAAGAGGCTCAACAAGTCCCTAACTACTTCCTCCTGGATAACAGGAGGGCTGACCCCACCTACCAGCTGAGGAGGTCAGCTGTCCTGAAGACAACCTGCCTTGCTATTAAAAATTGAGGCAAAGAAGGTGTTAAGCACCTCTGCCTTTTCCTCATCTCTAGTCACTACACTCCCCTCCTTGTCCAATAAAGAGTGGAGAGATATCCCTGCCTGTCTTTTTCTCATTAATATACTTACAGAAACACTTCTTGTTATCATTCACAGCAGTGGTCAGTCTAAGTTCTAACTAGAATTCTGCTTCTCTAATTTTCTTTCCACATGACCTAGCAACACCCTTAATTTTTTTCCAGAGTTATCCCCCCCTCTTTCCAAAGGTGATATGCCCTCTTTTTCCCCCCTTAATACCTTCACAAGTCCCTGACCCATCCAGGCTGGTCGTCTTCCTGGGTAGCTCTGCTTTTGGCACATGGGCACAGCCTGTTCCTGTGCCTTCAAGATTTCTCTCTTGAAGTAGGTTCAACCTTCCTAGACCCTTTTGTTTTCAAGGGCTTTTTCCAAAGGCACCCTTTGAGTTAGTTCTTTGAATAAGCCAAAGTCTGCCCTCTGGCAGTCCAGTGTGGATGTTCTGTTGATGCCTTTCCTAGTTTCACTGCATATTGAAAACTCTGTTATTTCGTGGTCACTGCACCCCAGAGAGCCTCCAACTGCCACATCTCCCACCAGCCCCTCTCTATTTGTAAACAGAAGGCCAAGCAGAGCCTCACCCCTGGTAGGCTGGCACACCAGCTGTGTCAGGAAGCTATACTCCCTAAAACCCTTCCAGACTGCAACCTTGCTGCTGTGTTGAGTTCCCAGCAGATATCTGATAGGTTAAAGTCACCTACAAGAACAATGGCTGGGAGTCTTACAACATCTTGCAGCTGTTTATAGAATAACACATCCACCTCCTCTTCCTGGTTGGGTGGCCTGTAACAGACTCCAATCAGTATGTCAGTCTTGTTGGTCTGCCCTCTGATTTTTACCCATAGGCTTTCAACCCGCTCATCATTAGTTATAAGCTCCGTGGCATCAAGGGCTTCCCTAACATCCACAGCCACCCCTCCACCCCTTTTCCCTCTCCTGTCTTTCCTGAAAAGCCTGTATCCATTCATTGTAGCATTCCAGTTGTGTGATGCATCCCACCATGTTCCTGATGGCAACCACATTGTAGCCTTCCTGTTGCACCAAGGCTTCCAGCTCATCCTGCTTGCCCATGCTGCACGCACTAGTGTACATGCACTTCAGCTGGGCTGCTGATTTTACCCCTGACACTGACTTACCGCCCTCAACTTCCTTTGTGGAGAGCCTAGCTACGTCACCTACTCCCCTCAAACCTAGTTTTAAAGCCCTCTCAGTGAGGGCTGCCAACTCATGGGCTAGAATTCTTTTGCCCTTTTTCAATAGTCGGACTCTGCCTGAGTCTAGCAGACTAGGGACAGTAAAGGTTGCCCCATGGTCAAAGAACCCAAACTTTTGCTTCAGGCACCAGCCCTTGAGCCACTTATTGACAGTGCTGGTAGTCCTGTGCCTTTCAGCGTCCATCCCTGCCACAGCGGGGACCGAGCAGAACACCACCTGTGCTCCTGCTCCATCGATCAGTTGACCCAGAGCTTGGAATTCCCTTTTACTTACCCTGGTACCCTTTATGTCAATTTCATCACTGCCAGTCTGGACAACCAGCAGCCAGTAGTAATCAGAGGGACGAACTATCCTGGGTAGCCTGCTTGCCATATCCTGTACCTGGGCCCCAGAAAGACAACAGACCTCCCTGTGGGATGGGACTGGATGACATACAGGGGCCTCTGTTCCCTTCAGAAAGGAATCACAGAGTACCCTTCTTTTCTTTTTAATACCAGAGGTTGTAATGCAGGGTTCTTCACCTAGACTTTGATGACACCACTAAGCTGGAAGAGTCTGGCCTCACAAAAACCTCTGTAAATGGAGGTATTGAAATTAGTATGACAGTGCAATCATACAACCTTGAGCCAAAAATCCCTTGTCATTCCTGTGCTGGCTTGCCAGGAGGGACAGGAGGTGAGGAGCATTCAGAGATCAAAAGCAGTGCAGCTGAAAACCTGCTGCTGCAGGCAATGTAGATGCAGCTGTCTCAAGCATCATGGAGCAGCAGACTCTGGCCCACACATTGTTAATATCAAGAGTAAAGAACAGTTGTGGAGACTACTATTTTGTATCAAGTGTAATCCATATGGCCTTCTCCTCATTTGGCTTACACTCTGCCTACTAACTCAGTGGCCACAGGGTGAGTTGGACCAGTTTACCACTTGAGGAGAAATTCAACTCATTCAAAGAAAGACCAAAAATAGAGATGATGCAAAAAAACCCAAAAAAAAAACCCCACAAAAAACTATCAGATCAGTAAACAGAATTAAGTCCCTTTTCAAACTAGATTTTCTGTAAGGGACAGAATGGAAATATATGGAACAGAAGGACAAAGAACACAGGACTGTCATTTGTAGCATCTGACTGCAGGTAAACCAAACAGTGTATAACATGAAGATGCACCTTGCAGTGAAGGGGTTAATTGGGTGAACTGCACAACAAATTTACAGCACACTTTCAAAGCACAGTTCTACAAACTATCATCCCCCCAAATGAAATCATGGTAAGTTCAAAATGACCAAAAGTGAAACAGGGTTTTAGAAAAGCTCTTAAGTTGAAAAATAACAGAAGCACATTCAGACAGCCATAAAGTCAGACTCAGAATTATTCAATGGAATGTTTTTGTAAAAATAAATTCAGTATATTTAAAACCAAATTCTCATCCCTGGACATAACTCAAGTAGACCTGCCTTTCACACAGAAATCCTAATAAATAAGCTAGTAAATGGCATTTTCTAACTAAACTGAAGTCCTTGTAGTTTATTGCAACATAGAGAGTGAGGCAGTGAATTTGCATGGTGTCACATACTCACACAAACCATATTTTTGCCTCATTCTAAGTCCTGTGAATTGTCTTAAACAGGAATGACAATGAGAAGCCATAAATGGCATGTAGAAGTAAAGCTTCTCCATGTGGCACCACCTGCACATAGCACCCTAGTGCAAGGTGCTGCTGCGTCTGAGGCATTGTGATTACACAGGCAAGCATTCAGTCCTCAATATAAGCATTTCAGTCTAATGTATACTTCCATATTATTCAAATCTTGCACAAAGCACAGTTGTTTAGCAATAAAACCCCCAAAGAAAGCGAATGTCAATTTTAAAACCAGACACAGGTGACAGAACACAGGAACAGGCTGTCCAGAATAACTGTGGAGCCTCCTTCACTTAAGACATTCAAAACTCGCCTGGACACATTGCTGTGCAGCCTGCTCCAGGTGATCCTTCTTTGGCAGAGAGGTTGGATTCAATAATTTTTTAAGGTCCCTTCCAACCCTAATGTTCTGTCACTCTATAATGCTAGAAATAAGTATTTTAGTTGTTATTTTGTGTCACTTGCCCTCCCTCCTCCCCCATCTCTTTAAGGGAGCTTTGTTTTATAACTAGCATTTTCTTTCCCTAATTTTTTCAGCTATTCAGAGTAGTTCTTGTAGTATCAAAGAGATGACACAGAAAGGAGCTCATAATAATTCACAAACTTTCAAGAAGGAGGAAATGCTTTGCTTTTAAAACTAACAATTTCGGATCACGCAGCGTTTTAGTATTTGATGTTCTCCTTCAGAACAGTCTTTGTTCTGGAGAAAATATCTAGTGAGCACCACATATTTAAAAGATACTTCTAAACCGAAAGAAAAACAAGCAACGGAAGATATTTGATACAGGCTCCAGAGCCATAGGAAGAAAAANAAAAAAAAAAAGCCAAACGAATTACATAAATTCATGTTTACACCCTTTTGGTGGAAAGAAAATTGAACTCTTTTAAACACATGAAGTTTGCCTTTTATTTCTAAACAAAAAATTATTCTTAAATCACAAATATTACACTCATCAAAGATGTGCTTGTAACTTTTCATCATAGCAGCTGCTCACAATGATGGTCAACAATACCAGGGGCTGAGTCACTAGACTGGGGAAAGTATTCCTGACAGAAAGTCCTCGGTCTCTCTGCCATGGAAAGTCAGCAGTGACCTTAACCCATGAGGTAGGTCCCTTGTAGCTGGGATTCCCAGTCAACAGTATTTTATCAGCATAAGCACTTCAGGTCCTAACCTCCTAACCCTTGAGCACTTGAGTACCACAGGATCACAGGATGTTAGGGGTTGGAAGGGACCTCAGGAGATCATGGAGTCCAATCCCCCTGCCAGAGCAGGGCCATAATTTAGTGCACTATTATCTAGTACCAACAAAGTGATTCACAGAGAACAGTGACAATCATCTCTTCGTGTGTTTCGTCTTTCACTCTGATGTCCAGGCAGCAAGTCCATAAAGGTGTTTGTCACTCAGTTTTGCTGCTAATATCCTATGAAATATTCACTCTATTTCCACTCACCAAATGCATGTCTCAGGGAAAAAAATATGCATAGGAAAACCTCGTTGACATAAATTATGAATTTATAGGCACAGGTAAAGATTTACTTAGTCACTGGTATGTACAGCAAGGGTTCATTACTTTGGGGAAGATTTCATTCCCCAGAAAAGTCCACTAAGTTACTTGCATTTGCTTTTGGGAATTACAATCCCAAACTATTTGGCAATTCAGAACTGCAAAACAAGAGCTGGAGTATGTAACAAAAAACATTGCAGACTCTACCTGTGATGGTCTTCTCTTGTCCTTGTTTCGGGTTAGGCTGCTGTCCTGGACACCCCAGATTCTTCCTTTTCTCTCTCCCCTTCTCCCACGGGTGAATGGGAGAAGAATGTGCGAAACTGCTTCCCTGCCTCCACCCTGTGGGTTTGTAAGGGGTGACAGCAGAGCGCCATTTCGGCACGTTTTGAAGCTGGTGCTGCCAGCCTGCGCAGGGATTTGAGCTGGTATTGGCTAAATTTTCACGCCCACTGTCTATTGGCAAATGAACATCTTGTTCAAAAAGGCATCAGTAGGCAAGGGAAAAGGCAAGAGTGGTTCCCACCTGAAAGTTCCCGTCTGGAAAGGTTCCCACCTGAAAAAGATCCCCATGTTCATAGAGCCCTGCCTTCGAAGAAGTGCCTCCTTTTTCGGACCACGACAGTTTTGAACGGCCCCTATCTTTTGCACAGCTACTGGTTTTTGTACTGTCCCTGCTTTTGGACGGTCTCCCACGCTGCACTACCCTGCCACGTTGCAGGCTCAGGGAAGTCCTGGGTCCCTTTTGAGAGAACTGCCGGCAGCACCCAGACCCGGCTCCTCTGGGACCTTCCTAACAGCCAGTTCCCTGTTGGTACCTGGCTGTATCCGGATTGAGGGATTGAAGCAGCTTGGCTCTCCCTCGCCACTGCTGGAGGCAGTGATTTACAGGGAGCTCTGCCTCGTGGTAAACAAATATTTGAAACACCGGACTTTGCCTTTTGAATCCAATTGGGTATTATTTTATAGCCATAACCAATCGAGCCACAGAGAGACTACAACAAGGATTCCACAACGAGCATCATTCTCCTCAACGCAGTGAGTAAGCCGTTGCTCCCTTAATTCTCTCCATAGCAAATTGTTAATGGGGTAAGAAGCTGTTTGTAGCTTAGCCTTTTCCATTTTCTGACTTCCTAAATCTCTGGATTTGTCTGTAGCACCTTTTGAAGATTTTTCCCGATCAAATCGAAACCTGTTAATAAATTAAAAATTAATTCTTTATATAGTTGAAGGTGGGGGTTTCTGGGAATAAAATAATTCTAATTTTAGAATTCCTGACTCAGCCACATTAACTCCCCTGCCCTTTGTAACGGCTGCCAAACGGCTCATTGCAAGCGTCCACAGAGTTAACTGCCGCCAGATCATGGTGATAATCTTACTGGTATTTTCACCCCCTCATCTTACTGCTTCCTTTTTATCCCCTACTGCTTAAGCCATGAACATTGCACTTCTGTGTTCTTTAATGTGCTAAACATATCACAGAACGGGCTGCCCAGAGAAGTTTGGGAGTCTCCTTCTCTGGAGACTTTCAAAACTCACCTGGATGTTCTCCTGTGCAGCCTGCCCTAGGTGATCCTGCTTTGGCATTGAGGTTGGACTTGATGATCTCTGAAGGTTCCTTCCAACCCCTAGCATTCTGTGAATCCTTGATGGTTTGAACAATTGGAAAACAGAAGGGAGGAGGACTATGATAAATCCAGACGTGGCTCTCCTTGTGACTGTGAGCATGGGCTCTAAGGAAGAGGTCTGGAGACTCCTGAGGGATGTGGCAGCTCCTGTCCTGTGAAGCCCTCCTTCATCCAGAAAGTGTAAATGCTTTGTAGTGCCAGGCATGCAGGAACACAAGAAACAAAAAATATTGTGGTTT
This sequence comes from Psilopogon haemacephalus, assembly GCA_013396835.1. Classification (NCBI taxonomy): domain Eukaryota; kingdom Metazoa; phylum Chordata; class Aves; order Piciformes; family Megalaimidae; genus Psilopogon; species Psilopogon haemacephalus. The sequence continues at coordinate 160,357 of VWZI01004069.1, read as the reverse complement.
GTCAAAATGACTGTAACCCTGCTTCCTGGTAAAATGACAGTGCCAGACTTGCAGATTCTTTTGGAAACCACAATAGCAGACACCATGCTAAGCTATCTAAATCTTAAGTACCTATAAAATCTGTCCCTTACTGACCAATAGTACAAATTACAAAATATTTTATCTACAGAGACAGGTTTCATTCCAGTGAGTTTGCTGTCAGAGCAGGGCTTACTGTCTAACCATATTGCAGCACATTTGCCCTAGTGTTAGTCCCTATGCTGACACTGATAAATAGAACGTCAGCTCTGATGAGAAATGCTGTGATAATAATCTCTGGCAAACATTCACAACCAAGAAAGAGCAGCAGGTACAGTGGTGTAAGGTATTGCTTCCCAGCATTAGGGACTGTCCTGGGCAGTACATCCTGCTCCCATTCTTCTTTCTCCCTTGCACTCTCTCTCACTGTCTCTCCCCTTCTGCTTCTCAAATATAGTTTTAACTTTGGGAATCAGAAATGTAATGAGATCCAACTCATAATTTAAGGTTAATTTAGCATTAAATAAAAACAGAAAGTCTGAAACTGACAGTATATCTGATTCTTTAGCATAAATCAGGAGTAGAGAGCTGGGAAACCAGACCTTGTAATTATTATGAACCAGAAACACTGAGCATGATCAAATCAAAACACAGTTTAAATATGTTTAAATTAAATTTATCAGTGACTCAAATAATATATTTATCTCCTCTAATGACACTCCTTGTCAAATTACCTTTATTACTTACTTTGTTAACTTAAGAGTTTGGATCAAACACACAGAACCCAGGAGGGCATCCAAAGTTATTTCTTTAGTTGGCCATGGTGGGATTTTTAATTTTAAAAGTCTCACAAATTCTTGAACTGTTGGCAAGCAATGATAGTGACAGCTAGGCTCACAAAATACTGAAACAGCTTGCCCAGGGATATGGTTGAGGCCCTGTCTCTGGAGACATTCAAGATCAGACTCGATGTGGCCCTGGACAGCCTGATCTAGTTGGAGGTGACCATGCTCACTGCAGGGCAGGGTTGGACAAGATGACCAACCCAATGCAATCTGTGAAGCACACAGTTAATGCACTATGTCACTGTCTGCTTCAACCACTCAAATGAAAAAAAAGAAAATGCTAAATATCTAAGGAGAAATGGTGTGCTCTTACCTTCTGGACTATGATGAGTAATTGGTATTGCTAAAACAATTAGAAGGTTCTGGTCACAATTAGACACTGGCTGAATAACCGTACCTTTTTTTTTTGTGCTTGTTCCTTCTACAGAAGCACCTCATAAAAGATGAAAATAAAAACCAGGTACAGGTGAGGTAAGAACCAGTAGTTGTGGGGCAGTATCATAGGGCTTATATTTTGAATCCAGAAGAATTTCTATATTCTAAATTAACTAGTAAATAATAGAGTTGATACATCAAAATCACCAAAAAACCCAGCTATAAATACTTGTGAAGACACACACGTTACTTTAGGAGCCCAAAATTAATTTTGAAAACTGAACCAGAGCTGTGTTTCCCTCTCTTAAGTGCTTAAAACTGCTTATATAACTTAAGATGCACATAAGAACCTACTACTGAGCCTTTAAGTATTTACACCTGCTGAGGTTTTTTAAGAATCCCACTAGGGTCCAGATTTCTAAAGGGATATAAACTGTATTCTTTCTAACAGAGATAAAGCCCTAGAACTTGAGGACCATGTCTCCAAAGAAGATATATTATAGTCTGTTCATGTGCATTCCCAGACTAAGGAATGCTGGATTTGGTGTATGCCTTTTAAAGTATTTAATGAAAAATGCAGGCCAGGTCTAACAAATCATAGAATCATGGAATGGTTTGGGGTGGTAGGAACCAGCAAAGGTCATCTAGTCCAACCTCCTCTGCAGTCTTCAGGGGCATCCTCAACTAGATCAGGTTGCCCAGAGCCTTGTCAAGCCTCACCTTGAATATCTCCATGGATGTGGCCTCAAATACCTCCCTGGACAACCTGTTCCAGCATTACACTACCCTCATGGTAAAGAGCTTTGTTCCTAAAATCTTGAGCTACAACTGGAAGATTCAGCATAATTATCTTCATTTAAGTTAATATTTCATGTATGTAACCTTTAATCATTCACCATTAGAACAAAAAGAGCCACAAGAAAAGACTTAAATGGTAAGAAACATATAATACTTTCCATCTGGTTCAAGAGAACATAACATTTAAATAACACAAACTTCTACTGTAATTCTTAGCTAACTTTGCTCCAAGTCTTACTTGACAGTAAAAAAAAGGTTGTCTTTTAAATATAATTCATAAGAAACAAGAGGTCAAGATCTAAGCTGCTCATCTCTTAAATATTTTGAAGAATCTTTTTTTTTTCTTTCTTTTTTTTTTTTTCCAGTTTGGAGTAAAGGCAGGATTCCCATAACCTGTGACTCCAGTTTTCAGGAGGAATGGTGAAGATGACAAAGGAGGAAGATAAGGAATAAAGGGTAGGGTGTTAGGACTTTCCTGCATGCCTACTCTTGTTCAGGTGTTCCTTCTCCCATCTGAGATGTAGAGTTGGATTTTGATGTTTCTGTTTTACCTTTAATTGAACTGTGGAGAAACTGTTTTGTACTTTTCATTATCTACATATTTCACTAATTCAAAACTAGTGAATAATTTGAAGGCTAAATATACAAAATTATTACATTTAATCAACAGCTTTCACTAACATCAATTTTATTATTTTGGAATAAACTCAAGGAATATATTTTTTTCTTATTCTCTTGTTCTGTGTGTAAAAAGCTAACTAGAATACTTCCAATCTTTAAAACAGTTACCATTTGGACTGCACCAAAGTAACAAAATACCTTAATCAAAACCAAGTACAATAAATAGATCCATAGAATGGTTTGGATTGGAAGATCACCTAGTTCCAACCCCCCTGCCATGTGCAGGGACACCTTCCACTAGACCAGGTTGCTTAAGGCCTCATCCAACTTGGCCTTGAATACCTCCAGGGAAGTGGCATCCACAAGCAACCTGGGCAACCTGTTCCAGTGTCTCACCACTCTTACCGTAAAAAATATAGTCCAGTCTTCACATTATAGAGCTGAAAATACCACAGAAGACAAGAGCTATGGTGAGAGCCAGTCCCACCCAGCGTTTGTGGTACAAAGCTTAAGTTTCTTTATTCTGTCAAGCAAACAAATCTTACTCTCCAAATCTATTTTATGTCACCTTTTTAATTTTTGGATAGCACTGTGCTCTGAAGATAATGTTCTCAGAGTGGACAATCTGAGAATTACAATTTATGTCCATGTCTGTGCTACGAGAGCATCTTTAATTGTTAAAGTAGAAACAAAATCTTCCCTGCCTCATGGAGAAGCACAAGTAAATGGCTTTGGGTTTCTAACACTGCAGAGGTCTTGTAATGACAGGACGAGGGGGAATGGGTTCAAATTGGCGGAGGGGAGATTTGAACGGGATGTTAGGAAGAAATTCTTCACAGTGAGGGTGGTGAGGCACTGGAACAGGTTGCCCAGGGAGGTTGTGTCTGCTCCCTCCCTGGATGTGTTCAAGGCCAGGCTGGATGAGGTCTTGAGCGTCCTGATCTAGTGGGAGGTGTCCCTGCCTGTGGCGGGAGGTTGGAACTGGATGATCTTTGAGGTCTCTTCCAACCTAGACCATTCTATGATTCTATGAGATACAGGTTATTTAAAAAATTATCAGCTTTAGAATTACAAGAATAAATAGTTACAAAAACATTTATATGTTGATATGTTTGGGAAAGTCATCTTAAGAAGATGTACATTTGCCTAAGTTTAATAAGATCAAATTTAATCTTAAATTGTTTCTTCATTTTTCTTTACATTCCACTGGGTAGATCTGAGGACAGTGGAATAAATTTTTCATATTCTAGATCCACTACAGGGAACAACTCTACCTCACGCTCAAGAAAAAGCTGCATGCTTGAGCAGTGTCTTGCTACAAAGCATTGCAGCTGCTCAGAACTTCACAGCTCTCAGCCCTGCTAATGTGTCTGTCAGTCTGGGAGAGGCTGGAAAGAATGCCAGGAATACAGCAGGTTTTGGTAGCATGTGTCCCACTTCTCAGAGTGGAAAAGACTGCTCCTCCTAACTCCCTGGCCTAAACAATGCACAAAGCTTCACTAGATTGTTCAAAGGTTGCCATAAGGTGCAAGTGAGTTACCTTCAGCAGAATCCTTCCTTAGAGGCTGGAAGGAAACTCCAAAGATCATGGAGTCCAACCTCCTTGCCAAGCAGGATCACCTAGGGTAGTTCACACAGGAATGCATCCAGGCGGGTTTGGAAATTCTCCAGAGAAGGAGACTTCACAACCTCTCTGGGCAGCCTGTTTCAGTGCTCTGTCACCCTCACTGTAAAGACATTTATCCTCACATTGAGGTGAAATCTTCTATGTTACAGTTTGTAGCCATTGTTCTTTGTCTTATTGATCCTGACTACCAAAAAAGAGATTGGCCCCACCCACTTGACACTACCCCTCAGATATTTCTACACATTGATCAGATCTCCTCTCAGTCTTCTCCAGACTAAACAGCCCCAGGTTTCTCACTCTCTTTTTGTGGGGGAGATGCTCAAGTCCCCCAGTCATTGTTGTGGCTCTCTGCTGGACTTTTTCCAGCAGGTCCCTATCTGTCTTGAACTGATGCAAGCAGTGTCAGGCAGAGATAATTCAGAGTCTAAGTTTGTGTTAGAGGGGGATCTAACAGGAAGCATCGGCTGAAGAAGTGGACATGCACATGCATGTCTTGGATCACTTGGCCTCCTTCCAAACCTGCCCATTCAGTCTATGAGTTTTCTGCACATTTTAGAGAGGCCCAAATTGAGAAAGATTCCTTTTCAAGCTCTCCCTTGAACCTGCAAACTTTGTGTAGTCTTGTAAGTGCCCAAGTGTGGGAGAGGAGAATGAGCTGGATTTCCCTTTTGTTAGCATACAGAACTCATCAGAAGCTTGTGTTACACCTGTCAAATTAAATAGGCAAATGATTATCACTTAGGTATAACATTAATGTCTTATTAACTGCCAGTGTATTTTAGAAATGCCAAAGAATCAGTATGGTAAAAAATAATAAAATTGAAATTTTACTTAATCCTGTCTATATTAATTTAATCTTGTTTAAATGCTGATGTAAAAGGCACAAAATGAGGCCTTCAAATGCACCCTTATATCACAGCAATTTTTTGGAATAAAATTATAATAATTCTTATTCCTTTTCTCATCATGCTTCATTATTAGATCTGCTCAAAGGGCTTTTGATACAATATATGGAATGGAACTTTCGCTTCTACTGAAATCATATTTACTAAACCCACAACTTTTTTTTTTCTCCCAGTTTGAGAGTCCTATTTGTACACATACTATACACTGACATAAAACAGGAAAATAACAACTGACAGGCACTGTAGGATTGCAGTAATTATTTGAAAATAAGGCTGATTTGTTCGGCTGCTTCTTTCCCTAAGGCAAATAACTGTGAGCCAGTTATACTGCAATTCAACAAGCCAGAGGAAAAACACCTGTTACATGTGATTAATCTCTACTAAAATGCAATGAATAATTCAACATGAAAAATTTTTTAAAGCAATATTGATACTGTGCCACTCAGTTCCTAAGAAAGTATTTGTAGCTGAAAAGAGAGAAGGTCAGGTCAACCCAAAATACTGTTTGTGTTCTGTCAAGTCTATTATTAGGCCATCCACTTTCTCATGCTTAAACCAAATACACAGTTGTGTTTTACCCTACTGCTGATAGAGCAGTGACACAGTTTCATTAGAATCAGAAAATTATATCATAGTTCGGGTTGGAAGAGGCTTCTGAAGATCACCTAGTCCAACTGCCCCTGCAATAAGCAGAAGCACCTTCAACTACATTAGGTTGTTCAGAGTTGGGTCCACCCCAGCCTTGAATGTTTCCAGGGTTGATGTTCTGCTGATTTTCTGCATTACATTGTTATATATATAGAATCATAGAATCCATCTGGTTGGAACAGACCTCAAAGATCATCCAGTCCAACTGGACTGGACTGAACCATGTCCCTGTGCAGTAGGTCCACATGCTGCTTAAACACCCCCAGGGATGGTAAATCCACCACTTCTCTGAGCAGCCCATTCCGGTGTTTGAGAACCCTTTCAGGGAAGAAATATTTCTTAACATCCCGTCTAAATCTCCCCTGGTGCAGCTTGTAATTACTTCCTCTAGTCTTGTTGCTTACCACCAAGGAGAAGAGGCTGCTCACTCCTTGCTCCAACCTCCCTTTGGGTAGTTGTAGAGAGCAATGAGGTCTCCCCTCAGCCTCCTCTTCTACAGACTGAACAACCCCAGCTCCCCCAGATGTTCCTCATAGGTGTGCTGGTTTGAACTAATTGGAGAATTTGAGTGAGAAATTAGACAATTGGCTGAGAAATGAAAATACATTGTGTCACTTCACTCACAGCTTTACAGAGAAAGAAAAAAAATTGTTTTAAGAGTGTAACCCAAATATAGATAAGTCAGACAGTTTCAGACCATTTGGGGCTGCGACTGCTCCTTGCATGGTTCCTTTGTCTCTGCCTTTTGTAGCTGGTTTTTAACAATTCTACTAACTTCTTTCCTACTGCTAACCCCCCTGGCCGATCTACAGCATCAACAGGTGGTGAGATAAGATTGGGGAAGTGGCGAAAGGTGGTAGGGGTGGTTGGTTACCCCTCTTGGGGATTTAGATCTCTGAGAGGGCTGTGGTGTTTCTGTATTACCTTTTCACTGTATATATCTGTAAATATTGTTATACATTGTAAATATCTGCATGTATATTGTGCATTGCTGTAAATACAAAGCTTCATTTATCAACTTCCACCTGGTCTGAGTCTAGCCTGGGTTACTTCAAAAGATGGGGGGTCAGGTAACTGCTAAACCACCACAATAGGTTATATGTTACATAGATATAAGCAAGGTAAAAAATCCCAACCCAACAAGATGATGGATTTGCATGATGGACATTTCAAATAAGCAAACCCAAAGGCAAGGAGCAGAGTAACTAAAGTCATTTTTTAATAATATGACTCATATTTCATCTGAAATATCGTGTCACTGAAGTCACCAGATAAGTTCCTACAGTGGAACCTAGACAGATGTTACTTGCCAGGTCAGTGACTCAGCAGATTTTCCAAGAATTCCCTTATTGCTAAAATGTCATGAAAGACAGATAAGTTTAGTGCACTGCCACTTTTAAGCACACACTATCTCAGGATTGCCAAAAGCTCAAAAATATCACAAAGGGTGCAATTATGCCAACTGATGAATAGAAAATGATGAGCATCCTCCTTAAACGTACATTGAGAATACTCAGCAGCTTGCAGCACTAGGATCTCATGAAACTAGAGAAAATTCATGCCAGTGCAAACAGATACAAAGTGTATTTATATATTTATTTCTTCTCACACAGCTCTAATAACCTAAGTTCTCACTTGTTTAAAAGTAGGAAAGCACATTTTCAGTCTCAAGGAGACATTACAAAAAGAGATGTAGAGGAGCTCTCTTCATTAGTAGTAGCAGTAGTACCCATAATTATAGTTTAACATTCTGTGACTCCTTGAGCCATCCAGACCCTGTCATGGCTCAGTTTTACAAGCATCCTCCTGAAATTCAACCAAATCACCAAAACTTCTACTTCTTAAAGATTCTTTCTATAGCTTTACACATTTACTGCTAAGAAAATCAATAGTACCCAGGATTCACAAAGGCAAAAGATGGTTTTGTTCAGATGTGGCAGAACAGGCAATGAATTCAGTAATATTTTTTAGTGATTTCTAATTTAGAGATTGGTTTGTGAGAGATATTAATAGCCTCAGAGAGTGGCCTAATCCTAATTAGACCAGTATGAAAATGCTTGCATTCAGGGGAACCAGACCCATTCTAATATTAGAACTGATATTTCTAATGGTTTCTATGTTTTGCAGTATTAAAAAGAAAATATTTTGAGAAACTCTTTCATTTCTGTAAATCAACACTTCTTCTCAATGCTGTACCAAAAACTTTCTGGTTTTAAGAGCAGGTGGAACAGATGTTGTCAAAATTGACTGTGGGCCAGCAAGGAAGGTCCCCACAACTTCTTTACTCTTTTTCTACAAAAGGTTCGCAGCTACTTAATTTGCAGGGTTTCTCCTGGCAATCCCAGGGTTGGTAATCATAGGCAATTTTAAACCAGCTACAGGCAGCATCTCTGGAAACAGACACTTCTACTTTTTTTCAAGTCTAAGGCTAAAAAAGTTTTCACAAGTTTTCATTGGGCTGAAGAGAAAGATTGCACAAGGTCTCTATTATAATTTTCACAGTTTTCTCTAAGCCATCTGTGCAGTATTCTGTATTCATGAACATTATTAGGATTGTTCTTGTAGCAACTACAATGCCTTACTGGATTAGAGTGAAAACAAGAAAAATGCTTTTTCTAGAGGTCAGGAACAGAAGGACTTCCTAAAGCCAGATGTTGGATCTACATGATCATGTTAAGAAGATTCCTTAGTTTTTCATAGATTTTTCCATCCTTTGTTCACATTAGACAAATCTCCAGCAAAAAAATTCAGACAGTTGCACAACTTCCACTCTTTTGTTTTAAAACCTAATTTCATCACTACATTGTGAGACTTATTAATTAATTACTTCCCATTTTCTTTGGCCATATCCATTATATTATGGACATCTACCCACTCCCTGAAGTTGTCTTACTCCTCATGCAGAAGTTATGCAAAATATTTGATTGCTTTTATTGCCTTGTCCCGGTTTTTTCCTTATTCTTCTATATTAATATAGAGATTAAATCACCAAACTCAGAGCAATAGTCAACATAGGCAAACATTACAGGTTAATAAACTTTTATAATAATATTTTTTGTTTACTCTCAGTCCTTTTAATTTTAATTAAATTCTCTATGCATCATTTCATCATTTTCACAGAAAATCCTACAAACATTTCAAAGTATTTTCCTGTGGTACTGAAACTCTGTCCCTTAGATGTCTCTCAGCAGTCCATTTTGGCATCCAGCAGCCAAGTCTTCATCATCACTATACTACTTGCATTTCTGATGAAGAAAAGCTACATGACATCATCTTGCTTCCCAGGTGTAACACCATTCCCAGATATATAGTGACCTCTTCTGTGTCTGATGAGTTGGTTTCACAGAATCATAAAATGTTAGGGCTTGGAAGGGACCTCAAAAGATCATCTAGTCCAACCACTCTGCCAGAGCAGGATCTCCTAGAGTAGGTCACACAGAAACATATCCAGGCAAGATTTGAATGTCTCCAGAGGAGACTCCACAACCTCTCCGGGCTGCCTGTTCCAGTGCTCTGTCACCCTCACAGTGAAAAAGTTTTTTTCCTTATGTTCGTGTGGAACCACCTATTTGTTCCAGTTTGCACTCATTGGCCCTTGTTCTATCATTGGACATCACTGAGCAGAGCCTGGCTCTGTCCTCCCAACACTTTCACTTCATGCCTTTATAAATATAAATGAGGCCTCCTCCAAGCTAAAGAGCCCCAGCTCCCTCAGCCTTTCCTCATAAGGAGATGTTCCACTCCCTTCATCATCTGTGTGGCTCTGTGCTGGACTCTTTCAAGCAGTTCCCTGTGGTCCTTCTTGAACTTGAGTGGCCCAGAATACACAGTATTCTAGATGTGGTCTCACCAGTATGATTTGATTGGAATATCTCCATAATTACATATGGAACTATTAGTAACCCATCTTTTTCCATAATATTGTGCTACAGGTGTCTCTGAGTGTTCAGCCAGAGCTTCTAACCACATACACTGCCAGAGTGCCAAAGCTATCCCTTAGGATGATTGCTCTCATTTGCAAGAGCTATTACTAGCTAAGAAATCTTATGTCTTAAACGATAAGAAATCTTACATTAAGTTTATTCATAAAAACTGTATCCCTAGAATTTTAATGTGCTTGAACTGCTTATTTGTGGAAAGGATAGTGGGTTTAAGCTGTCACTTGAATCACAAAGCATTTCCATGATATACAGATGAGATCATCATATTTCTGGTACTATTACTTTTCCCATGGAAGATTTTAACTGGCAAACTAGCGCTGCAAGCTACAACCACATGATAAATACATCACATCAATCTATTCTTGTTTTGCGCTTTTCTTGTATTTTAATTGCATCTTTTACCATTAAGCTATTAAAAAAACAAAATCCAAACCAACCAACCAACCAAAAAAACCAAAACAANGCGAAAATTAAAAAAAAAATTACGAAAAAAAAAAAAAACCACCAAAAAACCCGAAACAACAAAAAACACCGAAACAACAAACCACCCTTCTGTCAGAACACAACACTAAAACACCACCATAATAGTAAAAATCCATTCACCTTGAATCAGGTGAATTTGATAAAAACTGGCTGGATAACATAATATTCTGGTTTACATTAAACATTGAAAAAGCAGAATTTACCTCTTTGCCATCTATGAAGTTTACCTTAGCTTCCTAGTCCCAGAGTTTTACTACCCACTATGTTTTTCCCCCTTAGCTTGGTAAGACTTTTTATCACTTTTCTGCTTCCCTTTGGTTCTCCTATTTTCCCCACTCAGAATATGCCATGTTTTGAGCATGCTGGTGGAAGTAAAGGGACAGAACTTGGATCTCTTAGGGCACATTAATGTAGTGTATAGAAGAAACAACCTGTGCATCTTTTTGCGCCTTAAAAGCAGGTGGTGGCTAACACAAATTTATTTTCAGAGGGGTCAGCAAAATTAAAGGCATTCCAGAAACATCTACAGTCTCAAGCCCCTGAGAAGCAAACTGTCCACTCTCTTGTGATTTTGATGAGATATGAGCAAGAACAGAGACAGTTTGGAGCTTACGTGAAAAACGCTTGAAAATCTTTAGATCAAAAGATAAGAATTCTGGTATCTTCAAGATCAGATGGCAACTGAAGCAAAGTGTTTCAGCGCTAAAACATTGAATATAGGCATCTAAATTCCAGTGAAGTTCCAGTTAAGGTGCCTAGGAATGTTTTGTTGTCCAAATTCTTTTAGTTATATGAATAAAAAGGAAGAAAATCAATACTTCAGGTGCAAATGTGTCTGGGTAAAAGTTAATCCATTACATACACATTGTGTCATACTGAAACAATATAAGAATTCTTCTCTTTCTTTGTGGAACTCAGCTGCGATATTTCAGCTCTACTTTGCAGGCTTTTATCACAGTTTTAATGAAGTGTAGTTGGTTTTGAAGTAAAAGTCTGCTGGTTTTCATGAAAAGAATTAAATTCTTGTCTTGCACTGCCTGATCGGCTTTAAAATAGAGCTTAGTTCTCATTATCCTCTCAACAATATATTTTAAAGAAATTAATTGTAGTGATACATTTTAACCTGATGTGACGACAGGCTCATTATCAGGAGTAGTTTGCTAGCAGGCAAAGATGGATTATCTAAAAAATGGGCTCATGGGAAGGAAGTTTAAAAGATTAGACTGTCTCTTGAGTAAAGGGTCTTTTTACCAAAGTCAAGAACCTTTGGGAATGCTTTACATTCACCTTCACTTTTAATAGAGAAGATGCCTTTCATTTCCAAAGAAAATGCTGTAAATATCACAGGTGTAACTCCTTAGACCTTTATGTTTTGATAGGAGGTAAGCAAAGATCCAAACAGAAGGCAACACAGTAGGCAACTGCCTGCTTTCTGTGTCCGCAGCACTCTAGTAAACATTATGCTCTCAAAGTGAGAAAAGGTCAATGTTTCCCTTAAAATTTTCAAAATTTTATGTGATACAAGGAAGATATTAGGAGAAAAAGAAGACAAAATGGTTAGACTTTCATTGCCTCTGGTTAGAGACCTGTCATTTCTCAAATTTTCAGCAGTGGCTAAGAGCTCTCCTCCTCCATACTCTAGCCTACTGAACTCCTAACCATCCCATTTGCACCAAATCCTGTCCTGCTGTATTTGGTGATGGTGGTGACTCTGGCATCATCATCATCATCCTGCTTCCTCTCTTCAGTCTTTGTGGCAAAGCTCTCATGTGGGACTGGTCCTGCAGTGGCCACAATCCCCTAAATGTTCTGGCCCCATTTCTCAGGGAGGAGCAGGCTTGCCCTACCTGTGTTCATCAGTCCTGGGCACATGCAAAGCAGCCAAAAGCTCCAAGAAAAGACTTGAAATTACCATTCTTTAGAGAGAAAGGCTGCACCACCCACTGTCACCATTGCTTGTGAACAGAAATAGTAATGCTTTAGACATTCCTTCACCCTCAGCCTACCTTCATCTGAACACTCATAATCAAAGTGATGGCATATTCATGGCTGGTGAGAGAAAAATTGATACCTTTTAATTTTTGTACAGCCAGGCCTGCAATCTCTAGTAGCAGTGCTTCTCTGAAGGGAAATAAGGACATACTTTAACAAGAAAATATAGCATTTGCTTCAAACAATCTTAGCTGAGGAAGAGTTACTGATGCATCTTAGTAGCTTAACTAAATTGGAAATGGAACAGGATCGAGAAAAATCTGTCTCAGGCAGTTTTTCAGAGGGAGAAGAGAGCATGTCAATATTTTTGCAGTCTCTTCAGCACCATGAATCACTAGTTACCAAAAGACTGCTTACAAAGGCATAATGGCAGGGAAAGCAAAGAACTAAACCTTAATAACACACAGATTGCTAAATTCCCAGAAAATTAAAGCCTTGAAGGAGACAAAAAGACAAAAGAGAGTAATTGAAATTTTTGAAAATATTGCTGAATATGTATAGTTTTTAGAGGAGAGGAAAATAAACACAGAAAATAAGAAAGTCACAGAAGAAAAAAGAAAGACTTTTCATAAAGAATCTAGAGAATCCAAAGGTCTTACAAGGGAGAGACATCAAATGCCTCTTTCTTCTCTACAGAAGATTTATATAAAAGGGGGAAACTCCCAGCAGGAGACCACCTCTGTGATTAAAACCAGAAGAAAACAAACTAGTATCAACAAATTCCACCAGTTAGCAAATGCTTTTCATTACTTCCGTAGTGGAGGTTTCTGCCTTGAACTACGAAAAGCACTGACAAATAGCTTCCAAATACCCAGCTTGAGGAAGCTAAGAAGTTGTTTCATTCATAAGTTAGAGCATGCAAATTACAGGCAAAGTCTGGCTTCCCAGCTGCAAGACAAAATACCCCAAAATAGTGCACTCAAGTAGGTGGGGATTTTGAAGGAGTGGTTGCTGCATGCAAAAATAAGGGAACTGATTATCGTAATGTATCAGGCACAGCACACTAAAGAGCCAGCTGCAGGCTATGTCATAGAAAGAAGGAAACAATTTGAAAGAGGCTCTCTCTTTGAGATTACAAACCATTGACATATTTTATGATGGTGGTGGTGGTTAAACTTCTGTTCAAGGCTCCTTCGACAGCAGCGACTTCTGCAAAAAACTTAGCAGCAATCAGAACAGGTTTTTTAACTTCCTGCCTCTCCTTCATCCCTCTCCCCTCCTTTGCCTTTCCCTATTTAGGGAAAGGAAAAGGAGTCAAAAGCATGGATACATAGGTAATGCCCAACCTGCATATAAATAGCTTGTGTTAATTTTGAATGACACTGCTAAAAAAGAATGAAGTAGGAAGATTTAGATTTTCTGAATGGGTTCTTTTTTCTATAGTAGCCAAAAATTCATTTTTAAATTAAAATGCATTAGGGTGTAGGATGAGCTGTATTTTAAGTGCAGCAACTGAGTTAAAGTACATCAGGAGTGCAAAAGATGCACACATCTCCTTAACAGATTCTACTTTAAAAAATTCTAACTGGTGAATTGCCTTTGCTTGACACATTTTTTTTTTTACCAACTTGCTTCAGAAAGAGTGACAAAATTTGCTACCATTCTCGCAGATATTTAACTAGAGGTAATATGTACACATATTCATGTGTTGACAGGTAATATACTCAGTTTTCTTTTAATATATGTATTTAACTAGAGTGGATAATGATTTACTAATTTTTCTAAAGCTTCCCCACAGACCATCTGAGAATTTCAGGCAGAAAATATCCTGAATACAGTGACAAAATGTGGAATATTTATTCTACATGAATATGCACCAAAAAAAATCTAAATTTGTGCTTTGAATTTTCTTCAGTTTTGCTTCCAAGCACCAATTTCCCAGAGTTTCAGGAAAAAGAATTAAAGTATTAAATAATTCACAAACCAAATTCCATAAATAAATGATTACTTCCTTAAGAAACATGTTTTTCTTTTGATTTTCATTGAAGATCCATGCATACAAACAAGAATGGGAGTTATTCTGTGACCCTGAAAGAACTCTCCCTGACTTCCTTTGCTCCTCTTCCACTTGGCAATACCTAAGTGCCTTTCATCCACAAGTCAATAACAATTGCACCTCAACTACCAGTAGGCACTGCAACAGCCAGATATATAAAAAAGCATTGCAGTCTTCTTGCCAGTTAGAAGCAAATTAGCTCATTAGGGTCAGGGTTGATGCTATTCAGAGAGACAATGGTAGGATACCAAACTGAGCAGAAAGTCCATCAAAGAAATAGCTACGCATTGATTTTATCTGGCTTAAAAATAAATGATGTAACTTTTCATCAGAGAAGAAATGAAAATGTTGAAGAGCAAACAGCCAACTATTCATATCATAGAAAAAGCAGCAGCCAAAACAGAGATCATTGCCTAGAAACTAGTGGCAAAATGAGGTCTAGTCAAAACCATTCTTCCTCTGACCAGTAACCAATAAGGAGAGTCCATGTACATAAAGAGATACTTATGGATTTGGAAGGAGGCAAATTGTAAGAAACACCAGCTTTCAAAGCAAAAAGATTGAGAAAAATGCCAGTAATGATTCAGAGGCCATCTATTCCACAGTGCAATAAAACAAGAGATATATTCATCAAACAATTGGCAAAACAACTGGACACAAATCTATTTTAAGCCTGGTTTTGTTAGTAGTGATTGCATTTATAATAGAACTTGGTCACAGGAAACAACCCTGAACTGAATGATCTGAAGCTGATGCTGCTTAAGTGGAATGGAAGAACAAACAAAAAGCATGGGCTGTAACTCAGCAGTGTGTAATAAACTTGGGCACTAGCAGGAGGTGAAGTAAAGCAGCCTGGAGCTCAAGGCTTGCTGTAAATCCCACCTAAGAATTAAATTAAGTTAGCCTGTGCGAACGTAACTGCTACAGATAGAGTGGTGCATGAGTAACATAATTCAAAGCTGCCACTGAAGTTTACACTATGCTATTACTACTGCAAGAGTTGCAGTAAACATAATAGGGAAAGCTCTGAACTTGAAAGGACAGGGTTTAAGGAAGTGAGGGGACTAGTGAAGTCAAACAGGCAAAAAAGCTCAAAACCTTCTTTCTTCAGGAAAGTGAGAATGTCATTAAGTCAAAGATGCCAATACTATCTGGAATTGATACACTAAGGCAAAATATCACAGGAAAAGTTTCAAAAACATTACTGAAGACCCACCAGTCAGTCAAGAAGCAGACATCTTACTGGTCAGAAGGTGTAAGAAGAAAGTCAATAGACTCAATAGTCAAAAGAAATAAAAACAATGTCCCTTAGCCATAAAGCTGAAAAATTAAATTAAGCTTGTTATAGAAGAAGGAAGAGGTTGTTGTTAAAATACAGGTACCATTTGGATAAAGAGTATGGAACTTGACTTGGAAACAAATTTCCATGTGTGAAGGTCACGCCCTTGACTGGATTTCAAAAGGAGGGCCACAGAAAATCCCAGGTCTAATGCCAAATGTTGGCAATAGGTTTATCAAATTGAATGTTACCAAATAACCAGACAATCGTGTGTTTAGTAACTACATGCAAAGTAGCAGTGAAGGAGGGGTTAAAAAAAAAGCGGTCAGGACCACTGCAGGCCCATTAGACTGATCCAAAGTTTTAGAAAGAGCCTAGGAGGGTAAAATTAATCAGCTCTGAAGGCACAGTGAAAACAGAATGGAATATAACAAGCTTACCTAATATAGCTAAATACTAACAAACCCTTATCTTCCTCTCCCAAGATAATCAACAAAGGTCATGCAGTACACCTATGCTAATTAGAGTTCAGTAAAGCACTGGTTTCAGAAATCAAATGAGAAATGGTTAGTGACTCTGGAGAAGATTTTTTTTTTAATGAAAATAAACCTGTTGATAATGATGTGCAGCAATATCATGCATAACATAGCTATAGCCCAGACCTTTACAAGCCCTAAGGGAAGGCTGAGAGTGTGATTTCTGTGCTTGATTCCAATAAGAATTTATTTGATTTTTTTTTTTTTTATGTTTTCAGTATACTTACCAGTCCTGGAGCTACTTTTTGTAAGGTAGATGAGATACACACCAGGAAACAGAAGGGCAGCTGACATTTCATGGCAAAGTAGAAAATGTTTTTTAAATCAACATTCAGCCTGGTCTTGTTACTTGAATACCCAGACAGAGAGCAGTTCACAGGATCACAGAATCATAGAATCATAGAATGGTCTAGGTTGGAAGAGACCTCAAAGATCATCCAGTTCCACCCCCCTGCCACAGGCAGGGACACCTCCCACTAGATCAGGTCGCTCAAGACCTCATCCAGCCTGGCCTTGAACACATCCAGGGAGGGAGCAGACACAACCTCCCTGGGCAACCTGTTCCAGTGCCTCACCACCCTCACTGTGAAGAATTTCTTCCTAACATCCCGTTCAAATCTCCCCTCCGCCAATTTGAACCCATTCCCCCTCGTCCTGTCATTACAAGACCTTGTGAACAGTCCCTCCCCAGCCCTCCTGTAGGCCCCCCTCAGATACTGGTAGGCTGCTATAAGGTCTCCCCGAAGCCTTCTCTTCTCCAGGCTGAAAAGCCCCAACTCTCTCAGCCTGTCCTCATAGCAGAGGTGCTCCAGCCCTCTGATCATCTTCGTGGCCCTCCTCTGGACTCTCTCCAACAGTTCCAT
Organism: Psilopogon haemacephalus; assembly: GCA_013396835.1. Taxonomy (NCBI): domain Eukaryota; kingdom Metazoa; phylum Chordata; class Aves; order Piciformes; family Megalaimidae; genus Psilopogon; species Psilopogon haemacephalus. The sequence continues at coordinate 143,430 of VWZI01004069.1, read as the reverse complement.
GTCCTTCTTGTGCTGGGGGCTCCAGAACTGCACACAGTACTCTAGGTGGGGTCTGACAAGAGCAGAGTAAAGGGGGAGAGTCCACTCCCTTGCCCTGCTGGTAATGCCTCTCATAATGCAGCCTAGCACACAGTTGCTGTCTGAGCCATGTGTGCACACTGCTGGCTCATGTTGAGCTTCTCATCCACCCAGACCCTCAGGTCCTTTTCCTCAGAGCTGCTCTCCAGCCACTCACCACCCAGCCTGTATTTGTGCTTGGGATTGCAGCGCCCCAGGTGCAGGACCTTACACTTGGCCTTGTTAAATTTCATGAGGTTAGCCTGGGCCCACCTCTCCAGCCTGTCCAGGTCTCTCTGGATGGCATCCCTTCCCTCCAGCAAGTCAACTGCCACACAGCTTGGTGTCATCTGCAAACTTGCTGAGGGTGCACTCGATTCCTCTGTCCATGTCGCTGACAAAGATGTTAAACAGCACTGGTCCCAGCACTGACCCCTGAGGGACGCCACTTGTCACTGGTCTCCAGGTGGACATTGTGCCCTTGATCACCACTCTCTGTGTGCGACCATCCAGCCAATTCCTTATCCAGCGAGTTGTCCACCCATCAAGTCCATGTTTTTCCAGTTTGGTGACCAGGGTGTCATGTGGGACAGAGTCAAAGGCCTTACTCAGGTCCAGGTAGATGACATCAGTTGCCCTTCCCTTGTCCACTGCTGCTGTGACTTTATCATAGAAAGCCACCAAATTTGTTAGGCATGATTTGCCCTTGGTGAAGCCATGCTGGTTGGCATCAGGCACCTCTGCTTTGTTCTCCATCTGCCTTAGCAGAGCCTTGAGGAGGATCTGCTCCATGATCTTGCCAGGCACAGAGGTGAGGCTGACTGGTCTGTAGTTCCCAGGGTCGTCCTTTTTTCTGTTCTTGAAGATAGGTATTATATTTGCCTTTTTCCAGTCAGCAGGAACTTCACCAGTCTGCCATGACCTTTCTAATACAATGGACAATGATTTGGCAACTTCATCTGCCAGTTCCTTCAGGACCCGTGGGTGGATCTCATCAGGCCCCATGGACCTGTGCACGTTCAGGTTCCTTATGTGTTAGGGATATCATTGAGTTCAACCTGCCTGCCAGAGCAGGACCATAATCTAGTGCAGGTCACACAAGAATGCGTCCAGACAGGTCCTGAAAGTGTCCAGAGAAGGAGACTCCACAATCTCTCTGGGCAGCTTGTTCCAGTGCTCCATGACCCTTACAGTAAAGAAGTTCCTCCTCATGTTGAGGTGGAACTTCCTGTGCTGTAGTTTACATTATTGCCCCTTGTTCTATCACAGGGTGCGACTGAGATACTGTCTTTAGCAATGGCAATATTCATCACTGTTTGCATACTCGTGTATGACCACATAAAGTCACAAGAGGAGAAATTAGACTCTTGTGTCAGTTATAACGGAGGTACTGTTTGCCTGGATTTTCCTTCCTCTTCCCATTGTTACCAGAATGCTACTGAGGAAATAAGAATTTACTGAGAGTTGCTCCAGCTGTTTATTTTCTTCTAAGCACTTCACGGGAAATGAATACTCTTGTCTCAACACTTTTGACACTGTATCCCAGAGGTGCATGATGACATAGCCTGGAAAAGATGGCTAATGTAGATTGAGATTTGTCCAGCACCAGGGAACCCAGCTCTTTGCTATGCCTTTTAGCCCACCTAATGCTAGCAGTCAGCAAGAGGAGCTAAGGGTAACTCGAACTGCCATCCATATTTAGCAGAAACAGATCTATCTTTCACTGTTTTTTAATGACAGAATCACAGAATTAACAACGTTGGAAAAGACCTTCATGGTCATCAAGTCCAACCTATTACCCAGCACTATCTAATCAACTAAACCATAGCACCAAGTGCCTCATCCAGTCTCTGTTTAAACACCTCCAAGGACGGGGATTCCACCACCTCCCCATGCACGCCATTTCCACGCCAATCACTCTTTCTGTGAAGAACTTCTTCCTAACATCCAGACTAAACTTGTCCTGGCACAGTTGCTGATGGTATCCTCTTGTTCTGTCACTGGTTGCCTGGGAGAAGAGACCAACTCCCACCTGGCTACATCCTGCTTTCAGGTAGTTGTAGACAGCAATGAGGTCTCCCCTGAGCCATCTCTTCTCCAGGCTTAAACAACAGCAGTATTTTGGAGGAGTAGTGAAGTGAATTGGGAGAAATCCCTTATAGGGACAGACAAAATGTCTTTGTTTGACATAACTTCTGTGAGAACCAGAAATAATGGCCAATCGACCAGCATGAGCATCTTAACAGATCAGCAGACAGAGGATTTGATGTGCATCCTGCTGCTATGGCAGAGTATATCACTTTCAAAAAGCTTTATCACATCATGTGATTCACTGAAAGATTTGATAGGGAGATTTTTCATTGAAGAGAAGAAAATAGCTATTCTGCAAAGAAAATAATTTATAAATGCTTTTCTAGGTATTTTTATAGTGTTTAGCCATTATAGTACAGTATAGTGGGTCTTCCCAAGTACATACTTTTTCAGCTGTACATAGGTCACGGTAGCATTCAGAAGGGGGCCTTACATTGTGCTGTTGAAGTAATGCAGTCGTTGGTGGCATGAATAAACCAACAGCAAAAGAAATTGCAGATACTAACAAAAATGTCCTTTTTTTTCCACCAAAACAAACAAAAAAACCCACCACAAACAAAACAATGGTAAATCAAACAGAAGGAAAAAATCATAGTGTGAAAAGCTGAAAGCAGAACATCTCTAAGCTAAGACAACTTCCCATGTGAGCTAACTTAAAATTCAGAAATAACCCCCTAAAAGAAGTGAAATTGAAACAAAAGCTAATGTAAGACAGAAAGCCTCTGGGATATAATGTCAAAGTGACTCATGAGGTTTAAAGTCAATAGAAGCTGACGAGTGAGACCAAAATTCTGTGTAGTGCTTTAAAAATATACCCTAAGGTAGCAAGTAAAGAAATCAAGAGCTAATCCCTGCATACAATTACAATACTGCAAACTTTACTTACAGGGGGTTTTTTTCTTTTTTAAAAACAAGGTCACAAGGAATAGATTCTTCTGCCTTCTCTAGAGGGCACAAAACATCTGGAAAGTAGCCTGTCCTGCTGAGAGTAGCAGCCCAAATCTGGTGGTTTAAGTGAAGTTTCAGCGGTGTCCAGCTCTCCTTTTATTCTTCAGACTATGACAACCATTGCTACTGGTATGGTTATCTCTAAAGCACATGCACACCTGCTGTGTATGCACTTTCAACCTCTAGATTCATCCACAAATCCATGATGGATTTTCCTCTCGCTTCTGCCATCCTTTTTCTCTCTTCAGTTTCTACAGTTCTAGCAAAGCAGTGACAGGTACTAAAACGATCTGTGGCTGAATTCTTTCAGCAATCAGGACGCGTGATTATTAAAGAGATGCAAAAAATTATTGAACATTTAAGAACTTAATTTTGTTTGTTTATGGTTCAAACAGGGAACTAAATGAAATTTCACATAATGAAAAAACCCAGACAATCTGCATGCAGGCATCCAAAAAACACCTATTCATTTGTTTATTTTTCTGAGTCATGCTGCAGCTGAGAGTGAGGAGAAACAGAAAGATGATCTTTCTATTTACTGATCTCAGTGCTGTTGGTGCTTAATGGAATTCATATCCTTTTGATAACAATTTTACTTTACTCTCATTTTCTCTGCTTAGTTTCTCACACTTTTTATTTAACGCAGGCATCAGCACGAAACTGGGACATTTTGTTGATGACTTCACCTGCTTTGGTTGAAGTTTTTCATCTGGAGTCCAAGGACAATGATGACATATGACACAGGAATGCAGCTTTCTGGGCTGTGTTTAGCAGGGGCTGAGATCTCCCTTGCGATAAGAGAGTGCACAGTCCTAAACAATGACTGGCCCTCTTTGTGGGGTGGGACACCCAAGTGGGCTCCCTCTTCCTTGCTGAGAGATAGTGGTTTGTTTCTCTTGAATAATGTACTGCCTGTTTACAAAGTAATTGTTACAAAGAATAAACAAATACTCATATACTCTAGACTTCTGGGCAGCAACAGCACAAATGCTCATTTCCTCAGTTACTTCCTATGAGCCTGTTCATGTTATCCTAATCATAGGGACTACAGGCAATAATAAACTATAGTGCTGATCTGAAGAGCAGAAAGACCTTAGTCCTATTCCTAGAATTCAAGTGTATAACTTTAAGCTTTGATTGGTTATTTTAGCTGATGATTATTGCTTGAGAAGTGATTCCAGCATGAGGAATCTCTAGTATGCTGTGTAGTGCTAGTTCAGTTTTGAGGAAACAGGCCAACTAAATTCCAGAAGGACAGCACTTCTTGAAAGGCAAAATATCCAGAAGTATCTCTCTACCTGCAAAGGCACTTCTTGAGATGGGACAGGCACTGAAAAATTTACCAAAGGAGTAGTGCTTTGCAACATTTCTAGCAATGCTTTAGGATTATGTTCTCTCATAAAGCAAAGGGATTCAATTATTCTTTGTGCTCAAGTTCCATTCAGCTGAGCAGCAGATGAAGCTATTACGATAACACCCATGCCTTAGTCTGATAAAACCCTGGCATCAGAGTATCAAAGGACTTGCTTTATCATATAGCAATGGCACAAAATCCCTTAGGAGTGGCAAGTCAGTGAAGTGCAATAGAGTAGTAGCTCTGCCTCAGCTCTCACCGGACATATCAGCATATGGACACTCACTCTCTCTGCTCTGTCGTACTCTAAGGGTTCCTGGTACAGGTGCTGCCTGCATCTGAGGGAATGATTCCAGCCAACCACTTCAAACACAGTCCATTCACTTACTCCCTCTGGAGAGTCACAACAAGCTGGGTTGGGAGACTTGCAGCATTGGGCACTTTCACAGGGCAATTGAGGACCAACCACAGGAATAAGCACTCCCCAGCTAAGACAAAACAACACAGCTCACTTCCCAGGAGACAGTCTAATTGAGAACTAGCAGATGGTAAGCGACACAAAACAGAAGTTGCTATAGTTAATTGAGTCTAAGCATGCATTATGAAATGAGTACTCTTAAGACCTTTTTTGCCCATGACTCTTTCAGATGTGACTTTGTTTCCTGCATGAGTGATGCTAAACATTGCACAGGAAATACATCATAATGCTCCCCAAAAAAATCTATTAGGTAAACTAAAATGCACTGCAAATGCAATGAACAAAATACAATAATTTTTAAAAGGTATCTGTAAACTGATCCCAAACTTAAATTGCATCTACTTCACTCTTGATGCAGCTAATCTCTACCTTCCAAATCCTGTGTCTAGTCTCACTGGAAAATTCTTAGCAAACAGTGAAGGGAATCAGGGGCTGTCACTTGCAGAGTGAAAACTCTGCTCAAGCTGATAGCCCAAGACCATGATGTGAACTCTGCAAGGCTGTGCAGAAAGCAGATACATAAAACCTAGGTGCAGGCCCCACCATTAAACTGGAGTACAGAGGCTGTTCTCTGTATAAATCAAAGGCTAGCCTTTAACACCTAGAAAAAAATTTTTGATGCCTCACTGATTAGATGGCGATTACCACAGACATCACCTTACAGGAAACTTAGAACTGGCACAGGATGTATTGTTGCCTAGAATTTCTGATAGGAAAAAAAAAAAGAAGTCTATTTTATTCACTAGCTAATCTGATACATTATTCAATTTCAAGTAATATAGCTTTCTATTTAATTGCCTATTATTAGCAGCCCTTTTTCTTTCTCTTCTATTCTAAATGAAAAATGTTTACACTTACTAATTTCTACCAGCAAAAAGTTTGCTTACAGGGAATACTTTAGGCTGGCTTTCATGTTTCACATCAGTAGAGTCTTTTCTCCAGCGTTCAAAAAGATGTGCAGCCTTACCACGCTACCCTTACAAATACTGTAATCACAAACGCATACATATTTACATACACAATATATAACTTCTGTTTTGTGTGGAAAATGTCCAAGTGGAATTTTATTTTTAAATTACAAGTTTGAACTTCAGATTGGAAGTTTTAGCTTTCATTTTCAGTGAGGACAATGTCTGCCACTCTTAGTACATATAAAGAGGAAAGAAAAGGAGACTTTCAGTTCTAGAATTGTCTGCAATAGATGCAAGCCTACAATGGATGAATCTTTGCAGCAGGTATGGGGGGTGTGTGTATAAAGCTACATATATTTATATGCACACATAATATATAAGCATTAGAATATATAAATATATTTGCATTAAATAGTTTATGAATGCTAAATAGTCTCCAGGTATTTACTTAGGTATACATGACTATGATTAGAGACTTTCAATAACATTTACAACAATTAACTGCCAAATTATACTAATTAACATCTCTCGTCTCTAAAGGCGAAGAACGGCTGCACTTTAAGCTATTTTACACTTAAATTGCACATTTCAAAAGTAGCTTGTATACTTTAAAAAAAATTATTTAACGCATGTAAGAACAAACAATAGTTCTTCCCTGCACTTGAAATTCAGATATTTCTGTGGGAGCCAAATATTATTGTGAAAATGGAATTAAAAACTGACATTGATTTCCCCACAAACTGTTCACCTCTAAAAAAGAAGTTCACACAGTTGATTTGTTCTTTCCTGAACAGAGATGCTCCTATTTTATCTGACATTCACTAAAAATAAATGTGTGTGAATGAAGGAATTAGGTCACCTAGTGACATTACTGGTGCTAGAAGAATATTCAAGGAAAAAAAAAAGTTTATATCTGTGCACATTGACTAGCATAGTTTCATGCAACAAAATGACAGGACAGCCACAGTAATTGGTTCCAGTCTGGGAGCAGAGCAAGGGATACCATGGTTACTGGAGGCAGCGCTGCCTCCCGCTAGCAGGCAGTGCACTGCACCAGGGTGTGCGACAGTTGCCCGTTCGCTGCCCTGAGGCTGTGATAACTTTTGGCATAATCAGGGAAAGGTGCCTCATTCGCAGTCAGTGTTTTACCACCTGCTGCCCAGGGTCTCAGCTGCTTGGTTCACAAGACTCCTGCTCATGACAATGGAGGACTGTTGAAGCCCTTGCCCCACTGCCCATGCAGGGTATTTACACCCAAACAGAGCCTGAAAACTCCTTTGTAACACCTCAGGCACTTTTACCGGGTGCAAGGAATGAAACTAACTACAAGTGCATGTCAGAGATAGCAGTAACAGCATACTTGTTCTTGTCACCTCACTTCACTACTCAGCTTTTCAGACGGCTCTGTGTTTGCTCTGTGCTGTACAAAGCCTCTAGGTTCTCGTGGCTGGTTATTTTCTTTTGGTGCATACATGTCAATTCATGACCTGGTGTGCCACCAGCCTTGTTTCCTGAGAAGCAGGCCTGCCTCCTCAACGCTCTGCTAAGGCAGATGGAGAAGAAAGCAGAGGTGCCTGATGCCAACCAGCATGGCTTCACCAAGGGCAAATCATGCCTAACAAATTTGGTGGCTTTCTATGATAAAGTCACAGCAGCAGTGGACACGGGAAGGGCAACTGATGTCATCTACCTAGACCTGAGTAAGGCCTTTGACTCTGTCCCACATGACATCCTGGTCACCAAGCTGGAAAAACATGGACCTGATGGGTGGACAACTTGCTGGATAAGGAATTGGCGGGATGGTCGCACACAGAGAGTGGTGATCAAGGGCACAATGTCCACCTGGAGACCAGTGACAAGTGGCGTCCCTCAGGGGTCAGTGCTGGGACCAGTGCTGTTTAACATCTTTGTCAGCGACATGGACAGAGGAATCGAGTGCA